>CM061747.1:145201221-145711220 GCA_030979885.1 Lolium multiflorum
CCCATCTGGACAAAAGGGCTACAAGTGTTGGAGCCCTAGTGAGCGGAGAACATTTGTTAGCATGGATATGACATTTAGAGAGTCTGAGCCGTTCTATGGAGAGAAGACGGACCTCAGCTCGTTGTTTGACTTTGACTCTCCTAGCACAATCGAAGCTAGTCGAGAGGGGGAGAGTGAACTTTTGAGGACAAAGGAACATGAACCATCCAGAGTTGTTGGTTCAATTCCATCTCCTACTAGTGAAGAGAGATGGACAAAGCCAAATGAGGAAGAAAATCTAAGGGTGTCTACAAGGAGACAAGCTACAAGTGAAGAGAGATGGAGAAAGCCAAACGAGGAAGAGAACTTGAAAGTGTATACATGGAGAAAATCGCAGCATGAGCAGCAGCAACAACAGGTTCCCACGACAAGTGACACACAGGTGCAGGGGGAGCAACATGTGCAACAACAGGCTCCCACGACAAGTGACACACAGGTGCAGGGGGAGCAACATGCTCCAACAGGTGTTGAAACTGATGAATTGTCTGATGACGCAGGTCCATCTATTACGAGGGATTCAATGGACTTGCCCATTGCCTTAAGAAAAGGAACCCGAGCTGCAGCTAGAAAACCTCCAAATTGGTACCAGGAGGAGCATGACATTGCTAATTATGTATCATATGCATCTCTATCTACGAACTACAGGGCCTTCATCGCATCATTGCAATCTGTGGTGATCCCAAGAGATTGGAAAGAAGCAAAACAAGACCCAAAGTGGTACGAGGCCATGTTGGAGGAAATGAAAGCTCTTGAAAAGAACAATACATGGGATCTTGTTACTCTTCCAGCTGGAAAACGTCCAGTTACTTGCAAATGGGTGTATTCCGTGAAGCAATCCCCAGAAGGGAAAATAGAACGATACAAGGCAAGGTTGGTGGCAAGGGGTTACAGTCAAACATATGGGATTGACTATGACGAGACCTTTGCGCCTGTTGCAAAGATGAGTACTATAAGAACTCTTATTTCTTGTGCTGCTAACTTTGGTTGGCCCTTGCATCAGCTGGATGTCAAGAATGCTTTCTTGCATGGAGATCTCCGGGAAGAAGTTTATATGGACATTCCACCTGGCTTTAGTAACTCCAACATCCAGGGGAAGGTGTGCAGATTGAAGAAGTCTTTGTATGGTCCCAAGCAGTCACCAAGGGCATGGTTTGATAGGTTCCGGAGAGCCATGCGCAATATGGGTTACAAGCAATGTAATAGGGATCATACCGTGTTCTATAGGCATTCAGGGCGTCATATTACCATCCTTGCAGTTTATGTGGACGACATTGTTATCACTGGAGACGATAATGATGAAATAAGCCGGCTGAAGATGAGATTGAGCAGAGAATTTGAGGTTAAGGATCTAGGACAACTCAAGTATTTCTTGGGTATTGAGATTGCGAGATCTCCTAAAGGAATAGTTATCTCTCAACGGAAATATGTGTTGGATCTACTCAATGAGACTGGTATGCTTAGGTGTCGGCCTGCTTCAACTCCTATTGAGCAAAATCACCAGCTATGTGCTCAGTCAGGAGATCCAGTTAATAGAGAGCGCTACCAATGGCTTGTTGGTCGACTTATCTATTTATGCCATACGAGACCTGATATATCTTATGCCGTGAGTGTGGTGAGCCGCTACATGCATGACCCAAGAAGTGGACATCTAGAGGCAGCTTATAGAATTTTACGCTATCTGAAAGGAAGTCCTGGAAAAGGTCTATGATTCAAGGCCAATGGGCACTTGAGTGTGGAGGGATATTGTGACGCTGATTGGGCAAGTTGCCTTGATGACGGAAGGTCAACATCAGGTTTTTGTGTCTTCGTAGGACGAAACTTGGTATCTTGGAGGAGCAAGAAGCAGCATGTGGTCTCAAGATCAACTGCAGAAGCAGAGTATAGAGCAATGGCGGTGTGTTTGTGTGAGATGTTATGGATGAAAGGCCTCCTATCAGAATTGAAGCTACTGCGAAGAGGGCCATTGAATCTTTGGTGCGACAACAAGTCAGCAATAAACATTGCTAACAATCCCGTTCAGCATGACCGAACAAAGCATGTGGAAATAGATCGATTCTTCATTAAAGAACGGCTTGACGAAGGAACTTTGAAGTTAAGCCATGTAACCTCTAGAGAACAAATAGCAGATTGTCTAACCAAAGGATTAGGTAGTAAGGAATGTTTGTTGGCATGTAACAAGATGGGAATGATAGATATCCATCGCCCATCTTGAGGGGGAGTGTTGGAATCTAAGATTAGTGTAATAGTACTCTAGTAGAGTCTAGAATGCTCTAGGGGAATTGGAGATTAGTAGTAGTCTCCTAGGAAAGTCTAGAGTATTCTAGGGAGTGTTAGTATAGTAGTAGTGTCTAGACTATTCTAGTGTATGAGTTAACATGTAAGCCTAAGTTGAGCTATATATATGAGAGGGTGTGGAGGTCCAAGTGACCAACCCATCCACAATTTCCCCAAAAGCCTACATGATTGGATAGATAGAAGTCTTCAGCTTGTTGATCTTAGTTGTGGTCTTTTTACTTATTTTGTCTTTGTTTTGTTCCTTTGGTAAGTGGCATCCATGTGGGTTTTGCAGATTTTCACCATTTTGACAATACACACATTTGACATTTTGACGCATGTTTGAGAAAAAAATTATGCGAGAAGCTTTGAACATGCATAGTGCTCATTTTGAGTCATAGATTCAGAAGCATTCTCCTTACCGTTGGGATATTTACCAGCAGGCAGTTAGTGGTTTAGTTTTTTGGTATTATTATGTATGTGGATGCCCGGAGTTTCTTTGGTCTTGTTACCTTTCAAAACAAGCATTTTTGTAGTGGTGTAAAAGTGTGGTGTCAGTGATATTAAGCAACAACTGTTTTATGATCTACATGACCACAATCAGCTTCGTGTCACTATTTCACAGCTACCTATTTTTTTCGAGCTAACTGAAAAAACAGAAATGATCACATCAATACACTTAACGGAATATCCATCTGGCCCTCTCTTGTCAAACTGAGTAAATTATTAACTTAATGATTTGTTTGTGCAGGTAATGTATTGTGATGAAGATAAGAAGTTTAACGTCGACATAATTACTGGATTAATTCGTTCTGAGATTCTTAATCTTGGAGATTACGATGTTCATCTAGCAAAGATCGTTGATAGTGGAAGAAACAGTATGTTCAAATACATCTTTTGCTACATAAATTTAAGAAATGTTATCTGCTGCTTTGTAATTTTGGAGTTCCATCATCAAGTATTCATGTGCTTCCCCTGCCCTCCCCCTTTCCTCCAAATCTTCAGAGGGTGCAACGGAGTTTGCTATATCACTTGTCCAGACATTGATCACTCAAGAACCCAATGGTGTCTCCAAGCTTTATAATGTTGTCGATGTATTATCAAAGGTAGCGCGTCTTAGCAAATGGTTTTGTGCTGTTGAGTCACCATGTATTTGGCTTATTTGTAAGTTGTAATATGTTCTATGTTTCAGCTTGCGATCAGGCCTGGTTCACCAGAATCGTTGCAGCAGTTGATTGAGATTGCAAGGAGTAATTTCAACAACGCTGCTAGCTTTGCTGCCATGAAGGATGAAAAGGTTAGGCAGTGAAGGGATAAAAAATGTTTGAATATTTATGCATGGTCATAAGTTTCTCCATACTTTAAGTGTAGACGTGATTGCTTATTTCTGTTGATTTGTTACAGGTTTTATCTGGCCGCGCTTCGATGTATAAAGAAGAAAACGATACTGCTTTACCAGATGGTGTTAGTTTTCAAGACCAGGTCTACACGACAGAACATCCTTCTTTTTGCTGTACACCATGCAATATACATTTTCTGCAAGATTTTTATTATACCATATTAATGATAAGCATTAAGTACCTTGTCTTTATTGATCTGTGTATTTGATTAAGAACTGATAACTATTTTTTCATCCCTTTTTTTCATATACGTTTTGGTGCAAATTATCTACTGTTACTACTCTGTCCCAAACTATAAGGCGTATTTTCATTCATAAAGAAAAACCATTTTTTTACCAAGAATTACTTCGTTACTTTCTGGATTATGTTAAAAAATTGATATCATTAGATTCATATTAAAAGTAGTTAGGGTTGCAATTTTGAACCACACGTTAAGGGAGTAATTGCCAACCTTGAACTGAAAGCATTTTGTGACGGATGGGTACTAAACTAATACTCTCTCCATCCTTGAATATAGTTTTTGTCCCAAGTCAAACAATTCAAAGTTTGATCAACTTTATAGAAAAAGTCAGCAACATTTATGACAATTATGAGACTACATTTCAAGCTGGATCTAGTGATATTAATTGGGTTTTGTAAATCATGCTATTAGGATGTTGGTTGAAACATACACTTACTCCCAGATGGAGGGAGTAGAATTGTTTCTGATAGAAGCTAGGATTGACATTGGATTCGATCCTTCCCAAATTATAAGGCCTACAGTTTCTGTCCTCAGTTTTTCGAATACATCAAGTCTACTGAAAAAAAAAATCAACATACTCATACTGTCAGTATACTAACAATGCCATCTATCTACTTAGGGTATGCGCAAATGTCTTCGTGTTATTGTATTGCTGTGTTCAAACATTGTATGCACTACTCAACATTCCCATGCTGACGTCAGTTGTTAGACGGCCAGAAGAGTGCAAAATAGATGCAACTTCACAAATACCAGCTTATAGTGAAATTAGCACGCTGTACATGCGAATTTCCCTGTTGTTAGTTGATGACTTGATTATTGTATCCAATCATACAATTGAATCCAAATGCAGTGTGTTCATGTTTTCAATTTACTCTACATTACATTAGTTCATTACATTTTTTCTATCTGTTTCCAATATTTTGTTGATTTGCATATGCTTCAGACATTTTTCTTTATTGACTTCATGGAGTTTGAACATCATAGAAAGCTAATGCAGTATTTGGTTGATGAACAGGTTGCAGTCTTATTCTCAGATTGGTGCCACATATATGATCATCCAATTATGGGTGATTCAGAATATAGTCATTACATTGCGCAGTTGCAACAACATGGCTTGCTTAAGGGAGATGATTTGACTGACCGCTTCTTCCATATTCTCACGGTGATTCTTATACCCAGTATCATTCTGGTCTCCATGATAAAACTAAGGTCTAATAATTTAAATGACCCAGGAACTTGCTGTCACACACACTGTTGTCTCTGAGCAACTTATTGCTCCTGGTGGAATACCTCAGCAACCTGCCCAGCAACTCCAGATTTCATATTTCTCGATTGATTCATATTCGAAGCTTGTGACTTTAGTGTTCAAGGTATGTCCAATGTTTTCTTTCAAGGAAGCCCTTTTACATTACATTAAGCAAACAATAATTGATGCATAATATTTACCGGGAACCCTCCTCGCTAGTTTGAGCTCTTGCATCCTCCCGAATGGAGTGCGAGGTTGTAAGATTTGGCATGGTTGGAGGCTGTGGCAAGACAAGCCCATGCTTTTCATATTGGCCTTGGAAGTACCCAGGACCATTTTCCGCAGAGCCAACTCTCACGACATCTTCCAGGCACTGGGTCATATGGGCAGCCAACACTCTTTGCTCTATATGCCTACAATATGTTGGCCTTCCTTTCCCTCATCAAGTTGGACCTCAAGGTGGTCAAGTCGTTGCTAGTGTGTTTTTGCGGTGCTTCAGGCCTGGAGATTGAATGTGGCCAAGCGTGCCATTACGGACATGCGTTGTTCCGAGGAGGACGCCTCCAGTTTGCCGTCAAGGTCATCCCTTGTGCCCTGAAACACTTTGCCTGCACCTACCTTGGGCTGCCTTTGTCAACCTTTAAGCTCAGGAAGCAGGATTTCCAGCCGCCTCTTGATAAGGTTTTGGACGAGGTGCCAGGGTGGAAAGGCAGGCTCACAGTTATGCACTCCATATTACATGGACGTAGCTCCACCGCACTGACACTTCTCGTGCTTGGGACGATCTGTCTATGCAGCATGAAGTGGATGTTCACATCACATGTTCCGCGCTACAGCTAAGTTTGTGGTTCGGACACTCTATTCACTTCTGGCTTCACGCATGGATCACCATCACACCCACCCTCTTGTCCATGATCGGGCCTAGAATCTGTGTGTCAATCTATGGCCCTCGGACTTGAAGCACTTTGTGCAATCTGCGCACAGGACCTTCTTCGTGCGTTGTTACTCAGTTCCCATGTCATAGTATTCACTCGAAGGCTTGGAGCCCCCGAAGCGTCACTTCCTCTGGCTTGCCCTGCAACAACTCTGCTAGACTGCTGATATAGGCTTCAGTGCCATGGTCTCCCCTGCTCATGGTGGGCGCTCGGGTAAACCCAAAAATTCGGGTCGGGTAATCCGGGTAATACAAATTTCGGGTTTTCAGAATCAACACCCGAAAAATTGAGTGTTAATTCAGGTACCCGGAAATTTGGGTCCGGGTTATCCCGAATTATCCCGAATTGTCGGAGGTTAGAGACCCCGTTGTCGCCAGAAGGAGGAAGAGCCAGCGGCTGCCGTCGGAAAAGGATGGAGGCCGATGCGCCGCTGCACTACTCCGAGCCATCACGCGGTGGTCTCTCCGGTGGGAGCCAAGGGAGGCAGCCCGTGGCCCCGCTCGGCGCTCTCCTTGCTCCTCTCATGGTGGCGGCGGGATACGAGGGACGCGGCCGACCGCGCCTCTGGTTGTGGCGGACTGGCGGCAGATGCGTTTTCTAGCTTCGTTTGGCTGCATTGACTAGCAGGTGCGGTTCTGCGGGGATGGGAACTGCTGAGCGGAGATGGGCGTGTGGTGGACTGGTGGAGCGGGCTGCTGGGCTGGGGCGCAGGGGCAGTGTGGGAGCTGGATTGGGCTAGGATTTGTCCCAAGTTTGGGTTAAACGGGTTGTTTGGGTCCCTGAGGTATACACCAGAGTTTTCTGAATATAATTCGGGTTTCTATAGTTGGCACCTGAATTAACACTCAATTTTTCGGGTTTTGGGTAATTCGGGTTCGAGGTCGGGTAATTCGGTTCGGGGCTCGGGTTTTATGCCTGCGGTGATCCCCAGCAATGGCACCTTACCCTGGACATGGGCCTGCGGTCTGCACTTCAGTTACTCCCTGGAGGACTAGTCTCTGACTAGTGAGTAGTGACCATGCAGAAGAGCAGACCGGAGGGCAATGGAAAGGATTTTGACTCCTGGTCCAGGCAGAAGCAGCAGGATTATGGCAGGTTGTCGATTACCAGTTGCACGAACCGCCATGCTGGGTAGTTTGTGCCTGTGTTGTGTGTTGTTTGATCTGTGACCTCGGCACTTGCTGCCTAACTCTTGTATCTATTTGCTTCCCCTCTTAATGATAGGAAGTGCAGACTCTTGTTTGCACGTTCTCTAGAAAAAAAGTTGTTGTAGAAGGACAAAGAGATGTGGCAGCGCTAGGCATGTGCCATTTATGTACATGGAATTACTTGTACATTTATTCCGCGTGATCAGAAAAATGTACTCCCTCCGATCCATATTAACTAAAACCACGACACTTGAGAGTATTTCTTTCTGTTTTGCCAAGAAAATGTGTTATGATTATTTTTGTAGTGGTATTTTTGTTATTTTTAACGTCTTTATTAATCATGGAAGAACGATAAAATTAACTCAGTAGGGAAAGTCTGAAATTTGTGGGATATTGATGCTCATCATGATAAACTTCACTTACTGTTTGTTTTACAATCTTCAGTACTGTGTGAATATAGCACCAAATAAAGGCAGCCTTCTTCCGAAGGTCAGTGTTTATCCTTGAATTCAATGATGCTCTTTAGCAATGTAAAATCGTATTGTTGGACCTATTGCTAAAAGGTTTCCTTTCACTGGTCTGCAGATTCTCTTCGTAACTGCTAGGACCATTCAGAAAGATGCTGAAGAAAAAAAAGTTTCTTTCAACCCTCGACCATATTTTAGATTATTTATAAATTTGCTAAGTGAGCTTAGTACCGCTGACCTTCATGATGCTGCTACTTTTCAGGTATATGCCATGTATATTTGACTTGTTTGCACCAGTTGTGCTATCATAATATCAGATTTGCGCAATTTGTTTGCGCTATTTTTTTACGACAAATCTTACATGTACCAGGTTTTGACTGTGTTTGCAAATGCTTTCCATGTGCTGCAACCTCTGAGAGTTCCTGCATGGAGGTTTGCCATGTCCTTTTGCCTGTCAATTTTCTCAATAGTTGTGATTACGTCTGCCTTTGATTTTTCATGCTTCACTGGGACAAGTTAATGTGTTCCTTCCAATGCTTAGTGTTGTATTGAAGCTCTGTAACATATACCATAAAATTACACACATTATTACACGAATTGATCACCATGCATGATTGTCGATAATAGTGAGCTATTTGGTGTGAAGGACTGAAGGGTGATCTTGTCCCAGAATCATCCGATCTTTTATTCAATAATTAGCCTTCTTATTTTGTTTTGACGTACATTGAGATTTGACAATCACCATGCCATTAATTCCATCAGAGGATGAGTTATAAGGTGATGCAATAAAAAGCTGTCAATGGACCAACCATCCTAGTATGACGATTAACAACGATCTCTTAATTGATTGCAAGTCTGTAGAGTTATGCGAGAAAGTACAGAAGTGTACACGATAAAATAACAGAACGTTTAAATTCATTGTTATTGTATGATAATAATCCTTCTCTCCCTAAGTCTGACTCGCCGGTTGCCTTTTTGTTAAAAGTTGACATTATAAAATTAGTGTATTAGGCTTGTATTTTGTGCTGTTGACTCTGTTACTATATACCTTTATTGCTTGCTAACTAGATGCCTTTTCTCCCTAGCTTTGCTTGGCTCGAATTGGTAAGTCATAGAAGCTTCATGCCAAAGTTGCTGCTGTGCAATTCACAGAAGGGCTGGCCATTATTCCAGAGGCTGCTTGTTGATTTGTTCAAATTCATGGAACCATATCTAAGAAATGCTGAAATGGGACAACCTGTAAGTCCTATTCCTGCATTTTCAGTTGTAGCTGTCTTATACAATGTGCGTTGCATTTTAATGTACTCTGTATAATTCTTTCTTTGTAGATTCATCTTTTATACAAGGGAACTTTGAGAGTGCTACTTGTTCTACTCCATGACTTCCCTGAATTTCTTTGCGACTACCACCTCAGTTTCTGTGATGTTATTCCCCCAAGCTGCATTCAAATGCGCAATGTTATTCTGAGTGCTTTCCCACGCAATATGAGACTTCCAGATCCCTCTACTCCCAATTTGAAGGTATTTGCCGACTTCCAGTACATGCTATTGACAAACTCCCACTAGGTTTTTATACGTTTAATGAGTTTCAGTTGTTTCTTGTAACACACAGATTGATCTGCTACCTGAAATTTCAAAAGCTCCAAGAATCATGTCTGATGTGGAAAGTGCTTTAAAGGCAAAGCAAATGAAAACTCAGGTTGACGAGTACCTCAAGGTGAATTATGTGTGCATTTCTCTGATATAATGACAGTTTACAGTCTAGACAATTCTTTTAAAGTTAATCTGAGGTATACATGGAGTAAATAATTGAGAAACTCTTGAATAGAATAATGATATACATAATGTTTGGTCTTTTTTTTTCTTATTTGCATTCTTGCAGAGACCAGAAGGTTCATCCTTTTTAACCGATTTAAAGCAGAAGTTACTGCTGCCTCTAAATGAAGCAAATGTGGCTGGAACTCGTTATAATGTTCCCTTGATTAATTCGCTTGTCGTTTATGTCGGCATCCAGGTCAGTTTTCAATAATTTGCATGGCATTGGGTTTTCTATTGAAATTCTAGAAATTTATTTTGGTATCTTCGATTGAAAATTCAAAGCTTCCTTTTCGATTACACCTATAGCTTGTTTATTTTTATGTTCTCCATTCTTCTTTTAAGCTTATCTGCCCCGCGCGATAGAGTTGAACAAATAGCATAGCCTCTGGGATTGTCTCCTAATGGACAAGTGGGAATATTACCATTTTGTTTAGAGTATCTTGACATTATCTGAGAGAGATTTGGCTGTATATTGCTTTTCTTGTACTTTGTTTTTTTAGATAGAGTCCAGAGGTTATGACTGGTTTGGTTTGGTGCTCAAGTTGGCATTTGAAAAACCAGCTAAATTAGCTGCCCAGGATTTTGTCAAGTTTGGCTCCAGTAAGAAATTATGAAGACAACCTTACCAATCTGTTTTTCCTGAAATAACGTCAGTCAAATTATTTAGTTTGGCTCCAGATATAAATTGTGTAAGACATAACCTTACCAAGCTTTTCTCGCTAAACCAAGCAGTCATTATTTTGAAGTGACCATAGTTTAAAGGCGAACTTTTGCTCAGGGGCATTAAATCAAACTTATCCTTTGAATTAGTGCTTTGATCCTATGGGCTTACAGTTGCAGCCATAGACATTTACTTTTTTTTTTTGGCTTGGTGTTGATTACTTTTCTTGGTATGCTTGAACAGTCTAAGATCGTGTGTACATTGTATGTGTAGGCTGTGCAACAGTTGCAGCATAACAAGGCGAATGCATCAGCACAGCAAATCAACCAAAGTTCCCAGGTGGAGATTTTTCAGATTGAAACAGCTACCGAGGTCTTCCAGAATCTGATAGTGAATATGGATACTGAAGGCCGTTACCTCGTCCTGAACGCAATTGCTAACCAACTGCGCTATCCAAACAATCACACCCATTACTTCTCCTTCATCATTCTGTACTTGTTTGCTGAGGCAACACAGGTAACCTAGTGATTTCCCTCTTTTTTCTATTTCTGTAGGTTTGGCTACAATGCCTCCATGAAACCTTATTTGACGTCGTACAATTGAAACTTGCAGGATATTGTACAGGAGCAGATAACAAGAGTTCTTTTAGAACGTCTAATAGTTAACCGTCCTCATCCATGGGGATTACTAATTACTTTCGTTGAGCTCATAAAGGTATGCTACCATGACTGCTTGAAAGAATTTTCGAGGTAACAGTTCTAATACATGGTTGCATTCTGTAGAACCCACGGTACAGCTTTTGGGCTCGGCCCTTTACACATTGCGCACCCGAGATTGAGAGGTTGTTCGAGTCTGTTGCAAGGTCTTGTGGAGGAAAAGCTGTGGACGAGGGAGTTGTTTTAGCTGACGGTAGCCATTAGAGAATGTGTTCTATGAGCTATTTGTTCATTTATGAATTATGACTGCTTTAGGACAATCGTGCAATTAACGTTTAATATCTAATCTGTTCCAAAATAACTGTCGCAACTTTATTTTGATGCGGATGTATCTATAAATGAAATATTTCTAGATAGGTAATGTAGATAAATTGGCGACATTTATTTCCGTATGGTGGTAGTAATATTGTATCTAGTTGTAGCATGTATGGCGGCTGATCTACATCTCTGTTTTCTGTTCGCAACAGGAATTGTTGTTTTGTTTCATGATTTTTTTATAGATAAAAGGCCCAAAGAGCCGGGAAATCTGCTTTAGATGCACTCACTATTCAAAATCATATTTCAAAATGTCTAAAAATTCTGAAAAAAATATCAGGGTGTATGCACAGACATTCCTTGTACGTGCACGAAGTTTCACAGAAAAATATTATTTTTTGTTGCCAGTAAAAAAAACAAATTTGGGCGCTCCAAAATAGCTTTTAATGAGATTGTTTTTGTCTTTTTTATATAGTGCACACAAAATGTTTGTGAGGATGCACACCTAGGATTTATTTTGAAAATTTTAATTTTTTTAAAGTAAATTTAAAATACATTTTTCATAATAGGTGAATATAGACATATAAGCCAAAACACCATGTCCCAAAGAATCTGATTTTAAATTAATAAAGCTCTCAACTGGCTAGGATACAATGGTGTTGCTAACACAAACTTGAACAAGTTCAAAAGAAAAGCAAACCCTTTAAAAACTACAAGCACCGAACGCAAGCACGGCTGAAGACATAGCACCAAGTCTTGGAGTGTCCCTGGGGACTTAAACATGCACATATGGCAGGAGTTAACCTGCCCCCCTAGCCCGCGCAACCTGTGTTGTGTTGGAAACTGCAAAGAGGCACGCGGAACCGAACTCCACCAAGCCACGAAGAACTGCTGCAGACGGAAGGAGACACGGATCAAGCGATGAGGAGAAGCACTAGTGCCAAAGGGATGAAGAGCCGGCTCGAAGATCACCACGCCAAACTGCTGCTGAAGGAGGGTCCATCTACGTTGGAGGGGTATTGTGCCATGAAGGCCAACCAATGCCACAAATGCCTCACCATATTCTTTTCTTTTGAGTGGAAGTACCTCTACTTACTTTGGAGTCTTCAGCCTGGGGTGACCGGAATATTTTATGATTTGCCACACTTTTCTTCGAAGTGTCTATTATTTGCCACATGACCACCACATGTCAGTGAGACATAAAATGACAAATGATAGAAGTGCAAAGAAAAGTGAGACCGGAATATCTAGCAAAGCCTCCAATGTCAGGGTGAAACCCTGCGGCCGGGATCCAAGAGCTGAGGCATAGGTGAAACGTTGCTCAATCACAAGGTTGGAGTCTCTAGATCGAGTCTTCAAAGTCTAGGAAGAAACCCTCCGGGCATGTATGAGTAGCTGAGGCAGAGGAGAAATGCTGCTCAATTACTAGGCCTGGAGGCTTTGCCGGCTTCTTCAGCCTATGAGGTCTGGAGTCTCTGGTCCTTGGCACACCGGAGTCTTCGGCCTGGAGCTCCACAACAAGTGACTTTCTGGAGGTACTCTCCACCAACATTCCATCGCCTCGTGAAATCATCAAAGGAACATATAGCTACACAACCTACAAATTACATGTGCCGTCTTGATCTTTTCACTTTTGAGGGGTCGATCATAGTCTTGTGATTGATATGGATTTGACCTAAAACACTTAGCCGGCTAAAACTCCTAATGGTGTTATAAAACACACAATACCCACTTAGGGAGGGAAATTCCCTTTCACAAGGTACATGGAGAACACTCAGTTGACCAAGTGCCACTTAATCACGAATGGGTGAAGATAAATCACAATGTTCGCACTGATGCTGAACCAGATTTGTGGACATGTAGACGACGTTGGCATTGTCGCGAAACACGACGATGGCCCGAGGGAGAGGTCGATGTAGGTCCTCTAAGAGTTGATGGAGCACCGTGTGTTGGCCACGGGTTGGAGTCGACATGGTACTCTGCTTCAGCGCTGGAGCGAGACGCGATAGGCTAGTATATGGAGGAGCAAGACACCAAGTTGGCGCCGATGAAGACACAATAGATGGAGGTGGAGCGGTGAGTAGCGGGGCAACCTTTCCAATTTGCATCCGTGTAGGTGATGAAGGACTCCGCGGTGGACGGTATGAGCTGAAGACCGTGGCCAACTTAAGATGTTGGTCTCGTTGATCGTGCATGTGAAGGCAGATTTGTTGAACGACATATGCAATACCTAGACGCGTGAAGGTCAGGTACTTCAGAGCCCCGATGGGGCTACGGTACTCTATGGGGTCAACCACAGGAGATCTGACATTGGTGACGAGCTTGGGCACAGTGTCGATGGGGGTCGAGGAAGACGTGCATGAGCTCATGATGACACGATCCAAAATCTCGGCATCGTCTTCAGTTGGGAGAGAAACATCCCAGAAGACGTGCATGAGATGGCGATGCCAAGCAAGTAGGTTAAAGGATCGTATGGGCACCTAGAGAAGGGGGGGGGGAGTGAATAGCTGCTAATGAAATCGGCGGTAGATGGATAGGGGTTACCGAGAGTGAAGCATGCAGAGATACAAGGGTTGATCCCCGTAGTTCCTTTCTTTTGACATGAAGTACGTCTACGTTCGAGGGGTGTGGTGCCACGAAGGCCGACCAACACTACAAAGGCCTCACCCTATTCTCCGGTGAGCAAACCACATAGGTTAACTCATGCTCCACTAAGCAGTAGCCTTGAAGGTGGCAACCAGAACCTTTACACCAAGTATGAGGCACACATCCACAACCAAATTGGAGGCTCCCAAATGAAGCCCTCGAAGCTTTACACAAAGAACTAGCTTCGGGACGATCTCACAAAGATCCACAAAGATATACGAAGATTCACAAAAGATTTGAGCGATGGTAACAAATCGGTTTGGTGGGATTGTATATCTAGGGCTTCTCCTTCACTCCTCAAAGAATCAAAGCGTTTGGGTGGAGGAAGAGGGAGATCTAGATGAGTTATGAGGTTTATTAATTGTAGGAGAGAGAGGTAGGTGGGTCGTCAATTATTCAAGGAGGAATAAGACCCCCTTTTAAATGGGTTGAAGAAATCTAGTTGTTGGGAGGGGTGGTGCCATATTCTCCACTGGCTGGACCTACCGGGTCAGGCCGGACTACTCTGGCTGGCTGGACTGGTTTGGGCCAAGCCATACCAATCCGAGCAGTATTACTGTGAAGGTACCTCACGCCCAACCGCCAGCCTGGAACCAGGTTGGACGAGTCCGACCTAGCCTGACCTTCTGGGACACGGATCAGGTGACATGCAACGGTAACCTTTGTTAAGATTCACGCACTAGCCACTTGAACCAAAAGTCCGAACTGATGGAAAGGGCTAGGCAATCTACTTATACACTTCACAACACCCCACTCGCGTGTGACGGGAGAAGAGAAGACAAGTCAACACGTGTAGAGAGGCAAGAGGCAGGGCTGCGGGCGCGGAACGGCAGGGTGCTGCGGCTGCGAGGATTTTAGAATTTTTAGAATAAATTGTGAAAACCAGGATTTGAACTCGAGACCTGGGGCTCTGATACCATGTTAAGATTCATGCACTAGCCACTTGAACCAAAAGTCCGAACTGATGGAAAGGGCTAGGCAATCTACTTATACACTTCACACCAACCTTTATGAGTAGAGGGGTAACCGAGGAATATACATTGGGTGGATCCAGGAGATAGTTTGTGTTGCATGGTGGATGGAATGTTAGGATAGGAAAGGCACCCGAAAACGCCTAGGTTTGAGTATGATGGGGAAGTGGAGCAGAGAGAGGTGAAGGGGCGGAAGTAGCAGCCTTAGGTAGTCTGTTGAGGTTGTAAATGGTGGCGTGTATAGACTCAACCCAAAAATTAGGTGGCATGGAAGCTTAGAAAAAAAGTGTGCAAGTGATGTTGTTAACAATGCAAATAGCATGCTCAGCCTTGACATTTTTCTGGGAAGCCTTAAGTAGATGCACGATCACGAATAATGTTGTTGTTGAACTTCTTGGGGCTGTCACACTAAATCTGTTGGAGTGGTAGCGCAAACTGCGTATGAATAAACGCACGAAAGAAAGAGAGGGTAAAATTAAGATTTGCGTCTAAGAGGATAAGTCCACAAATAATGAGTGAAATCATCGGGCGAAAAAATATTTATAACGAGACATGCTTTCAGCCGGAGAAGTACACATATCATAGTGTACAAGTTCAACAAAACGCGAAGTATGAGTTGACGATGTTGGATATATGCCCAAGAGGCAATAATAAATTAGTTATTGTTATATCTTAGTGTTCATGATAAATGTTTACATCCCATGCTATAATTGTATTAACCGAAACATTGATACATGTGTGTTATGTAAACAACAAGGAGTCCCTAGTAAGCCTCTTGTATAACTAGCTTGTTGATTAATGGATGATCATGGTTTCGTGATCATGAACATTGGATGTTATTAATAACAAGGTTATGTCATTAGGTGAATGATATAATGGACACACACCCAAATGAGCGTAGCATAAGATCAAGTCATTAAGTTCAATTTGCTATAAGCTTTCGATACATATTTGCCTAAGTCCTTTGACCATGAGATCATGTAAATCACTTACACCGGAAGGGTACTTTGATTATATCAAACTCCATTGCGTAAATGGGTGGTTATAAAGATGGGATTAAGTATTCGAAAGTGTGAGTTGAGGCATATGGATCAATAGTGGGATTTGTCCATCCTGATGACGGATAGATATACTCTGGGGGTCGGAATGTCGTCGATTAGCTTGCAAACATATGATTGGATCATAAGAGATGACATACCACGGTACGAGTAAAGAGTACTTGTCAACGAGGTTGAACAAGGTATGGAGATACCGATCGAACCTGGACAAGTAAAATATCGTGTGACAAAGGGAATCGGCATCGTATGTAACAATCGATCACTAAGTCATCGTTGAATATGTGGGAGCCATTATGGATCTCCAGATCCCGCTATTGGTTATTGCTCGGAGAGGAGTCTCGACCATGTCGCATAGTTCACGAACCGTAGGGTGACGCGCTTAATGTTCGATGCCGCATAAGTAGATTCGAATATGAGATGGAGACCGAAGTTTGTTTGGAGTCTCGGATGGGATCCAGGACATCACGAGGAGGTCCGGAATGGTCCTGGAGAATAAGATTCATACAAGGGAAGTTATTTTCCGGGTTCGGAAAAGTTTCGGTGTTTGACCTGAGCTTCTAGAAGGTTCTAGAGGGCTTGGTGGGCCCACCACCCCGGGAGGGACCACATGGGCCAAGGGAGTGCAGATGGCCTAATGGGCCAGGGGCACCAAGCCCTCAAGGCCCACCGGCCAGCCCCTAGGGATAAGATCAAATCCCGGAGGATAAGATCAAATCCCTAAAATCGAGGGAGTAACTTTGGAAGGGGAAACAAACTTGGAAGGGGATGATTTCTGATCCCCCCTTCCTTCTGTGCGATAGTGGGGCCCAAGGGGCTGCCTTGGCCGCCCTCCCTCTATAAATAGAGAGAGGGCAACCGACCACTTGCCCCCGACACACGGGATTCCGAGGATCTACCACACCTTCGCTTGAACGGGAGAGGACGGGCTTCATCGACACCGTACGCGCGACCGAGTACGGAAGTGCTGCCGGATTGCAGCACCGAAACAATCGACTACATCTACCACGAGATCTGATCTCGTTAAGGCTTTGGATCTTCGAGGGTTAGTCTCTCTTCTCTCTCGTTGCTCCGATCTCATAGATTAGATCTTGGCTTTTCCATAGATTGGATCTTGGATTTATTCGTCATTGCGGTAGAATTTTTTTGTTTTCCATGCAACGAACCCATCAGTGGTATCAGAGCCATGTCTATGCATAGATCTGTTGCACGAGTAGAACACAATGGTTTTGTGGGCGTTGATGCTTTTGTTGCTTTAGTTTGTGTACTTTGCATCTTGCGGGATGGTGGGATGAAGCGGCCCGGCTAACTTTACATGACCGCGTCTCATGAGACTTGCTCCACGCTTGACATGCAACTTGTATTGCATAAGTGGCTTTGCGGGTGTCTGTCTCTCCCACCATAGTGAAGATTCCAATTTGCACTTTCAATTGACAACACTAGTTTCACCGTTGTGGTTCATGTTCGTAGGTAGATTGGATCTTACTCGAAAACCCTAAACCACGTAAAATATGCAAACCAAATTAGAGGCGTCTAACTTGTTTTTGCAGGGGTGATGATATGGCCATGATGTGATGATGATTATATTAGATGTATGAGATGTTCATTGTTGTATTATGACAACCGGCAGGAGCCTAATGGTTGTCTTTAATTTTTGTTAAAGACTTGCGTGTCTATTCATCATGTAATAGCTTTATTTCAAGTAGTTGTTATAGTAGCTATAAGTGATGGACAACCATGAAGCGGCGACATGGACCTTGGTGCAATGCTGGTGATGATGGAGATCATGATCGTGTGCTTTGGAGATGGAGATCAAAAGCACAAGAAGAAAGGCCATATCATATCACATATTATGAATTGCATGTGATGTTAATCCTTTATGCATCTTATCTTGCTTAGATCGCGACGGTAGCATTATAAGATGATCCCTCACATTAATATCAAGATAATAAAGTGTTCTCCCCTCGTATGCACCGTTGCTACAGTTCGTCGTTTTGAAGCATCTCGTGATGATCGGATGTGATAGATTCTATGTTCACATACAACGGGTAAGCCATGTTGCACACGCGGAAATACTTAGGTTTGCTTGACGAGCCTAGCATGTACAGACATGGCTCGGGACAACGGAAACCGAAAGGTTGAACACGAGTCACATGGATGATATGATCAACATGTTGATGTTCACCATTGAAGCTACATCATCTCACGTGATGATCGGTTTTGGTGTAGTGGATGTGGATCGTGTGCCACTTAACAACTATGAGGGATGTTGTATTAAGTGGGAGTTCATTAGTAATTAGATTAAAACATGAACTAATTATCATGAACATAGTCTGAATAGTATTTTGAATTAAATTTGTAGAATTGGCATCCGTTTTCTACCATGCGCTAGTCTTGTAATTGAGATAGAAATACGTTAAGTCTGACAAGTAACTTTACGACTGGTACCGTATTATTAAAAAATCAAGAAATGATTAAGTCCTATTGCAAACTTTCAGTAAACCTCACACTGTTGATTCAAAGAACAATGGTTTCAATTAGTACCTAAAATCATCTTGTCTCCATGAAACTTGAAGTTCAAATCCGTTTGAAAAGTAAGGAGCTAGAAATTTTATTTTCAGAAATAAGCGAGGTATGAGATATATGTGATATCTAAGACCTTATTGCAAGATGATAGAATATAATCTAGTGAGACTACATAAACTCATAAGTTTTATGGCAATGTACGAAGGTTGAAGACGCCAGGCGTCCCAATCCTCCAACTATTGGGGCACTAACGATATTCACATATCCATGAAATGATCGTCCTTAGTATGCACCGTTGCTAAGACTCGTCGTTTCGAAGCATCTCGTGATGATCAGGTGTTATAGATTCTACTTGTGCATACAACGGGTGCAAACCAGATTTGTACATGCGAATACTGAGGTTAAACTTTACGAGCCTAGCATGTACAGACATGGTCTCAGAAAGTCGTCATGATATGATGGATAAAACTGTGAGTGAAATGGTTCATCATATTACAAAGTTACTAATAGTGAAATCTGGAACACTTGTCATATGATGATCAACTTCAAAGTAAGAACCTCAAGGTTATTGGTATTTGACCAATGGACCTAGAACTTATTGAAGGTGAAGTGTTTTCGAGAATGAGGAAAGCTAAAAGAGAAACTACAAAAGATATTTTGGCAGAAAGAAAGAAAAGACTAGAAAGTCTAGCTCAGGTGTATATAGATGATATACATGTTATGGATGTATTCCTTGTTTGGTCACATAATGAAATTCTTGGGTATTTGTACCAGATTGGTTGGTATGAGATGTCATACAATACAACGCAATACAAGAATACGATGGCCTAAGTGACTGATAAGGAATATGGTAATAATGCACGTCTGGAACATAATAAAGTGTTATTATGTTTATCGTTGGCATTCTACCTAGCCCTTAGAATTTATAATAAAGAACTTAATAATTGTTATTTTTCTCTGGTCAAATGAAAACAATGAGTTGTTCAAATTATGACATTACTCCATGAACGATGGATAAGTTATTATAAATCTTAATGGTGAAACACACATACATAACACTGACGCTAAAATGCCATAAGGCAAATGATTTGAATTCCACTCATGGAACCGCCGTTTAGGTCATGTTAGAAAGGAACGCATAAAGGAACTCCATTTGAATGGATTTTTGGAGTCATATGATTTTTGAATCATTTGGCGCTTGCAAATCTCTTCTAAAGAGAATGACTTAAATACCGTTCATAGGCCAAGAGTAGAACGAGCAACTAATTTGGTGGAAACATACATGGTGATGTATATGGTTCACTGGGCATAGTTGTGTGCGGGAGATTCTTCTACTTCATGAAAACTTCTAACAATGAATTGAGTATATATATGTGGATATATTCGATAAGGAAGAAGTTTGAAACATTTTGAATGGATTCAAATAAATTTCAGCATGAAGTGGAAATCATCGTAATAGAAAAGTCAAATATCTGATTGGATCATGCGGAAATATTTGAATTACGAGTTTTAGCGAACATCTAAGAGAGTTATGAAATTGTTCTACAACCTCACGTTTCTTGGAGTATCATAGTGATGATGGAGTATCCGAGAGACGTATCCAAA
Organism: Lolium multiflorum; assembly: GCA_030979885.1. Lineage (NCBI taxonomy): Eukaryota > Viridiplantae > Streptophyta > Magnoliopsida > Poales > Poaceae > Lolium > Lolium multiflorum. The sequence goes on from CM061747.1 coordinate 145,221,224, forward strand.
CCTGTTGGATTAATGATGAGATACAATAAAATGGCGCCATTATATTTTTGTGGATTATGCTTTAGAGACTACCGCTTTTACACTAAATAGAGCATCATCATAATCCGTTGAAATGACACCATATGAGTTATGGCATGGGTATAAACCCTAATAGTCCTTTCTTAAATTTTGGTATGCGTAGCATAAGTAAATGAGTTTACAACCAAAATCAGATGAATATCTTTGTTGGTTATTCCAGAGAATCAAATTGGGAATTCTTCCCACTATGAAGTAAAAGACAAAAATGTTTGTTAATGTGAAGCGACACAACCTGAATACAGATTGAGTCTCTGTGCTTTTCTGTGCTAGTCCCTTGGATCAATCGCTAGCACACACAGTTCGATGAATAACCAGAATAGCAAATGCGTCAAATATTACAACGTATGATCCATGGTATAATTATTACAAAACGCATAGCTCAGGGCTAGCTGAAAATAGCATAGTTCAAGCAGCAAATAAATAAGCGAAGAGCTCCATCACGCCACAGGCGAACATGTTGGGTGTAAGCTCGCAACCTATGGTACTCCTTACTCGTCTTCTGAATAACCTGCAACATAAAACGTTGCAGCCCCGAAGGGTCATTACACTTGGAATGGAAATGGCAAGATGTCATATGGTGGCTTTTTCTGGCGCCTATCACTACATGATATTTGGCAGGTGGAGTTCAAATTTGCGTAAAGCCAGTTTTATTTTCCCTACTCTCAAAACATTTCTTAAAACATAGTATTTCAATAAGACTAATTACTACCCATAATCCACCTTGTGCATTAATATTCAGAAATTCGACTGACGAGATTATCCAACAGTTTCAAGCTCTAATTGCTCATAGATGTCCGTAACCGGGGACACGGCTAAGTACTTAGATTGACACTCTCGAGAGGCTGTACACATTCCCCACATGACCTAGTCTGTTCTTCTTCCATGATGCGCATTTTGCTCAAATGGACAGATGTCGACTAGGACAAGACCTTTCAGAAGCAATACCTCAACCACAATGGACGCGCTCCGTCCTACCAACATCTACCACCCTCTGTACATTGGGTCGAGTTCTCGCAACCTACTCAATCTAGCCAGAGCCCATATAGCATGTGGTTGTACTGGAAGCTACTAAAACAAGAAAACCGGGCTAACCTCTTTGTTCCTGGGTGGCCAACCTCAAGTGTGATGCACACGGCGCTGCCATAGAAATGACCCCGGTGCAACCACTCAACATAAACCAAGCATTACCACTTACCACCCAGGGGTGTATTAATTTGACATGGTTGTTTTCATTAAGAGAATAAAACCTTTATCTCTCGCAATCTCTCCACTTTGATAATCCCAGGGCCAGCAATTTGAAATCATTATGCATATAAAACAACTACCAATGCATAGAAAACAATGGGATAATGAGTTTGTGACACTTGCCTTGGTCGGTGTTCAGACAGTCGTCGCAATCACACTCGTTGCAATCCGGGCAATCTAACGCAAGCAAAACAATTCACAATCAAACACCAAACAACACAAACAGATAAAACACATAATGAAAAATGCATGCATGCTCTGGAACTGAATTTGTTAACAAATCCTTTTTGTAAACAATTGTTTTATGCGGTAAAGGTTTCAAATAGTCATTTAACCATAAATAAAATATATATGTATAAAATAGTTTATAATATCATTTGCAGGCATACTGGTGGATAGGCAAATTAAGTATCTGTAATTTGGCGTTGGAATCATATTAAAATAGTTTACAGAATTTAAAATATACTATAAATACTATATACACGATTTTAAATTGCAAAATTCGCAAGTTTCTTAACAGTACAAACTAACAGTACCAAAATGTACCTCTCATTTTTCTGAATTCAACGATATATTATTTGCTCAAATCCGAGTTACGAAACAATAGTTAAGATTTTTACAAGATTAAACATTTCGCGGTTTATTAATAATTTTGTCCGAAAAGTTGTCAGAAAAAGTTTCTCGGATGGAGAAACTTTCTACACGAAAGTTGCAGGGAATTCAATTACGAACTCAATGCAAAAAGAATAATCTAAAACGGAGCTATAGATTATTTGTTATGGATTTTCAAAGTCTTAATTCAGCTAGCACATTTGCAGTGACGATCGATTCAGTCGTAGCACATACTGAACCGATTCAGTTAACTTGGATCTTCAGATTTAAAGGACGATGCTACAGAGTGCCCTAGCACCGGATAGTCTTCCACGGTGCCCCCCTTGTCTGAAAGCAATATTTACAAAAAAAGGAAAGTGGTCCCAAGAGCCGAAAGCGACAGTTACCAAAAACAGAAAATGTGACCATATTCGACACACCCATCCATCCACTTGACATTCGCGATTTTTGCAGGAGCGTGAACCCCATCAGTACACGGACAAAAAACCCTGGCTCTATCCTTGTTCTTCTCATCTACCGTTCAGAACAAGTATTGGCATGTAAAAAAAATTAGTATAGCTACACAAAGTTACATCTCGGAAAAATTCTAGTATTCGTGATTCAAATTGAAGATGTAAAAAATAGTGCGGCGGATGTACAAAAAAGAAAAAAATTACATCCAGATCTATAAAAACTACTAACGTACTATTGTTCTTGGGAAACCTTGGTCCATTCAGCATTTTAGATGTAGAAAAATAATAAAAATTACATCCGCATACATAAAATTCCACCTAAATTTGAGAAAAAACACATGGAAACTTGCATCAATCTGGATGTAAAAAATGGTAGGAAGTACATCTAGTTACATAAACTTCACCCAGAATTGGAGAAAAATTGCTATACTTACATCCAATGCAAAAATTACACAGAATTGAGGAAAAGAAGTAGATAAGTACAGCCGGATACAAAAATTACAGCCAGCATATTACACCATCTGAATCCTCAAGAGAGCACACAGCAAAGAACTAGATTGTTCAGATGCGGCAACAAGCGGCACTGGGCTGGAACGGAGAGCAAAATAGAGCAGATGCTACGTGCTGATGCCTGGACCAGAGCAAAACAGAGCATCAAACGAATGCAGAGCACATATGCCTTGGGTCGGATACGAGCAACTGCTGCTACTAATACTGGACGAACACCACAGTGACCAAACAATTGGATGTAAAATCAAAGGCGCGTCTAGCAAACACGCTGGGGAAAACCAAGCGAGACCGAATCTCTTACCAGCAAGGCTTTGCCTCGAAGCTACCAGTGCGGCCACCCAGGTCGGGCGACTCGATGGGCGAGGAAGGGCCGCAAAAACTCCCTGCACGACTCCTCTGATGCCGGCCGGCCGCCTCGCCGACGTCGAATCGCAGGGCGCCGCCGCCGAAGAACCCCTCTCATCACATCCACCCTCCTTGGATGCATCGATCCCTCAGTCCGTGGAGTAGAGAGTCCGCCTCCACTGTTACCACCAACCAGGACAATCTCTGAGGGCCTTCCCGCTGGCACGCTCGCCGCCGCCGAGGAGAATCGCAGGAGGAGATCGGGGGAGGGGAGAAGCTTGATGCGGAGGAGACAGGAAAGGGGAATGGGGAGATGACGAACCAAACAAAGAAGTCGTGAAGTATGGGGGAGCTTTCCGCTGTCGTTCTTTTGGACGGTAGCGCCGCTTGTCCCAGTCCGCTTGATCGTGATCGGACGCGCGAGAAAGGTGGGCACCGTGTAAGACTAGATGGTGCCGTGGCATGAATTAGATTATACGAGATTTAAATCTAACGGCTCACGCGCTACTGCATACTGCATTGATTATTCAAGTTGTAAAACCAAAGGAGATGGCTCACGGTGGCAGTGGCGCTGCAAGGTGACGGCAGGACGGCTCGGACCCGATGGTTCTCGACGTCTTCAGACAGTTTACGACGATGGTCCGATCGATGAGGCAGGCAGCGGCAGTATTGGTGTGGTCTTGGCAGCGTCTAGTTCCTCGACGGGCGGCAACAATCAGCTGATCGTTCTTGTCTTCGGCACAACTCCGGCGTCTCCCGGCTTCTTAGTGGTCTGTAGATGGGGTAAAAAGGATGAGAGCGGGGTGGTAGATCAAGGGGAAGATATTGGCGTAGGTGAGAGGGTCTCAGGAGGTCTGAGACGACGGCGACATCAACCTTCGAAGCTCAGAGATGGCGGCGGCGGTGGCGAACTCCGGCGAGAAATTTGCGCAGCCTGGCGGCGCAAAAAATGAGGATTTTAGGGAGCAAAAACGGAGGAGATTATGAGGTATTTATAGGTCGAAAAATCCGTGGCAGAATCGTTGAGATTTTTGCGTACTGCTTCTCCGTTTCCTTCTCGTACAGGGACTGGAGTTTTGGGCTGAGGTTGAAGATGCTCTGCGGGACCCACGGTCAGGGAAAAGAAAAAGAAAACGAGATAGAAAAGTAGCCTGTGGCGTGGGTTGCTGGCCTCGTGCGGGTTGGCTGGGCCGTTTGGCCTGGCCGTGTCGCTCCGTGCTGGCTGGCCGGCCGATCAGTTCGTCTTACTGTTTTTTTTATTCCTTTCTCTTTTCTGATTTTATTACTGATCTAGCTACAGTTTACAAAACTGACGAAAATAAAAATACGAAAATTTGTAAATACTTTCAGTATTGTATCTGGATTTAATGGGCACAGCCCCAATCCAGTAAAGCACTAGGATAAAAATAGTATGCATATAGATAATCAACAAAGAGCAAAACTAGCAATATAAATCACTTTTATGCAAGAAACATGTAAAACATTTTCTAAAACTGAAACTTTGACATGCTGATGTGATGCAATGCATGAATTTGAAAATGCACAGTTTTTAGGATGTTACAAACCTAACCCCCTTAAGATGAATCTCGCCCTCGAGATTCGGAGTGGCTAGCAAATAGGTGTGGGTGGTCTTCACAAAGATCATCCTCTCTCTCCCAAGTTGCTTCCTCCTCTGAATGATGATTCCATTGAACCTTGCAAAACCGGATCGTCTTGGTGCGAGTAAACCTCTCTCCTGTATCAAGAATCTTGACGGGCTTCTCCTCATATGTAAGATCACTTTCTAGTTGAACTTCATCCAATGGAATGGTGTCTCTCAACGGTGTGTCTGCCATCTCCGGATGACACTTCTTCAACTGGGATACATGAAACACGTTATGAACTGCTGATAGTGCCTCTGGCAATTCTAGCTCATATGCAACTTCTCCTTTGCGTGATAGAATTTTATATGGTCCGATGAATCGCGGTGCTAACTTTCCTTTAATTCCAAACCTCTTAATGCCACGGAGCGGTGAAACTCTAAGGTATGCTCTATCTCCCACTTCATATGTAACCTCTCTACGCTTGGAATCCGCATAACTCTTCTGTCTCGATTGAGCTACCTTCAGCCTATCGCGAATGAGTCTAACCTTCTCCTCAGCTTCCTTGATCACATCAGGTCCAAAGAAGCTACGCTCTCCAACTCCATCCCATAACAATGGTGTTCTGCACTTCCTACCATACAATGCCTCAAACGGAGCCATCTCAATACTAGACTGATAACTGTTGTTGTAGGAAAACTCCGCATATGGTAAATTCTCATCCCAACTAGATCCATAATCTAGAGCGCAAGCTCTAAGCATATCCTCCAAAATCTGATTTACTCTTTCTGTTTGTCCATCAGTCTGCGGATGAAAAGCTGTGCTAAACTCCAATCTGGTTCCAAGTGATTCATGTAATTTGCGCCAAAAGTGAGAAGTGAATTGAGTACCTCTATCAGAAACAATTCCCTTCGGAACTCCATGCGAGCACACAATCCTGCTCATATAAATCTTGGCTAATTTGGCGCTTGTGTATGTAGTCTTTACTGGTATGAAGTGAGCTACTTTGGTCAAACGATCAACCACTACCCAAATTGAATCATACCCCGATCTAGTCTTGGGCAATCCTGTGATGAAATCCATACCAATTTTGTCCCACTTCCAATCAGGTATAGGCAACGGCTGTAGCAATCCTGCTGGTTTTTGATGTTCAGCTTTCACTCTGTTGCACACATCACATAATGCAATATACTCTGCAATCTCCCTTTTCATATTAGCCCACCAAAATCTCTCTCGTAAATCCATATACATCTTAGTGTTACCTGGATGAATAGAATATGGCGAATCATGAGCCTCCTGGAAAATCAACTTCCTAATCTCCGGATCATTGGGCACACATAAACGCTTCTCAAACCATATCGTTCCTTGTTCATCCAAACGAAAACCTTCAGCTTTGCCTTTCTCCATATTCTCTTTTATTTCATCCATCTCATCATCCCCCTTCTGAGCTTCTCTAATTCTATCTAGCAACGTTGGCACCACCTCCATCGATGCTAGATATCCCTTTGGCACTATTTCCAACCTAAGGTCCTTGAATAGCTCACATAAATCTGATGGTAACTCCCCTGCGGTTATACCATTCACATAAACCTTGCGGCTCAATGCATCAGCTACAACATTAGCCTTTCTCGGGTGGTACTGCAAATCCATATCATAATCCTTTATCAATTCCAACCATCTCCTTTGTCTCATGTTCAGCTCCTTCTGAGTAAATATGTACTTCAAACTTTTGTGATCAGAGAACACCTCACAATGCTTTCCCATTAGATAATGCCTCCATACCTTGAGTGCATGCACGACGGATGCTAGCTCTAAGTCATGTGTTGGATAATTCCTCTCATCCATCTTATACGGCCTCTTAGCTATAGGTCCAGTTCCAGGCATTAATTCAATGAGAAACTCAACATCTCTATCAGGTGGCATTCCTGGTAACTCCTCTGGAAACACATCCAGATAATCTCTCACTATGCGCACATCCTCTATGCTAACCCCCTTAAGAGAATTGATGTTGGATCCCTTAAGCTCAAATGTGGACTTAAATCGAATGCGCTTCTTCTCCGGGGTTGTAAGCATTATTGCTCTATTAGCACAATCTATGACACCTTCATATTCCGTCATCCAATTCATGCCCAATATTATATCTAAGCCTTGTGACTCCAAAACAATCAGGCTAGTGGGGAAACTATGTGCTCCAATCTCTAAGGTTAAATGGGGACACCCATAGGTCGCAATCATCTCTCCCCCTGGTGAGTTTATTTTAATAGGCCTGTTTATGGAGCTAGTGGGTATCTTATTTCTATCCACAAATACCCTCGATATGAATGAATGTGATGCTCCAGTATCAAATAGTACGAGTGCTGAAAAATTATTGAGCAGAAACGTACCAATCACGGCGTCTGGCTCCTCATAGACTTCCTCCACGTTGACATGGTTGACATGTCCCTTCTGAAACGGAGTTGGCTTCGCATTCACATCCTTCTTCTCCGGGCAATCACTAGCATAGTGCCCGGTCTTCCTGCATTTGAAGCACTCCACCTGGCTGATATCCCTGCCGGTGAAGTTGTTGGAACGGTTTCGGCCATTGCTATCTCCATTGTTGTGGCCATTACCTCTTCCAGAGTTGTGGTGAAGACGCTTCTGGCCATTATGGTGGTGGCCATTTCCTCCTTTGTGCTGATGTCCATTCCCACCATGGTGGTTGTGTCCACTGCCTCCATGCTTATGCTGTCCAGAATTTCCATTACCATCATGGAATGTGCGGGTCCTCTGATGCGGCGCTGAGTTGTTGTGGTTATTGCTATGCTTCCTCTTGCGGTTCTCAGCTTGCTTCTGCTTTCCCTCAAGAATTGTTGCTTTGTCCAACAGTGTCTGAAAATCAGGAATATGCACAATGGACAATTGAACAGCAAGATCATCATGCAACCCATCCAGGAATCTCTCCTTCCTCTTTGCATCAGTGTCCACATCTTCCGGTGCATAGCGCGCCAAGTTACTGAACTCCTCTATGTACTCGGCCACAGTACGGTGGTTCTGGCGCAGGTTTCGGAACTCCCTTCTCTTCAAGGTCATAACTCCAGTTGAAACATGAGCTGTGCGAAACCCTTCTTGAAACATTTCCCAGGTGATACCGGCAATGGGGTGAGTTATCTGATAATTATCCCACCATGATGCAGCTGGTCCTTCAAGCAAGTGAGCAGCAAACCTCACCTTCTCAGCTTCAGTGCATCCCACTGTCACTAGATCCTTGTCCACAGCACGCAGCCAGTCCAATGCTATCATTGGCTCAGGTGCAGTAGAAAACTTGGCAGGCCTCAACCTCAGGAACCTTGTGAGCATATCTACCCCTGGAGGTGGATTATTATTGTTGTTGTGGTGGTTGTTGTTGTTCTGGTTCTGGTTCGCTATGAACTGATTCATTGTCTGCATGAGCTGTGCCTGTGCGTTGATCAGCAGTTGCACATCAGGATTGGGGTTGTTGTTCCCGGTGTTGTTGCCACCGGTCCGTGCACGTCGAGGAGGCATCTGTTGGTTCAGCAAAGGTAAGTATAGATAGATAGAACTAAAGAAATACTACCCATACTAATACACAAACATCACAGAACCAAACAATCATAGCAATTGACATAACCAAACAAACAAACAAGCACCGTTGAAAAACATGACAGATTCTGTCCAGATTTCGTCTACTGTAGAAACGGAATTATTTGGGCATCCAAAACACGTCGGAATCGAACGCCAATTTTTATGCATGTACTACAGGAAATTCCGCATTTTTACAATTTTTTTCAGATTTTTCTGACGTTCCAGGAATTTATGAAAAATCGCGCAGTAAACAGTATCAGCAGAAAAACTGTAGCTCGCACAGACAACAACTTTTGGTAAAAACGAATTTAATACTGATTTATAAACCTCACGAAAATTCATCACAATCATAGTTTAGAGAAAAGCAAATCCTAAACTTAAACTTGTCATACCACATGTGTTGTTATGACATAATCTAATGCGATATCGTTTTCCTAGCGAAGACTAAATTGGTGGACAATCCTAATTAGAACTTGAAGCGCTTGATGTAGTCCGTGCTCTTCTGGCACCGGCGCTTCTTTGGGCGAGCATCCATGGCTGGTGGTGTGTCCTACACCGAAGGGTCTTCCTCATCTTCTTCTTCGGTGTTTGCACCAACTTTGATTCCATCACCATCCTCATCATCATGTTCATATTTTCCAATAAATATTCCAACAGAGGTTTGGCTCATTAACTAAAGTGGGTTATGAACATCTACTATTTTGAATAGAGGAGAGTGAGAAAAATGATAGATATAGAATTATGAGAAATGAGGAGCAAGAGGATATAAGATAAAATTAAATATGTTTTCAATTCTATGGTTATCCTACTCTACTCCATTTTCTAAGGTCACGAACCTACAGGCAACACAATGCTCGATACATCAACGATCTGACAGAAATTCAGTAGTCTGATCAGCACACACAGTACATGATGTAATACCAAGAAACAAAGGGACAGCATGATCCAAAATTACATAATAAATAGGTGCACATTCAGTGAAACATATCAAGATGGAGTCCTTGTGCCACGCAGCATGTCGAATAGACTGAACTTAACCATCGACTCACTCGCTCATCGGAATAACACGCTGGCCACATTTGAATTGTATCAAATGTCACTATTTGGGATATATAAATGGTGCCTATCAACCATTTGGTGGAGTTTAGCATCTTTTGCACAATAGTTCCCCTATCTTTTATAAACAATTTTATTTTTCTGAAACATATGTATCATGTAGCTTCATGCTCCTAAACCCCATGCACAAGACAACCTAGCTTTGCATGCTCCTAAACCCATTGTTTGTCCCATCAAGTTTTATTAAGAAATTGGAATGATGAGATCCTCCAAACAGTTCCAGACTCTAGTTGCTCATAATGTCCATAACCGGGGACACGGCTCTTAGTTTGACACTGAGAAATGGTCTTGTCCTAGTCGACATCTGTCCATTGAGCAAAATGCGCATCATGGAAGAAGAACAAACTAGGTCATGTGGGGAATGTGTACAACCTCTCGAGAGTGTCAAACTAAGTACTTAGCCGTGTCCCCGGTTATGGACATTATGAGCAACTAGAGTCTGGAACTGTTTGGAGGATCTCATCATTCCAATTTCTTAATAAAACTTGATGGGACAAACAATGGGTTTAGGAGCATGCAAAGCTAGGTTGTCTTGTGTTTACATGGGCCTATGCTAGCATGTCCGTAGATGTTTAGGAGCATATGAAGCTAACTGTCTTGCGACGGCATGGGTTATGCTAATATGTTCCTAGACGATGTTTCTGAAAAATAAAATTGTTTATAAAAGATAGGGAAACTATTGCTTTTCGCAAAAGATGCTAAACTCCACCTGCCAAATGAGCACGTAGTTGATAGGCACCATTTATATATCCACCAAATAGTGACATTTGCCAATACAATTCCAAATGTATTGACCCTGCGTGGCTGCAACGTTTTATGTTGCAGATATTCCGATGAACGAGTGAGGTTCGATGGTTAGGGTTACGAGTCTATACTCGACATGCTCGCCTGTGGCACATGAAGACGAAGGACTCCATGCTGATATGTTTCATTGTGAACTCTGATATTGAGCTAGCCTTGTGCTATGCAATTTGTAAGTTATTATGTAATTTTGGATCATGCGATGTAATAAAGACCTTTGTTTCTTGGTATTACATCATGTACTGTGTGTGCTAGCGATTGATCCAGGGACTAGCACAGATATACACAGAGATTCAACCCTTACCGGGTCGGATCGTTACATAATGTTACTTGCTTATTTCCAAGAAATTGTTTTCTAGCGAAGTATTTGAGTGGGAGGACAATGGAACTTGATAAGGTTTATGAACCTGAGCATGATGATCAGAGTAGCGCAGCATCGGAAATGGTTCCGGAAGCGGCCACGACGATCATGGCTCCCATGTCTACAAAGTGTTATAGTCATGGAGATCAAAGTACTTATTGAACCTTGTAGATGTGGTTTACTTTGTGATCAAATAAATGATTTGTGGACAAAGGATTGATTTTGAACAATGATAAACCAACTACATACAAAGAAGTTATGATGGGCCCTGACTCCGTTAAAATGGCTATGCGCCATGAAATCCAAGATAGGTGAATACTTTTTGAAAGAAAATGGATTTATAAAATAGATGGACTTGGATGGAATATCCTTAAAGAAGCTTGACTCATCGAAAAGTTGTTTACAAAAAAGTTCAAAGAGTTGACTACGATAAGATTAGATCTTCCGTGGCAATGCTTATAGTCTATGTGGATTATTCTAGTAATCGCTACATGTTTCTTTTATGAGATATGATAGTAGGATGGCAGAAATACATTCCTTACCAGAAGTGTGTATGAAGGATGTATACTAGATACAACCAAGAGTTTTGCTGGTCCGTGAATACTAGATAGGTATACAAACTTCAATTGGATGAAGTGAGTATCATGGAGTTGGAATCTTCACCGGATGAAATAATCAAAGAGTTTTGATTTCATCAGAAACGATGAAGATGCTTGCATTTGCAAGAAATTAAGTGGGAGCGCTGAGACATATTTATAATACTTTATGTAGATGACATATCGTTGATTAAAAATAATGTAATCATGTACTTGATGTGATTAAAAGGTTTCATTGAGAATTATTTTCAATGAAAGGATATGGACTGAAACATATTTAGTGTCAAGATCTATGAAGATAGATTGAAACACATAATAAGTTTAAGTCAAAGTACATAGAATGAATATTGAAATAGTTCAATGTAAAAATATTAAGAAGGTGTTCTTTTCATGTGAAGGTTTAACAAGACTTGAGCGTATTTGACACTCAATGAGTAAAAACACATGAGTGACTTTAGATCACGAATAATATGTACAAAATCAGATGTCATGTGCTCTCAAATGTTACGAGCATATACCAGAATGATTCATGTAATGATCATTGGACAACAGTAAGAATATCCCTGAGTGCTTTAGAAGAACCAATGATATATATAGTTTTATATGGGTAATGACAAACAAATCGTTGTAAAGTGTTGCACCGATATTAGTTTGATCACATATAAAAATAATTTTTTTAATCTCAATTAGGCTAAGTGTTATTTAAAAAGGTAGCACAATGAGCTAGAATATGTCTATGTTAGATTTAGATGAGTTCTAAATATTGTGACGGATTCTACAAACGAAGGCAGAGTATGTCATTGTTTTGACAATTACTGAGGATGTTAAGTCGATGAGTTCTTTGAGAACTTGGTGTAGTTCCGACAGTGTCAGAACTTTGAAGCTATATTGTGTGTGACAATATTAGTGACTTATTTCAGACCACGGAATTAAGGTTCCACCAGAGGACTAAGCATATACAATTAATGCCGACTCATTTGGAAAATGATTGATGCGTTGAGACGCAAATGAATTGCAAAATACATACGTTTCTGAGCGTGTCAGATCCGTTGACTAAAACCTCTCCCGTGAGCAAAACATGATAAGCACCAAGGCCAAGGTGTTATATCTTTACAAATGTAAACTAGATTATTGACTCTAGTGCAAGTGGGAGACTGGAGATATGCCCAAGAGGCAATAATAAATTAGTTATTGTTATATCTTAGTGTTCATGATAAATGTTTACATCCCATGCTATAATTGTATTAACCGAAACATTGATACATGTGTGTTATGTAAACAACAAGGAGTCCCTAGTAAGCCTCTTGTATAACTAGCTTGTTGATTAATGGATGATCATGGTTTCGTGATCATGAACATTGGATATTATTAATAACAAGGTTATGTCATTAGGTGAATGATATAATGGACACACACCCAAATGAGCGTAGCATAAGATCAAGTCATTAAGTTCAATTTGCTATAAGCTTTCGATACATATTTGCCTAAGTCCTTTGACCATGAGATCATGTAAATCACTTACACCGGAAGGGTACTTTGATTACATCAAACGCCATTGCGTAAATGGGTGGTTATAAAGATGGGATTAAGTATTCGGAAAGTGTGAGTTGAGGCATATGGATCAATAGTGGGATTTGTCCATCCTGATGACGGATAGATATACTCTGGGCCCTCTTGGTGGAATGTCGTCTGATTAGCTTGCAAGCATATGATTGGATCATAAGAGATGACATACCACGGTACGAGTAAAGAGTACTTTTCGGTAACGAGGTTGAACAAGGTATGGAGATACCGATGATCGAACCTCTGACAAGTAAAATATCGCGTGACAAAGGGAATCGGCATCGTATGTAAATGATTCAATCGATCACTAAGTCATCGTTGAATATGTGGGAGCCATTATGGATCTCCAGATCCCGCTATTGGTTATTGCTCGGAGAGGAGTCTCGACCATGTCTGCATAGTTCACGAACCGTAGGGTGACGCGCTTAATGTTCGATGCCGCATAAGTAGATTCGGAATATGAGATGGAGACCGAAGTTTGTTTGGAGTCTCGGATGGGATCCAGGACATCACGAGGAGGTCCGGAATGGTCCGGAGAATAAGATTCATATAAGGGAAGTTATTTTCCGGGGTTCGGAAAAGATTCGGTGTTTGACCGGAGCTTCTAGAAGGTTCTAGAGGGCCACCGGTGGGGCCACCACCCCGGGAGGGACCACATCGGCCAAGGGAGTGCAGCCTGGCCTAATGGGCCAGGGGCACCAAGCCCTCAAGGCCCAGCCGGCCAGCCCCCTAGGGATAAGATCAAATCCCGGAGGATAAGATCAAATCCCTAAAATCGAGGGAGTAACTTTGGAAGGGGAAGCAAACTTGGAAGGGGATGATTTCTGATCCCCCCTTTCCTTCTGTGCGATGGTGGGGCCCAAGGGGCTGCCTTGGCCGCCCCTCCCTCTATAAATAGAGGAGAGGGGCAGCCGACCACTTGCCCCTGACACACAAACGTCTGCCGCCCCCTCTCTCCTCCACCGCTAGTCTGCTCCGGCTTGGCGAAGCCCTGCAGCTTTTCTCCTCCACCACCACCACCACGCCGTCGTGCTGCTGGGATTCCGAGGGATCTACCACACCTCCGCTGCCCGCTGGAACGGGGAGAGGACGGGCTTCATCGACACCGTACGCGCGACCGAGTACGGAAGTGCTGCCGGATTGCAGCACCGAGACGATCGACTACATCAACCACGAGATCTGATCTTGTTAAGGCTTTGGATCTTCGAGGGTTAGTATCTCTTCTCTCTCGTTGCTCCAATCTCATAGATAAGATCTTGGCTTTTCCATAGATTGGATCTTGGATTTATTCGTCTTTGCGGTAGAAATTTTTTGTTTTCAATGCAACGAACCCATCAGACGAGTCTCAAGAAGGAAGACAAATGTCAACCAAGTTGACACGCATGACAAAGACTAGACCCTTTTATTTGTTTATGACATGGGAGCGACAACAATGAGGTGAGGCGACAAAGCATGTCATGTCCAGGATGGCCGAGCCGATCGTGCCAGAGGTCGGGGGCGCCAGCGGTAGAGGGAGTCAAGGCGTGAAGTGCGACACCAGTGGAAGAGTAGGGGTAGAGATCACCCATACTATTGCACCAAAGGATCACGACCTTGGTATGAAGGTCGTTTCACAGAGAAACCAAAAGGGTTAAATTTGACTGAGTAACAATTGTCACAAGTGAATTTTCTAACAAAGATTAGATTCTTAATAACGCGAGGAGTAACAAGAACAATTTCTAAGTGAAAAATAAGATTACAAAAAAAGAGGAGAGAGGCGGAGACCGAGGCAGAGACGGGAAGAAAGGAACCATCACCAACAATGACATCAGAGAAAATGAGTACGTGAGGTGAGATATTTAAGGATACCTGCATCTAAAGACATGTGTGCTGAGGCGCTAGTATCCATGTGCCACTCTGTCGGTGGCAGGAGGCTCATAGCGTTTAGCTAGTTGATCAATCCATTACATGCGTGCCAGCCGTAGTCCCAACCTCACTCACATGCAGGTGCATTGGCTAGAAGGTTGTGTTCACCTTGCCTTTGATCCATAAAATGACTGTCAAGATCGACAACCCTGAAGCCAGTAGCAAGGCAACACCTTCAATTTTCCAACGACCAAGACCATCGTTCCGCCATCCAATGGTGAGGAATTGTGTTTACTTTTGAACTATTTTAATTCACGCCCTAAGCGTAATTATGGTTGCAATAAGAATCTTTGAACTAAGCGCGATCCTTCTCTTGTTGTTTAAAATGGCAAGAGAGGGAGGATGGGAGGCACCGATAATACAAACCCTAATATTTTCTATGTCTTGTCCTACTTTTCCTTAATTGTTAGTTCTGAGCCACTAGAGCTCCTTCCCAAATCCCCTGTTTTCTCTATCGATATCATGTCGGCACCCACATGATCCTGACAAGGTTGTATCAGAGAGGTCGATTCTTTGGCCACAAAGCACCGCACCGGCGGCGCTTCTACCTCCCCTCCCTCCGAACAACATCTCTCCAGGTTTCCAAACCCCCTCGATTTGGTGTAAAACCCCCTATTAGACAGCCTACCATGTCAACTAGAGCTCGCTCGCGACGACATCACACGAGCGCTGCAACGAGGACATCCCGGTCATTCGTTCTACTTCGACGATGGACGTCAACATGCCGAGGAGCGAGCCCGTCAACGCGCTGAGCGCGGCGCGCGATCTGTCGGCCACCGCCTTCGACTATGCCAAGCGGAGTCCACGGCTGCCATCAATTCTCTCACCAGCTAGATGCAGAACATGGCAGCGATGGTGGCAGTTTTGCAGACAAGCATCACACATCTCGTCCCTACGGAAGGTATGAATCCCGCTAAACACAACTCAAGTCTTGAATTTATTTGTCACGTCGCCGCATCGAACAAGCACGACACTTTCTTAACACCAACCCAACTGACACTTCTGCCATCCACACGACCTGTTCGGCAAAATCCCAACACTAGCATAGTCACCATGCTAGATCCTATTGTGTACACTATGACAACTTCCTCATCGCGCCAGAAGTATGCCCAGATCAGGAACCCCATCACCCAACCTTAGTACTACTGCTGGCGTGGAGGCAGCTCCTTGTGACGGTAAAGCACACGTCCGTTGGGAACCCCAAGAGGAAGGTATGATGAGTACAAAGAAGTTTTCCTCGCAAGAAACCAAGGTTTATCGAACCAGTAGGAGATGAAGGCCACGTGAAGGTTGTTGGTGAAGGAGTGTAGCGGCGCAACACCAGGGATTCCGGCGCCAACGTGGAACCTGCACAACACAATCAAACTACTTTGCCCCAACTTAACAGTGAGGTTGTCAATCTCAACGGCTTGCTGAAAACAAAGGATTAAACGTATGGTGTGGAGAATTATGATTGCTTGCAGAAAACAACAGAGAACAATGATTGCAGTAGATTGTATTTCAGATGTAAAAGAATGGACCGAGTCCACCCAGTGGTGTCTCCAATAAGATAAATAATATGTTGGGTGAACAAATTACAGCTTGGGCAAAAAATAGAGATGCATATACATATCATGATGACTACTATGAGATTTACTTAGGGCATTACGACAAAGAACATAGACCGCCATCCAGCATGCATCTATGCCTAAAAGTCCACCTTCGGGTTAGCATCCGCACCCTTCCAATATTAAGTTGCAACAACAGACAATTGCATTAAGTACTATGCGTAATGTAAACAATGCAAATATCCTTAGACAAACCATTGATGTTTTATCCCTAGTGGCAACAGCACATCCACAACCTTAGGGGTTGCTGTCACTCCTCCAGATGCAATGGAGACATGAACCCACTATCTAGCATAAATACTCCTCTTGGAGTCACAAGTATCAACTTGGCCGAGCCTCTACTAGCAACGGAGAGCATGATACGTCTCAAACGTATCTATAATTTCTTATGTTCCATGCTACTTTTATGACAATACTTGAATGTTTTATACATACTTTACAGCATTATTATACATTTTCCGGACTAACCTATTAACAAGATGCCGAAGCGCCAGTGCTGTTTTCTGCTGTTTTTGGTTTCAGAAATCCTAGTAAGGAAATATTCTCGGAATTGGACGAAATCAACGCCCAGGGTCCTATTTTTACTTGAATGGGTGCTATAATTGTTTAGATCTTGTGAGCTGCCTAACATGATCAAGATCATCTATTTGTAATGCTACATGTTGTGTTTGGTGGGATCCGATGAATATAGAATATTATGTCAAGTTGATTATCAATCTATCATATATGTTTGTTTATGTTCTTGCATGCTCTCCGTTGCTAGTAGAGGCTCTGGCCAAGTTGATACTTGTAACTCCAAGAGGGAGTAATTATGCTCGATAGTGGGTTCATGCCTCCATTTAACTGGGACAGTGACAGAAAGTTCTAAGGTTGTGGATGTGCTGTTGCTACTAGGGATAAAACATTGATGCTTTGTCTAAGGATATTTGTGTTGATTACATTACGCACCATACTTAATGCAATTATATGTTGTTTACAACTTAATACTGGAAGGGGTTCGGATGATAACCTGAAGGTGGATTATTTAGGCATAGATGCATGCTGGATAGCGGTCTATGTACTTTGTCGTAATGCCCTGATTAAATCACATAGTAATCATCGTTGATATGTATTGAATCTTTATTTGTCAATTGCCCGCTTGTAATTTGTTCACCCAAGATGTTAGTTATCTTATTGGAGAGACACCACTAGTGAACTGTGGACCTCGGTCCATTCTTTTACATCTGAATACATTCTACTGTTTTTACTGTTCTTTGCAAACAAACACCATTTCCACTCGATATGCTTAATCCTTTGTTTTCAGCAAGCCGGTGAGATTGACAACCTCACTGTTACGTTGGGGCAAAGTACTTTGATTGTGTTGTGCAGGTTCCACGTTGGCGCCGGTTTCACTGGTGTTGCGCCGCACTACACTCCTCCACCAACAACCTTCACGTGCTTCTTGGCTCCTACTGGTTCGATAACCTTGGTTTCATACCGAGGGAAACTTGCTTCTATACGCATCATACCTTCCACTTGGGGTTCCCAACGGACGTGTGCATCTACGCGTATCAAGCTAAATTTCTGGCGTCGTTGCCGGGGAGATCAAGACACGCTGCAAGGGGAGTCTCCACTTCCAATCTCCTTACTTTGTTTTTGTCTTGCTTTACTTTATTTTATTTACTGTCTTGTTTGCTTCATATTAAAAACACAAAAAAATTAGTTACTTTACTTACTGTCTTATTTACTAGCTCTATATTAAAAACACAAAAAAATTAGTTACTTGCATTTATTTTACTTTTGTTATCATGTCTAGCTCTGTACCTGTTACTTCTTCACCTGAGGAATTAGTCTTTACTTTTAAACAAGGGGATGAGGAGAGTTTTAAAGATGCTTGGTCTAGAATTTTTTATGCTTATCGTAAAGCTACACCTCAAATGACTCTAAGTTTGCTCCTTAGTAATTTTTATTTTGGGCTTATGATTCGCTATAGATATGCCTTAGATGCTATAGTGGGAGGAGATTTCCTTCATTGCAACGGTGATCAAGCTTTTAATGCCATAAAAAAATTGGTTGCATCACATAGTTCGGCTAACAACTTTGATTCAGCCCTTATTAGCATTTATAATAGATTAAACACCCTTGAGACAAGTGCATCTTACTTGAAAGAAAATTATGGTTATGTTCGAAACCGTCTTGATGAAGTTTTAGTGAACTCTGAACCCTCAATGTGGAAACCTACTATTAAAGTTATTATTGGTGGTGAAACTTTTCATGCCCGTTGTGATATTATGTCTGAATTTTGTCTTATGCCTAAGAGTATTTATGAATCTTTGACACTTTGGGGACTTGTTGAAGGGGGAGAAGGAATAACTCTTATTGATAACTCCGTTATAATTCCTAAGGGAATAGCCGAGGGTGTGCACACAACCATTCTTGGAAGAACAATATCCACTGATTATCTTGTTATTGAATGTGTAGGAACAGGACAAATCACACTTGGAAGATTCCTGCTGAAACTATTGGGAGCAATCATAAATACGGGAGAAGGCACCCTAAAAATCACACCGGGAGGCCGACATGTATTCCCTAAACCAAAGAGTAAGAAAAAGAGTAAGAAGGGTAGGCGTAAAGCCCGAGGTAATGTTGATGCTCCATCTCTTGATGTTACTTGATTTGCACTTTCTGCGCCTAGCTGAAAGGCGTTAAAGAAAAGCACTTCTTGGGAGATAACCCATGTTTCATTTTATTTACTGTATTGTTGAGTCTTGGAATTTGTTTACTACTGTAGCAACCTCTCCTTATCATGTTTTTGTGCCAAGTAAAGTTTCTATGTTAAAGTTGATGATAGATTTGGATCGCTGCGCAGAAACAACATTGCTGTCTGTCACGAATTCTCGCAGAGCTCTGTAAAAAAATCAAAAAAATCTGCAAATTTACGAGCGTGATCCTCATATATGTACGCAACTTTCATTAGTTTTGAGTTTTTCCATTTGAGCAAGTTAAGTGCCCCTGCCAGATTCGTCTTTACGGACTGTTCTGTTTTTGACAGATTTTGCCTTTTATTTCGCATTGCCGCTTTTGCTATGTTGAATGAGTTTCTTTGTTCCATTAACTTTCAGAAGCTTTGTGCAATGTCCAGAAGTGTTAAGAATGATTGTGTCACCTCTGAATATGTGAATTTGTAATTATGCACTAACCCTCTAATGAGTTTGCTTGAAGTTTGTTGTGGAGGAAGTTTTCAAGGGTCAAGAGAAGAGGATGATATACTATGATCAAGAAGAGTGAAAGGTCTAAGCTTGGGGATGCCCCGGTTCATCCCTGCATATTTTAAGAAGACTCAAGTATCTAAGCTTGGGGATGCCCAAGGCATCCCCTTCTTCATCGACAACATTATCATGTCACTTCTAGTGAAACTATATTTTTATTCCATCACATCTTATGTTCTTTACTTGGAGCGTCGGTTTGCTTTTATTTTCGTTTTGGTTTGAATAAAGTTGGATCCCACCATCCTTATATTGGAGATATTACGCTCCGCTTTTTCATATGGAACACTTGTGTTCTTAATTGTGCTTTAATGTTCATGGTGAAGGCTGAAATTGCTTCGTTAAATTGCTATTTGGTTGGAATCAGAAAATGCTGCATATGGTTTGGAATAACTTGGCAATTGTTTGAGCTCTCATAGATCATGTTTAAGCTCTTGCATCATGTAGTTTAATCTATTAATGAAGAACTACCGTAGAGCTTGTTTAATTTAATTTGCATGATTGGTCTCTCTAAGTCCAGATATTTTCGGGTAAAATGTTTGAACAACAAGGAAGACAGTGTAGAGCCTTATAATGCTTGCAATATGTTCTTGTGTAAGTTTTGCTGTACCTATTCATACTTGTGTTTGCTTCAAACAACCTTGCTAGCCCAAACCTTGTACTGAGAGGAAATGCTTCTCGTGCATCCAAACACCTTGAGCCAAAACCCATGCCATTTGTGTCCACCATATCTACCTACTATGTGGTATTTTTCTGCCATTCCAAAGTAAATTACTTGAGTGCTACCTTTAAAATTTCATTCCTTTATCTTTGCAATATATAGCTCATGGGACAAATAGCTTAAAAACTATTGTGGTGATGAATATGTAGTTATGTGTCTTAATTCTTATAAGTTGCTTGTTGAGCGGTAACCATGTTTCTGGGGACGCCATCAACTTTTTTACCTTTGTTGGATATCATGTGAGATGCTATGCATGTTCGTCTTGTCTGAAGTAAGTGCGATTTCATGATCAAATGGTTTGAGTATGCATATGTTAGAGAAGAACATTGGGCCGCTAACTAAAGCCATGTATCATGGTGGAAGTTTCAGCTTGGACATATAACCTCAATCTCTTATGAGATTATCTGTTGTTGAATGCTTAAGCATTAAAAGAGGAGTCCATTATCTGTTGTCTATGTTGTCCCGGTATGGATGTCTAAGTTGAGAATAATCAAAACGAGAAATCCAATGCGTGCTTTCTCCTTAGACATTTGTACAAGCGGCATAGAGGTACCCCTTTGTGACACTTGGTTGAAACATATGTTATGCAATGATAATCCGTGTTTTCCGAGCTAAGTAGGACAAGGTGCGAGCACTATTAGTACTCTATGCATGAGACTTGCAACTTGTAGGAAGTATTATGCATAGCACATATGAATTATTACTACCGTTGACAAAATTGTTTCTATGTTTTCAAAACAAAAGGTCTAGCACAAAAATAGTAATCCATGCTTCCCTCTGCGAAGGGCCAATCTTTTACTTTATGTTGAGTCAGTTTACCCACTTCTTTCTATCTTAGAAGCAAACACTTGTGTTAACTGTGCATTGATTCTTACATGTTTACTTATTGCACCTGTTATATTACTCTATGTTGACAAATATCCATGAGATATACATGTTACAAGTTGAAAGCAACGGCTGAAACTTAATCATCCTTTGTGTTGCTTCAATGCATTCTACTTTGAATTTATTGCTTATGAGTTAGCTCTTATGCAACTCTTATTGATACTTGCTTGAAAGTACTATTCATGAAAAGTTTTGCTATATGATTCATTTGTTTAGTCATTATCTTTGTTAGCAATCTTTTGTTCAGATCACTCCATTCATCTCATATAATTTACAATAATGTTGATCAAGATTATGTTGGTAGCATGTCACTTCGTAAATTATTTGTGTTATCGTTTACCTACCGAACTAAGCTTGGGGATGCTTGATACGTCTCAAACGTATCTATAATTTCTTATGTTCCATGCTACTTTTATGACAATACTTGAATGTTTTGTACATACTTTACAACATTATTATACATTTTCCGCACTAACCTATTAACAAGATGCCGAAGCGCCATTGTTTTTTTTGTTTTTGGTTTCAGAAATCCTAGTAAGGAAATATTCTCGGAATTGGACGAAATCAACGCCTGGGTCCTATTTTTACACGAAGCCCAAGACCGAGGGGGAAAGGAAGTGGCCACAGGTGGCCGCACACAGCGGGCGCGCGGCCTGTGCCCCGCCGCGCGCCCTGTGGTCCGGCCGCCCCCCGACCTACCCTTTCGCCTACAAATAGCCTTCATCGCGAAACCCCCGTACCGAGAGCCACGATACAAAACCTTCCGAGACGCCGCCGTCGCGAATCTCATCTTGGGGGATTCAGAGATCGCCTCCGGCACCCTGCCGGAGAGGGGAATCATCACCGGAGGGGCTCTACATCATCATGCCCGCCTCCGGATTGATGCGTGAGTAGTTCATCCTTGGACTATGGGTCCATAGCAATAGCTAGATGGTTGTCTTCTCCGCTTGTGCTATCATTGTTTAGATCTTGTGAGCTGCCTAACATGATCAAGATCATCTATTTGTAATGCTACATGTTGTGTTTGGCGGGATCCGATGAATATAAAATAGGGATTTCTATTTTCGTGCCCTCGGCTCCTTAGTTGTACTCAGTTTTCCCCAGATCCTTAGTTTTTCCTCAGTTTTCCCCCCCTTGTCTATAACCCGCAGAAAGAGCTCGGACGGAAGGAATCCCGTTTAGTTGACGTTGGTTGGTGCTGGCAAGTGGGGCCGCTGTTGGTGCCCCGCAGTGGACACGTCTCCACTTATCCAGATCATCGTGGGACCCACAACTTGTCCACGTTAGCGCGCCGGACCCACAGCTTACCCAGGTGACCGTTGCAAAATGGGAGCCCGAGCTAGCCCCGTGCCCGTGCCCGTGCCATTGCTTCCCCTTTCTTTCTCCGCGCCCCATTGTTCTTCTTCTCCGCCAGCGGCAGCCCTTCTCCGGCACGCGGGTGATGTCTAGTTTCTCTTCGACCTCCCGTTCTTCATGGCCGCAGTATGGACCCGTGCCTTTGACAAGATGCCCTGACTGCCCACGCCAGGAGCCTCTGAAGCGGTCGATCTGTAAGACGGACGAGAACGGCAACCGTGGACGTGAGTTCGTTGCATGCGAGAGCTTGCCATATAGAGAGGGGGATAAGGTTAGATCTCGCTCCAATTTCTCTGTTTTCTCTCGATTTTCTTGTTATTCCCTCGAATTTGGGATTTAGGGTTCACGTTGTTGTTTTCAGATCTTGAAGAAATGCAGGCATTTCGAGTGGATCGATGTGTACGTTCAGAGGCTTCAGTTGCAGGAATCAATTGGCGCTATTGGGGGGCGCAATTTGGGAGGGGGACTTGCTGTAGAGAATGCGGCGGAGAGAGGAGCCGTTCCGATTAGGGACCTTCCGATTATGCCTAATGCTCCCAATGCAGAACTGGTGGAAGTGAAGGGAGAACTGAAGAAAATGAACAAGCAGTTAAGGCAGCTGATCGAGTTGAAGAAGCAAGCTAATATGATGGCTGGTTGTTTTTTTGTTGTATAATTACGATCGGATTCTTATCATTGCTCACCAGGCGCTAGAAGTTGTTACAAGGGATACCTTGTTACAAATCCATTATTCAGTTACATGTACTTGTAGTTGTTTTCAAAGTTAGTGTGTGCATTCACCGAAATTACCAACTATATTCCCTAAAAGAAAAGGAAAGCTAAAGATAGTTGATAATTGTTAGAGGGGTGACAAATAATGCAATCCCCGAAATCCGCAAATATGTATGCCTCATGTTTATACCAAAATTATACCACTTTTAGGCCTTTCCAAAATACCAATACCATATCCCAAACTATATTCCCTAAAAGAAAAGGACAGCTAAAGATAGTTGATAATTGTTAGAGGGGTGACAAATAATGCAATCGCCGAAATCCGCAAAAATGTATGCCTCATGTTTATAACAAAATTATACCACTTTTAGGCCGTTTCAAAATACCAATACTATATCCCAAACTATATTCCCTAAAAGAAAAGGAAAGCTAAAGATAGTTGATAATTGTTAGAGGGGTGACAAATAATGCAATCCCCGAAATCCGCAAATATGTATGCCTCATGTTTATACCAAAATTATACCACTTTTAGGCCTTTCCAAAATACCAATACCATATCCCAAACTATATTCCCTAAAAGAAAAGGAAAGCTAAAGATAGTTGATAATTGTTAGAGGGGTGACAAATAATGCAATCCCCGAAATCCGCAAATATGTATGCCTCATGTTTATACCAAAATTATACCACTTTTAGGCCTTTCCAAAATACCAATACCATATCCCAAACTATATTCCCTAAAAGAAAAGGACAGCTAAAGATAGTTGATAATTGTTAGAGGGGTGACAAATAATGCAATCGCCGAAATCAGCAAAAATGTATGCCTCATGTTTATAACAAAATTATACCACTTTTAGGCCGTTTCAAAATACCAATACTATATCCCAAACTATATTCCTCATGTTTATTCTCCACCGACAGAGAGAGAGAGAGAGAGAGGGGGCGGCGAAGAGAGAGAGAGAGAGAGAGAGAGAGAGAGAGAGAGAGAGGTTGCCAAAGAGACGGATAGGGGTATACTGCCTGTTAGATCAGTGGATCAACGGTTCGTGGAGTCGATCCGTGTGACAACGGCTCAACCAATCAGGATAAGTTTGGGCTTCTCAGAGCATTTGTGACAGTACTTGAGGGCAAAACTGAGTAGTACTAAGAATCCAAGGGCACATAAATAGTAAATAGACTAAGGGATTCAAACAAAAGAATTACAAAATGAAAAATGTGTGTTTTGTACAATATAATTCATATTGGGCTACATCAAATTATTTGCAATTCAAATATACATGAGTGTGACAATTATGGCATCATTTAGACAAACTATGTTTTGGGAAAGATGTTTTGCAAAGGGGTTTGGGTGGAAAACCATGCATCTTCATAGCTACACTAGTGATTCTGAGAAGTGGCAATTTGTGGTAAAACTTGATTTATATATGTTTGTTAAGGTTTTCTAGGTGGCAGGTTGCGTAGGAAGACTCCATGAGTAGTTGCCACTATGTTTTTATTTTTTTTGATTTTTTTGCGCATGAAATGACTCAATTAGCTATGTTAATCTCATTTGTTGACTCTCTGTTGACCAGCTACTTGAGGGTAAAACTGAGTATATTGCACTTGCCGGTCTAAGTCCTCGAGGGGAAAACTGAGTACAGATAAAATTTCTGTATAAGGCCCGAGGTTATAACTGAGTACACCAAACGTCCCAGGGTTAGACTCGTGTAGCGGTGCACGCTGCAGCCGTGCATAGCGGACGCGTGTTGCGGTACACGCCACCTTCGTCTTTATAGAGCCCCTCTTTCTCTCCCTCGACGCACGTTCTCACTGGCTCACTGCAACCGCCTCTCCTGTCCCATCATCTTCTCCACAACCGAAGAAAAAACCCCGAAGAAAACCGCCGGCGATGGAGAAGAATGAGATGCCCATTGTCGGCGCATCGGCCGCCGCCCCCGTCCAGGCCCCTGTCGCTGCTTCCAACGTAGCAGCCGGCGCATCGGCCGCCGCCCCCGTCGCTGCTTCCAACGTAGCCACCGGCACATCGGCCGGACCGGCGCCGAAGAACCCTACGACACCACCATCGTCGCCGAAGAACCCCTACGACACCACCATCGTCGACTACGATTCGGAGGTAACCCTTTGTTCCCTTGTTCTTATCTCATTTCAATCATTTTGTGTTAGATCTAGCGTTATTACGGTTCGTCTGTTCCTAGTTCAATCCTTTTGTGTTAGATCTTGCGTTATTACTGTTCGTCTCTTCCTAGTTCAATCCTTTTTTGTTAGATCTTGCGTTATTACTGTTCGTCTGTTCCTAGTTCAATCCTTTTGTGTTAGATCTTGCGTTATTACTGTTCGTCTGTTCCTAGTTCGATCCTTTTGTGTTAGATCTTGCGTTATTAGTGTTTGTGATTTGCTTTTGTTTCAGATTTGTGCCGATGATGATGAATATTTGGGCATCCCTAAATTGATTCAGGGTTTGGTCAGTAAACAATTGGTGTGTACAAATTTGTTGTGCATGATCTTTGGTTTACTTACTCAAATCCTGGATATAAGTGTGTCCAATGTAACTGAGGCTACCTCTTTTTTTCGAGCCCATATTATCATGCATGATTTTTTGTTCACTCTCTGTTCAATCATCGTTGCAATTGACTCCGTGTTTTTTGCACGATCTTTGGTGCTACGTGACAGGTCGAGAGCAGCGACGTCGACAGCGACGACGAGTCCTTCCACACCAAGACTCGTCACGTCCTCAGGAGGCTGCAGCCGGCCAATACGGTCGCCCCTTTGCTCAAGGCATTTACAAGTGCCCCTTCTGCAACAGGAGGCTCTTCGACACCAACTTCAACACCCTGCTGAACCATGCTGAATCCATTGGCAGCCATGGCGCTAGAGTTGGAAGTACCGTGAACGTGCATGCGTACATGGCCAAACACAAAGCACTTGGGATTCACCTGCGCAACCTCCAAGCGAGTCACACGCGCCACCTGGAGGCGTTGAACGTGCCTACTGCACTCTCTGTATGTGACTGCTCTATCTGTAGAGCAGATTAAATTCATGTAAAATGTAGCTTATGTTGGATCTATCGGTACTACATTTGGATCTGTCCTGAATATATCTATGCTATGTTGGTTGCTGTATGCAGCTTATCCTATATTTTCTCTCGATTTGTGCCCTAGATTTCCTACCTGATTGGGTAAAAACGAAGGCATAAAGAAATGAATGGCGTTAAAAAACAGAAGGAGAAGCTTCTCTAGATTTGCTACCAATTTGGGCTATCAAATATGAATGAGATCGAGCGATAGAGAGGAAAAAGGTACATTGAAAACTGCTAATCTGGGCGAAAGAGACAGAAACCACTCGTGCCCCCGTCCCGGACCCACACGGCTCCACACGCTACGGCCCTACACGCTACGGCCCCACAAACACGGCCTCGTCCTGTCCCACGCGGTCCCTTCCTACCAGCCCCACACGACGCGGTCCCACACGACGCGACCCCACAAAAGACACGACCCCACTCGTCAGCACGAACGGTCAACTTAACGGATTCCTTCCGTCCGAGCTCCTTCTGCGGTTCAGACAAACGTTTGGGTAAAACTGAGGAAAAACTAAGGACCTGGGGAAAACTGAGTACAACTAACGAAGCAGGGGCACGAAAATAGAAATCCCTATAAAATATTATGTGTAGTTGATTATCAATCTATCATATATGTGTTGTTTATATTCTTGCATGCTCTCCGTTGCTAGTAGAGGCTCTGGCCAAGTTGATACTTGTAACTCCAAGAGGGAGTATTTATGCTCGATAGTGGGTTCATGCCTCCATTGAATCTGGGACAGTGACAGAAAGTTCTAAGGTTGTGGATGTGCTGCTACTAGGGATAAAACATCGATGCTTTGTCTAAGAATATTTGTGTTGATTACATTACGCACCATACTTAATGCAATTATCTCTGTTTACAACTTAATACCTAAGGGGTTCGGATGATAACCCGAAGGTGGATTATTTAGGCATAGATGGCTGGATAGCGGTCTATGTACTTTGTCGTAATGCCCCGATTAAATCACATAGTAATCATCGTTGATATGTATTGAATCTTTATTTGTCAATTGCCCGCCTGTAATTTGTTCACCCAGCATGTTAGTTATCTTATTGGAGATCGAGACACCACTAGTGAACTGTGGACCCCGGTCCATTCTTTTATATCTGAATACATTCTACTGTTTTTACTGTTCTTTGCAAACAATCACCATCTTCCACTCGATACGCTTAATCCTTTGTTTTCAGCAAGCCGGTGAGATTGACAACCTCACTTACGTTGGGGCAAAGTACTTTGATTGTGTTGTGCAGGTTCCACGTTGGCACCGGTTTCACCGGTGTTGCGCCGCACTACACTCCTCCACCAACAACCTTCACGTGCTTCTTGGCTCCTACTGGTTCGATAACCTTGGTTTCATACCGAGGGAAACTTGCTTCTATACGCATCATACCTTCCACTTGGGGTTCCCAACGGACGTGTGCATCTACGCGTATCAAGCATGCAAGAACATAAATAACATATATGATAGATCAATAATCAACTTGACATAGTATTCCATATTCATCGGATACCAACAAACACAACATGTAGCATTACAAATAGATGATCTCGATCATGATAGGCAGCTCACAAGATCTAAACATGATAGTACAAGAGGATAAGACAACCATCTAGCTACTGCTATGGACCCGTAGTCCAAGGATGAACTACTCACGCATCAGTTCCGGAGGCGGGCATGGTGATGTAGAGCCCTTCGGTGATTCCCCTCTCCGGCAGGTGCCGGAGGCGATCTTCTGAACCCCCGAGATGGGGTTGACGGCGGCGGCGTCTCCGGAACTTTTCTCGTATCGTGGCTCTCCGTACTAGGGTTTTCGCGACGAAGGAATAAAAGGCGAAGGGGCAGGCGGGCGCTCGAGGGGCCCACCCCACAGGCCGGCGCGCCAGGGTGGGCCGCGCCGCCCTGGGTGTGGCCACCTCGCGTCCCCTCTTCGTCTCCTCTTCGGTGTTCTCGGAAGGCTCTGGAAAATAAGACCGTGGGCTTTTGTTTCGTCCAATTCCGAGAATATTCGTAAACTAACTTTTCGAAATCAAAAACAGCAGAAGGAACTGGCACGCGGCATCTTGTTAATAGGTTAGTCTCAGAAAATGCATAAAAACATTTTGAAGTATGACTAAAACATGTTGGTACTGTCATAAAACTAGGATGGAACATAAGAAATTATAGATACGTTGGAGACGTATCAAATACTACCAGCAAAACCCAAACCACAATCCTGAGTACAACCCACACACACCACCACCACAAAACCCCCGCTACCCTCCACAACAACAGTATCACCAAAACAACCCAAACCCACCTTACTCAAACCAATATCACCATCCCTTTACCCAACCCCATTACAATTCACTCTACAATCAACACCCCTAACCGAACCAACAACAATCCCAACAAATGACCACCTACAACCAGCCACAACAAGCACACTAGAGCCAACCACAACATCAAACCTACCAAGCTTACCAAACTCTCCACACAAATCAACATGTCCCAACCGAAGCACAACGGTACCAACATGCCAACAACACTGAAACTCCAAATGTCGAGCTACCGCTATTTCTAGGAGACTCACCAAGGGCATGGTTATTAGAGTGTCAATACACCTTTGACTTTGTCACCTTTCCGGTTGAAAACAGAGTGAAATGGGGTTTACACTACAAGAAAAGTTCTGATAGACAACGTCCCAAAATCGTCAACTAAGGGGCATTTTTCGTCGCCTATGGGCCTAACCCGACGATATGGGTTCTGTTGTCGAAACTGCGTCAGGCAAAGTCCAACGACGATTTTTTCTCCGTCGCGCTTGGGCGCCCTTCCGCCACGGAAAATCGGACCGTTGCGGAAGTGTTTCCGGGAGCCCGTTGACGCGACGTCATGCAAACTGACACGTGGCAGTACGCCGTTAACGGGCAGCACGGCGTTAACCTACGAAACCCCGTGGTAGATGGTAGGCCCACACGAGGCCTGCCACGTCTTAAGCGGGCCGGGCCAGATGACATAGTTTGACCGGTCAACTATATAGCTGGGCTGGTCCATTAGTTACGTGGGCCGGGCCTAACCTCTAATGTTGACTGGTCAAAAGTTAAATGGGCCGCCCATTTAACATGTGGGGTCCCCCTTACAGAATGGGCCGCCCAAGAAGCAAGTGGCCGGCCAAAACACAGGTGGGTCCCACTATCCCGTTAAAAGGCCGCCCATTTAGGTGGGGTCCACCATATAGCAAGTGGGCCGCCCAACAAGCTAGTGGGCCGGCCAAAAACACATGGTGGGTCCCACTATCCTGTTAAAGGGCCGGCCCATTTAGTATGTGGGGTCCACCATATAGCAAGTGGGCCGCCCAACAAGATAGTGGGCCGGTCAAAATCACGTGTGGGTCCCACCTTCCCGTTAAAGGGCGGCCCATTTAGTATGTGGGGTCCACAATATAGCATGGGCTGCCCACCAAGATAGCGGGTCGGCCAAAACACATGTGGGTCCCACATTCCTGTTAATGGGCCGGCCATTTGTTATGTGGGGTCCACCATATAGAAAGTGGGTCACCAACAAGATAGTGGGCCGGCCAAAAACAAAGGGTCCCACCTTCCTATTAAAGGGCCGGCCATTTACCATGTGGGACCACCATATAGCAAGCGGGTCGGCCAACAAGATAGCGGGTCGGCCAAAAGCACAGGTGGGCCCCACTTTCCGTTAAAGGGCCGCCCAATTAGTATGTGGGGTCCACCATATTGCAAGTGGGCCCCAACAAGACAGCGGGTCGGCCAAAAACAAAGGGTCCCACTTTCCTCTTGAAGGGCCGGCTTAGTATGTGGGGTCCACCACAAAGCAAATGGGCGGCCCAACCAATTAGTGGGTCGGCTAAGTGGGCGGGGTCCACCTTAAGCAAGGGGCCAGCCCAATTAGAGTGTGGGTCCACCGTAACTCACATGGGCTAAGGCTGGCCAGCCCGTTTAGTTGTCGTTTATATGCCGGCATAATATGCGCTTTAGATTTTGCATGCACATATGTGATTTCGATTAATTGGGCCGTTTAAGGGATGGGAATTCGTGATTTAGATACTGAGAATATTTACGCAGCATTGATTTCTGTCGGATAGCCTCACTTACCACAAGCACCAAAGAAAAAATGCGCGAAAGAACTATAAAAACTAACTAAATATTACATCAGCTGCAAGGCATTGAAAAAAATATTACAGAACCCAGAGAAATTGAATGGTAATTAAACCTAGCAATACAATGAAGCGATCCGCAATCTTTTAAGTTGTCCATGCAGCACCTATATCTGAAACAAAGACATTACAAGTTAAGACAACAACAATGGAAAGGCAAAGACACTACAATATTGTTTGCCAAAGAATTTGGAACTCATCATTTCGTCGTTATAACAAGATCATTGTAATGCGCACAATAAGCAAACAAAGAGTGCATGCCGCATACCAACAGCCAATATAACAGAGCATGTTAGAATGAAACAGCAGACTTACTACTGTCGAGTCCCATGCAAACCAACATGTTCAGGGAGTACAAAATTGGCATGAACAACATAGTAGCAGGCTATAAATTTTGTAACAACGACGAGAGCAAGATGAAGTTATGATGGCTACATCTACAGAGCAGGGAATGTAAACCAAAAATAGAAGTTACAATGGCAAAAGCTAAAGAGGAGGGAATGTGAACCAACATGTGCCAAGTGCAATTACTTCATTTTGGCCGTGAACTAAATAATACTCCTGAACTTATAGTGAAGGGGATGCAAATCAAGATGTTTCGGGATATAAACTTGTAATGAGCAACACATAGAGGATAGTTAATGCTGGAGCTTAGGATGGACCAGATACAGAATATAGTGGGATCACCTGTGAACTTGTATAAGAGGGAATGCAAACCAATATGTTCAGCTTTCCATATGTGAGCGTCATGCCAAGTCAGAGAAACAAGTCAATAATGCAGCTTTTGAAGAACAAGATGGCACGCAAAATTATTATCTAGTAGTATGACAAGTTTATTTGTACTACAGGCTAGATAGCAGAGTGATAGCATGCCAAACTAAGTCCTTACTTTGTTAGCTTACAATGAACTAGATACAAAACAATGGCATCACCTGTAGTACAGGGAATGCAAGCCAACATGTTCATGGAGTAAAAAATTGGCACAAACAACATAGTAGCAGGCCATAATTTTTGTAACAACGACTGAGCAAGATAAAGTTATGATGGCTAGATCTACAGAGCAGGAATGTAAACCAAATATAGAAGTTACGATGCCAAAAGCTATAGAGCAGGGAATGCGAACCAACATGTGCAATTACTTAAAATTGGCCATGAACTAAATAATAGCAGGATGTTACTATAATACCTATAATTTTTGTAACAACGACTGAGCAAGATAGAAGTTATGATGGCTACATCTACAGAGCAGGGAATGCAAACCAAAATGTTCAATCGCTTAAAGTTAGCAATGAAGTAGAAAATAGCAACGTGTTACGGTCATAGCTAGGAATGAACTAAAAGAGCTTCAGACAAACAAGAAACTGAACCCAACATGGCGCTAAAACAAGGGACTTACATTAGGAGAAGCACTCTGTGGGAGTCACAGCAGATCTTCCTGGGGTTGATAGATCCGGTGATGAAGTACGCTACATGTGCTACTTGGGGTTGGAGAGACGCCATTACACTTCATGGTTACTCATCTCATCCGCAAAAACGTAACGGCGCGTCGTTAGCACAAACAGGTTCCCCCAAGATTAAACAAGAACTTGCAGGCAAGCAATAGAAAAGCGACAGTAGAAGAGTTTAGATCATGCACGCGCCGGTGAAGCAGATCCGGTTCATGCACAGCGGTGTCGGTGAGCAAGATCCGATGCGGTGGACGACGGATCCGGCGAAGCGGCGGGCGGGTGGACGATACCGCAGCTGAAGCGATGCGGTAGACTGCTGGATGAGCATATGGTTTCGAGGTTCGGCGGGGATGATCCGGTCCGGTTGATGACGGCGTCGATGAAGCAGGCCCGGCAGGCAGCCGGATGACGAGGATCGCGAGGCCTCGGGTAGGCCAGGGAAGTCCGGCGGGATGTTCCGGTGCGGTGGTCGTGGAGGTGGGAGAGAGGGACTTGGGAAGTTCCGGTGGGTGGTCTGAGGGAAATGAATTTTTTTGGGAGGGTTTCCGGGCTAGGGAGGTGGTGATCCAAAAAATGACGGGCAGACCCCCCACCAACCGACTTTGCTGCCATCTCCACAGGGGTAGAATGGGAATTTGGAAGCGTGTGAAATTTTTGTATTTTGTGGGCGGGAAGTTTTGCCGCTATGAGATTTTGAATTTGGCCACCGTCCAAGTATAATGATAAAAAATTGTGAGACCGTACTAGTACCTCTGTTCAAGGCCGAGTGCAAAATCAAATCATCATCACGTTGAAAATTTGTTACCAACTTACCATGATCATGATCTACCTCTGAAAATGGGCGCATCCACTAAAACTTGCAAAGTATAATGATACAAATTTGTGAGACCGTACTAGTACTTATGTTCAAGGTCGAGTGCAACATCAAATCATCATTATATTGAAAATTGTGTTACCATGATCATGATATTTCTCTGAATTTGGCGCAACCGCTAAATCTCGCAAAGGATAATGATAAAAAAAGGTGAGATTGTACTAGTTCTTATGTTCAAGGCCGAGTACAAGATCAAATCATCATCACGTTGAAATTTGTTACAATGATCATGACATATCTCTAAAATTAGTGCATCCGCTAAATCTTGCACGTGGCGCATCTCGGTGCGGAGCAACAAGTCGGTGCTATCAAGGTTGAGGCGTCGGTAGCGTCATCGGGCTCTCATCTCTTGATAGATCTTCTACATGGCGCGGCGCACCACCCGCCGATAAGCAGTCACATGTGAGACCGAGGTGGAGACGTCCCCGGCATCCTCGAGGCGCGGCCGCCCTTCTACGAGCCAGCGTCGACTCAAGGTATGAATCCATGTGGTGTCTTAGATTTATTGTTCTTCTCTTATGATTATTTTGAGCCGAACATGTGTGCTCTTTCTCTGAATATATTGCTTGAAAAGCTTACCAAGTTACTTAAATTCACTTTGTTCTTAATCTTGCGAGCTAATATTGTTATTTTTAATGAACGGTGGTGTGCGCAAGAAGAGTTATTTGTGGATGTGTTGAGCTGTTAGGCATAAGTCGAAATCCTCATCTAAACGAGGCCTCAGATTAACACATAAAAAAGGTGTTCAATCTCGCCCACAATACCCTCTTCTTTCCTCTCCCTTTATTGGAACTTGTTTTGCAGACAAGGAAAGTGGCACGTGTAATGTGAGTAAAACCCTCTTAGCCAAAATCATCTACGAGCAAGATTTTCTATATTGTAGATGCCCCAATTGACTCTCATCCCCAAAGTAGTTTTTTTATGTCAGTATAGACTTCTTTACTGGATGTATACTATCGTACATGGCATGCATTTGCCTAATGAGCAACATTGTATTGCTATTCTAGCCAACCTGATCGATATGTCAAGCTTCATGCACGAGATGCCATGTTTAATTTACTCCCTCGCTCTGATCCATATTTCTTGATGTGAAATGAATGTGAATCGGAGGGAGTACTTTTCTTAGATAGTACTATATCATTTCAAAAAAAAGTACTACTACATCACAAATGCATCAAAAGAGTACTACATCACAAGACCACCACGGTTGTACTAGTAGAGTTTAATGCTGAACTTCCAAAGGGATTAAGATTACACATATGAACTTTAAACATGACCAGGAGCATGAGGGCCAGCAGCAGGGGCGTTGACGTGGAGCAAGCTAGGCAAGACGTAATTCTGGAGGAAGAGGCCATATGATGCGTACTTGGCCTTGGTTGCAGGGCGGTGTTTCCCCCTATGTACTTAGGCCTACACCCATCGCATGTTGGATCAGGCTGTGGATGTCCTTCTAGAGAAATTTGCCACATAATGGGCAAAATAGCTCCCCGCGCGCATGCAGAAACGAATTTCACCACCCTTCAGCCGCTTGAGAACATAGCGGCTTTTCCGGTCCCTGCGCACCTTGTTGTTGTCCATGTCATCAGAATACTCCTATGAATTATTAAGTACTACATAATCAGGTTTTTTATGACAGATCGAATAAATACTCCACTAACATAATCAAACCTTAGAAACCCTAAAATTAAATGTGTAGAACAAGTAAATGGCAGAAGAAATCGTAATAAATCATGAGAAACCCTATGAACAACCATGAACATTAGCCACAACAATTGCAAGTCCACTAAGTATGAACACATAAATTGATTATATGACTACATGGCAGATTAGTCGAAATTAAACTAGAATCTGATCTTACGAATCGTAGAATCAATTACATCTACAAGAACAAGGTAGGATATCAAATCAATCAAGAACCAGGCTCGTGCAAACCATGTGAACAGCAATATGACACAAAGAGGGTTGGGACAGTTTCGGTAAAAGAGAAGTACCTCCTCGTCATCACCCTCAACATCCTCCTGGAACTGAACGTTTGGGCCGAAATCATCGAAGGGGTCGAGGTTCGCGTCCAGCATCGGGCCTAGGAAGACCTCGCCGTGGTGGCCTGCAACGCCGTGCACATCTTCGGCGGGATAAACAACGTTGGTATCCACCTTCTGCTCGACGGCCAGGACGCCCGTTTCGACCGAGGTCGAAGAACCAGACAAGCAGAGGAGACGAGCGGCATGGGTGCCCGGTGAAGCCTCACCCGTCGTGACGGCCAGGATGCCCATTTCGACCGAGGTCGAAGAATCCGACAAGCAGAGGAGACGAGCGGCTTGGGTGCCCGGTGAAGCCTCACCCACCACGACGGCCACTACCGTAGAGGCATCCTCTGCGTGGGCGGTCGCCTATTGCTCCGCCTCGTATGCAATACCTATCTTCATGCTGTTGTGGTTGGAAACGGGAAAGTCGATGCCTCAGAGGTGCGGTGAGTGGATGGGGGTTTTCACAGTGTGGGGGAGGCAAGTTGGGGGAGTGGAGAGGACGAGCTCGCGAGAGATGATGAGGCCGATTATGTTATAGCCTCTGACTCCCTGTATCCAGTAGTGGACGCGTGAAGTCATGCATGTACTCGACTTTCCACTTTCTGGGAGACGTGTACGAAACTTTTTTTTGGACCATTTAACTTCATGTGGGACTCATGTATACCAATACTTCCAAACGTCATAAGTAATTCAAAATCATTCAGAATAATATGAGACCTTAACATTTTATTTTTTGTGTCAGATATTGTCTATGAAAAATAACATCCTTCAAAAAATAAATCGCCTATGCCAATCCGATCATGCCCGTCTACTCCAACTAGCTTCCTCGAGTAATTTGTCACCTTACATTCTTAAAATGAACCAAAATTTGGCACAGGGGTGCATCATCACATGGAAAATGATGTTACCATTCTGTCTTCCCATTTTTTTTTTGAATTTTTCAAAATTGTCATGCCCTAACGGAAAAAATGTACTCCTTCTAAGAAGCATGTATCAGAATGGCATTACCAAAACCTAGGGGTGGGGTGGGGGGAGGGGGGCACATGGTGGTGTGATGATACATCACATTTGGACCACACAACACCATTTGGACCAACCAAAAAAAAACACCCTACACAAACCCTGGTCAAAACTAGTTTGACCAATATTACAAAAGTTGTACGGAGTACATAATTCAGAAACCGTCAGAAATATACGAAGCATTCACGAGTCCCCAAAGTCAGTGACTTTGAGTCACTTACAACTGTGGTCCACATATCAGTCACCCAAAGTCATGGCAAAGTCAGCTTGGCAAAGTCACCGACAGACAAAGCAAGCAGTGAACAGACAACTCCGTAGCACTGAAAAGACATCTCACAGAAAAGGCTAGTACTACCTTTTCTTCCCGGATAAGCAAAAATAGCTGATCGGTACTGACGAAATGCACCAGGTCCGCAATGTACTCCAGCTATAAGTGAAGCATGCCTACCACTGAAGAGGAAATTCAAGATTCCACCAGATCCCCATATCACTCTTTTGCATAAAACACGGACATATCTTTTGCACAATTCACCACTTGTTGGTCTAATCTATCGCAGCTTCCATCAGTTGGTCATCCAATTAACGATTTAACGGATTAGAAAAATAAGCGGTGGAATTAGAAGTACTAGTAGCGAAATGTGCAAAATATACCGCCCTTCCCGAGGGGGTTTGTCCAGAAGAGGGCCGGATGACAATGTCCCGGGTGCATCCAGAAACGAGAGGGGTAGTTTCTAATACATGTAAGAAATTATTTTACAAAAAGGTACATATTAAGTAGTACAACTATTAGTACAGTACTACTATTTCGAGGGAAAATGCCATGTCGTGCGACCTCTAATCAATGAGTAGAAGTTGTAGGTGCGCCTAACATGCATTGCTGAAAGCTGGTTCCGCTGGAATTTGAGCTCAGCCGGGGCGGATTCTGCGAAGTTCGCCCGACGTCACTCATGTATCCCACCAAACTGCTCACTTCTTTCAATGTCTCTTCTCTTTCACTGCAGCTCTCCAACATCAGGTGCATCAACTTATCTTGTGCCTTCTGCCTCTCGAGAAGGGCAAGGATGGCGATGTCAGCATATTCAAGGTTCAACTTTTGGAGCTGTACTTTATCCTGAAGAAGGATTTTGTACTCTATATCAGACTTGTCTCTGTCGAGGCACACAGTCTTGAGTATGCTGCTGGCTTTCTCCGCTGATGCTTTCTGCTTAATCAGCTCGTTCTTCAACATATCGCGCTCATTTCGAAGGCTGCAAATGAGCTCCACAAGAGTTTTCGAATTCTTCTTCTTGGCAGCCAAATCGTCTCGGAGGCGATCACACTCTAAGCTGAGCTCCTCGTTTTTTTCCATCAAGATGGCGACAGTGGTGTCGATAGTCGGCGCCGCTTCCTTCAGGGCGAAATCATCGGTAGCAAGTAAGCGCAAAGGAAGAAGAAGAAGAAGAAGAAGAAGAAGATAACTACACAGTGCTTGGTGCTACCTCATTTCGCCGGGGTAGGGCCGGGTTGAAATCATCGGACGACGATGATTCCTTGGTCGTGGAAGTTGGTGCAGTAGGGGCGTCGTTGGAACTTCCAACCCTTTAAGATGTATAACCATAGAGACTCTTAAAGAGCTTGAGCCCGGGCAAGAAGAAACGAAAGTACATGGCGAAGGAAACTAACCCGGTGAGCACAGCACGGACGCGTTTCGGCGGCGGCGGCAGCGGCGGCGACGGCGAGCCCACTTGGTTTCTGGAACCGTCTCTCGAAATTTCGAGCCGGCGTTTTTTATCCGCGTACTTGACCGCCGGCGACCTGAAGTTTGAACACATTAATTGCTGGAGGAGAGAGCGACGAAAGAAACGAAAGTACATGGCGAAGGAAACTAACCCGGTGAGCACAGCACGGACGCGTTTCGGCGGCGGCGGCGGCGACGGCGAGCCCACTTGGTTTCTGGAAGCGTCTCTCGAAATTTCGAGCCGGCGTTTTTTCTCCGCGTACTTGACCGCCGACGACCTGAATTTTGAAGACATTGCTGGAGGAGAGAGCGACGAACAAATGTTTGTTAGGTGGAGAGAGGAAGAAAGTGAATGGAACGAGAGAGTTTAGCGTTTTGCCCTTATAGTCATAGTCGCTAACCGTGACGCGGGAAGGTTGGTCGTCGGCGTTTAATGGTCTCCCGCGTGGAAACCGAGGCGGCCACGAGGCAGCGGCTGGCCACGCGGCGTCCAGTCGCCTACGCCGCCGTAAATGAGGGTAGTTGCCTACCACCACCAGGTGACATGCACCTTTTGCATGTCACCGTGTGACATGCGGCCTAAATTCAAATTTAAAACATTGCGAAAAAAATCATGCATCCGGTGACATGCCCATGGCATGCCACCGATGAAGAGTTCCGTGCCATGCACTCTGGCACTCTGCGCCGTCTTGGATCAGAAAATGAGCGAAGAACGAGGACGAGGCACTAGTTCAAATTTAGGATGAAGTTTAAGTTTTATTTTGGTTTAAATTAGATTAGAGGGAGTAGTACTCTTACTTTATTACTCGTACTTGTGTTAATGTAGTAGTATTATTATGGTGGTGTACTTGCGTTCGTGTACTTGTTTCAGCTGTTTTGGTGAAGGAGACATGCATCACCTTTTTGGTGATATATCTAGTCGTCATGTAGCCCTCTACCATGTACTATTTTTGCTATGAATATATGTGGTATTGATTGTCAAAAAAAACCCCAAGATCCTGAAAAACTGTTGGTCTATCCCGAGAAACGAGGAGGTTTAAGGAAACGAGGAGTCCAGCGCGTGCGGAAGGAGCTTTAATCGTGCGAGCATGCAGGGGCAAAATGAGGAAACTAGCGATTACTTTCTCTCCTGCCAGTCTTATACCTTAATAAATGGGCAAACTGAGCACGTTGTAGCTAATCCTTTTATTAATTAAACAGCTATATTAGTCAATAAGATTGCCTTATGTTTTTCCTCAGTTTTCGCCAAGCCCTTATTTGTAACCCGCAGAAGGAGCTCAGACGGGAGGATTCCAGTTTAGTTGACCGTTCCGTGCTGACGTGTGGGGCTAGTAGAAAGGGACCGCGTGGGACAGGACGAGACCGCGTTTGGTTGTACGTGAGCAGGAGCTGGGTTCTGTCTCTCTCGGCGCGAATTGGCATTTTTAAGAGCACCTTTTCCCCCTCTGTCTCTTTGTCTTTATTAACCAAATTAGTATCAAATCTAGAGAAGCTTGCATTTCTGTCTTTCTTCAATTATTTGTGCCTTTTGGCCCTCGTTGTTTGCCCAATATGGCAGCAAATCTAGTACTCCCTCTGGTCCATATGTATGTAGTTAAATCTAGAAGCAAATCTCCAGGGTAATGTACTCCGTACGACAAATTCGCAGTAATAGTAAATCGAGAAAACAAAGTAGGGCCAACAAAATATACTCCAGTAGAATAGGGATAGATAATAGGGATCCCTCCCTAGATAATAAGCTGCATACACAGCAGCCAACATGTTCGAGGTTCTTCACAACACCATCATACTAACAACATAACAACAAGGGATCCCTAGCTAACAACAAAATAGAAGCTGCTTTGCAGCAGCAGCAGCACACGTCCAGGACTCCGCCTACCCCATCTGCCTCCACTTGTTGCTCCCCTTGGGAGCCTTGGGCTTGAGCGGAGGCATGCGCCCG
Source organism: Lolium multiflorum (assembly GCA_030979885.1). NCBI lineage: Eukaryota > Viridiplantae > Streptophyta > Magnoliopsida > Poales > Poaceae > Lolium > Lolium multiflorum. The sequence goes on from CM061747.1 coordinate 145,260,757, forward strand.
GCGGAGATCTCCACCCGCTGGATGCTGCGGAGGTGCATGCCGAGCGCCATGTGCTTGGCGCGGAAGGAGTGGGGGTTCACCGACGCGCCGACCTTGGGGTTGGTGTTGCCGATGTTCTCGGCATGCGTGAGGAGGCAGTTGAAGTCAGTGCGGCCGAGCCTCCTAGTGCAGAAGGGGCACCTGTAGACACCCTTGGCGAAGTAGGAGACGTACTGGCCGACCTGCAGCCTCCGCAGCACCTGGCGAGTCTTGACGTCATGGTGCTCGTCGTCGCTGCCGACGTCGCTGCCAGACAGCTGATCCATATCAAACGGGAACTATTAGTGAATGAGATGCAACGATGACTAACGTGCATGATAACAAAGTAAGGAAAAACAGAGCCAGCCTCAGTTAGAGTGGACACGATTATATGTCTACAGGGATGGTGTTAGCGAACCATAGCTCATGCACAACAGATTTGTACACAGCAATGGTTCGCTGAACCCACTCTGTAAAAATTTGTGCCCAACGATTCATCATAGGCAAAGAAACAGATTCCAGATCTGATTTTGAACAGATTCCAGAATATTTGCAAAATTAAACGGTTGATATCTTTTGATTCCTGCATAAAATAACTGACTGAGATCCCATAAATTAACTGATTGAGATCCCATTATTACTTGCATAAATTAACCGAACGGCCAAACTCCAAATCTTAAACGAAATCAAGAAGGGATCAAAGCAAAATGGAATAAAATCGGCGCAAATATTAACCCAATACTCAACCATCTACAGATCGGCACTAATAGTTACTAGGGAACCAAAAAATAGGGTTCAAAAAGGAATGGGGGAACAAAAAAGGGAGCAAACCATAGTTACCTCGTTCCATGGGTCGTCCATGAAGGTGTCGTAGGGGTTCGGAGGCGAGATGTACGGCACCGGCTCATAGGGGTCCCATCCCGGCGGGATACGACCGCCACCGGCGGCGGCGACGGCCTTTGAGGGGACGACGTCGAAGAGGGAGGCGTCGCGCTTGGAGCCGACGGCGTCATGGACGATGGGATTCGCATTCTCCATGTCCATCTCGCCTGCAGAGAGGGAGAGGGTTTTTTGCTTTGGAGAAGATGATGGGACGTGAGAGGCGGCGTTGCATGAGCGAGTGAGAGTGACAGAGATAGTGCGAGGAGGCGTCTATAAAGGCGAGGGGTGGTTAATGCGACCCGCGTCCTACGCGTCCACCATTTAACGTCTGCACGTCTTGGGCTTCTGCAACGCGACACGCGTCCACAATTGCACGTCTTCGACTTCTGCACCGCGACTCGCGTCAGTACCCGTCAACAATTGCACGTCTTCCACTTCTGCACCGCAACACGCGTACTCGAGTCTAACCCTGGAAATTTAGATATACTCTCGAGTCTTATACTGTAGCATTTTTTGTGTGCTCGGTTTTCCCCTTGAGTACTAATACTGGCTAGTGCAATATACTCAGTTTTACCTCAAGTGCCTGGTCAACAGAGAGTCAACAAATGGGATTAACTAGTTAAATGAGTCAACAAATGGGATTATCAGTTCGTTTTCACGTGTTAAACTTGTCTAAATATTGGTCAAACCAAGGATTTGACCAAGATTCAAATGGGCAGAAAATTAAAAAAAACAGAAAATGAAAAACCAAAGCACATAGTCTTCTTATGTCATATAGTAAGCATTAAAGGTGATAAACAAGGTCTACACATATTCAAACCATACAAATCATGTATCTACTCCCTAACCCCTAAACTCTGTCTTATGAAGTCAAGCATGAAGAGAAGTGGTTTTGGGTTTCAAACATGGAAATTTCAAAAACCTCCCAAAACTTCATTTTAGAGTGACTAAGAAGGATACATGCTTCCCTTTTCATTTTCATGTTTTAAACTTGTTTAAATCTTGTCAAACCTAGGATTTGACCAAGATTCAAATGGGCATAAAATTTAAAAATCAGAAAAATGAAAAACCAAAGCACATAGTGTTCTTATGTCATATAGTAAGCATTAAAGTTGATAAACAAGGTCTAGACATATTCAAACCATACAAATTATGTATCTACCCCTAACCCCTAAACTCTGTCTTATGAAGTCAAGCATGAAGAGAACTGGTTTTGGGTTTCAAACATGGAAATTTCAAAAACCCCAAAAAATTCATTTTAGAGTGACTAAGAAGGATACATGCTCCCTGTTCATTTTCATGTTTTAAACTTGTTTAAATCTTGGTCAAACCTAGGATTTGACCAAGATTCGATGGGCATCAAAATTTAAAAAAATCAGAAAATGAAAAACCAAAGCACATAGTTTTCTTATGCCATATAGTAAGCATTCAAGTTGATAAACAAGGTCTATACATATTTAAACCAGACAAATCATGTATCTATAACCCTAAACCTTAAACTCTGTCTTATGAAGTCTAGCATGAAGAGAAGTCGTTTTGGGTTTCAAACATGGAAATTTCAAGAACATCCCAAAAGCTTCATTTTAGTGTGACTAAGAAGGATCAAGGCTTACCTTTTCATTTTCATGTTTTAAACTTGTTTAAATCCTGGTCAAATATAGGTTTGACCAAGATTCAAATGGGCATAAAATAAAAATATAGAAAAATGAAAAACCAAAGCACATAGTCTTCTTATGTCATATAGTAAGCATTAAAGTTGATAAACAAGGTTCAGTCTTATTCAAACTAGACAAGTCATGTATCTACCCGCTAACCCCTAAACTCTGTCCTTATGAAGTCTAGCATGAAGAGAAGTCGTTTTGGGTTCAAACATGGAAATTTCAAGAACATCCCAAAAGCTTCATTTTAGTGTGACTAAGAAGGATCAAGGCTTACCTTTTCATTTTCATGTTTTAAACTTGTTTAAATCCTGGTTAAATCTAGGATTTGACCAAGATTCAAATGGGCATAAAATAAAAAAAAATAGAAAAATGAAAAACGAAAGCACATAGTCTTCTTATGTCATATAGTAAGCATTAAAGTTTATAAACAAGGTCTAGACTTATTCAAACTAGACAAATCATGTATCTATCCGCAAACCCCTAAACTCTATCTTATGAAGTCAAGCATGAAGAGAAGTGCATGGTTTTGGGTTTCAAACATGGAAATTTCAAAAACTCCCAAAAACTATTTTAGAGTGACTAAGAAGGATACATGCTTCCCTTTTCATTTTCATGTTATAACTTGTTTAAATTCAAACCTAGGATTTTACCAAGATTCAAATGTGCATCAAAATTCCAAAAAATAAAAAATGAAAAAAAAGCAAATAGTTTTCTTATGTCATATAGTAAGCATTAAAGTTGATAAACAAGGTCTAGACATATTCAAACAAGAAAATCATGTGTCTACCCCTAACCCTAAACTCGCCTTATGTAGTCAAGCATGAAGAGAAGTGCTTTTGGTTTCAAACATGGAAATTTCAAAAACCACCCAAAAGCTTTATTTTAGAGTGACTAAGAAGGATCCATGCTTATCTTTTCATTTTCATATTTTAAACTTGTTTAAATCATTGTCAAACCTAGGATTTGACCAAGATTCAAATGGGCATAAAATTAAAAAATCAGAAAATTGAAAAACTAAAGCACATAGTCTTCTTATGTCATATATATAGTAAGCATTTAAAAGATGATAAATAAGGTCAAGACAATTCAAATAATACAAATCATGTATCTACCCCTAACCCTAAACTCTATCTTATGAAGTCAAGCATGAAGAGAAGTGGTTTTTGGTTTCAAACACAAAAATTTCAAAAACCTCCCAAAAGCTTCATTTTAATTAGACTAACTTATTAATTATGAAGGATCCAGGATTGATTACCTTTTCATTGTCATGTTTTAAACTTGTTTAAATCTTGGTCAAACCTGGGATTTGACCAAGATTCGAATGGGCATAAAAATTAAGAAAAAAATCGTAAGAATGAAAAACCAAAGCACATAGCCTTCTTATGTCATATAGTAAGCATTCAAATTGATAAACAAGGTCTAGACATGTTCAAACCAGAAAAATCATGTATCTACCCCAACCCTAAACTATGTCTTATGAAGTCAAGCATGCATGAAGAGAAGTGGTTTTGGTTTCAAACAAGAAAATTTCAAAACCTCCCAAAAGCTTCATTTTAGAGCCTAATAAGGATCGATGCTTACCTTTTCATTTTCATGTTTTTACTTATTTGAATCTTGGTCAAATCCTAGGTTTGACCAAGATTTAAACAAGTTTAAAACATGAAAATGAAATGGGAAGTGTGTATCCTTCTTAGTCAGTCTAAAATGAAGCTTTTGGGATGTTCTTGAAATTTCCATGTTTGAAACCCAAAACCACTTAAGACAGAGTTTTTGGTTAGGCGTAGATACATGATTTTTCTTGTTTGAATATGTCTAGACCTTGTTTATCAACTTGAATGTTTATGACATAAGAAGGCTATATATGTGCTTTGGTTTTCCATTTTTTTCATTTTTTCGAATTTTTTATGCCCATTTAAATATTGGTCAAATCCTAGGTTTGACCAAGGTTTAATCAAGTTTAAAACATGACAATGAAAAGGTAAGCATGAATCCTTTCTCAGTCACTCTAAAATGAAGGTACTTGAAATTTTTATGTTTGAAACACAAAACCCCAGTTCTCTTCATATGTTTGACTTCATAAGACAAAGTTTAGGGTTAGGGGTAGATATGATACATGATATTTCTGGTTTGAATATGTCTAGACCTTGTTTATCAACTTGAATGCTTACTATATGACATAAGAAGGCTATATATGTGCTTTGGTTTTTCATTTTTTTTTTGAATTTTTACGCCCGTTTGAATCTTGGTCAAATCCTAGGTTTGTCCAAGGTTAAAACAAGTTTAAAAAATGGCAATGAAAAGGTAAGCATGGATCCTTCTTAGTCACTCTAAAATGAAGCTTTTGGGAGGTTTGTGAAATTTCCATGTTTGAAACCCAAAATCACTTCTCCTCATACTTAACTTCATAAGACAGAGTTTAGGGTTAGGGGGTAGATACATGTTTTGTGTGTTTTGAATATGTCTAGACCTTGTTTATCAACTTGAATGCTTACTATATGACATAAGAATACTATGTGCTTTGGTTTTTCATTTTTCTGATTTTTTTAATTGTTAAACCCATTTGAATCTTGGTCAAATCCTAGGTTTGAGCAAGATTTAAACAAGTTTAAAACATGAAAATGGAAAGCTAAGCATGAATCATTCTTAGTCACTCTAAAAATCTTTCGGTCTGCAGAAGAGTCGAATCTGCAATCAGTAGTTACAAAAGCGACCCACCTTAGGGATGGATAATAAGACTTGGGCAATATAAACGTTGATACTTACTTTGTGATACTAAAATATATGTATCTAGACATATTTCAGTTGTAGATACATCCATTTTAACATCAAGTAATATGGATCGGAGGACTAGCTAAAGAACAATGAGAGGCAGTGTTTCTCTCCCCCAGCCTACTTGGCGGAGTGGCCCTCCATCAGGACAGGTGGTGATTCCGCTTCTCTCGTTGGAATTCCTTATCCCCCAGCCTACTCGGCGACGTGCGCTCCTCAGTGACCTGCGCGAGGGCGCCTCGGCGACCTACGCAAAGGTGGCTGGACTCGGAGCGCATCGACTTCCTTCTGCGGTGCCTGGATTGGATCGACCATCCCGCGCGTGTCCTCCACCATATTGTTTTTCTTCAAGATGCTGTCATCCATCATCTTCTTCACCGCATCATGTTGGGTGTTGAGGCTCCCGTTGAGAGCTTGAACGCACCTGTTTGATAGCTCGACGTTTTCTTCGCGAAGAAAGCCGCACTCGATCTTAAGCATCAAATTCTCGCCCTTGAGCTTCTTGATGACAGAGTTCGTTTCCTCACTTGATGGAACCCTCACATCATGCAGCTTGCCCCGGCCGGTGACCTCGTCCTTCAAAGTATCGACATCATCGCGAAAGTTGGAGGCGAGTTCCACGAGAGTTTTAAGCTCATCTCTGAAACACGCCGATGCTTCCTGCATGGCAATATCATCAGTACCGAAACAAAGTGACGAGAGGAAGACGAAAATGTCCAATCAGTGGTAACCTCTAAGCGCAGGAGACAGGGGTTGAAGTCGTCATGAGAAGATGTCAGGGTGCGTCGTGGGGCACTGAGATATGTATAAAAAGGATTAATACGGAATAAAGAGTTGGGACCTCCGGGCCAGGAAGAATCAAGAAACATGGCGATGGAAACCAACCAGGAATCTTCGACCGCACGACTGACGCCGTTCCGAGACGAGCGCGAAGCAGGGCCTTCGTTTTCTGGCGGGCCCTTTCTCGCGGCCAGCATCTGGATAGACCGCCGGCGGGAACTCTCCGCGTCCTTGGTCAACACTAGATGGTGCTTCTTCAAGCGAGATGGTGGCCTTGACTTCGGAGGCATCGCTGGAAGTGGAAGGAGACTGGAAGTGAAGCAAGAAGGGGATGGAAGAAGTACTCCCCCCTATTAAAACCAGACAACCGTCTCCTGCCCTCGCTTCGAGCAACCTGGTCCGCCCATCCTAAATCAACGGCCGAGAGGGGGCTCCCTTGCGAACTGAGATCCAGTGACTTTACCCAACAGAAGTTACCATGAACTTTACCTATACGAGCCATCAGGTTAAGATCCAACGAACATGGTCGATCTAAAATTTGAAATTAAAATTTATGTAGCTCAGAAAAAAACAGAAAAACTTTACATTAAGACGTATTCTCGGAAAGTTCCAGTCCATTTAAAATATTAGTTTAGTTTAAGTTCGAAATTTGGATCAACCGCGAGCGTTGGATCTTGATCGAATGGCTCACGTGTGTAAAGTCGCATGGTGACTTCTCTTAGTGAAGTCACTGGATCTCAGTCCGCGAAGGGTCAGGACGCGGGAGCAGAAGCAAATGAATCGAGAGCGGTCCGGAGTATCCTGTCCGTCCACCGTAAATCAACGGGACAGAGCGGCTACCTTCTCTTCGAAGGCTCTGGCGCGCAACCCGAGGAATGGACATCTGTCGGCTAGTATAGAATTTTATAGCACGCCATTAATCGAGCTAGCAGTACTGTACTACTGACTACAACTCTGATGGACGTCCAAAGCTCTGAATAGTCAGGGGAAACAATGAATGCGAGCCAGGGTAGTACTACTGTAGTAGTGAAGCAATGGGGATTATCTGGAGCAAGTACGGAGTACCGAGTACAGTACTACAAAAGTGCTGTTCGTTGTTTTCGCAGTTCATTTTAGCGTAACGTCCAGGTTGTTGTCGAACCAGCTGTTAGATTTTGGGTAATTATTGTTAAGTTGCTGCTTCTTAATTAAAATTTATCAAAGTCATGTAGACTAGATCGATTTGTGAGAACATCCCAAAAGCTTCATTCATTTTAGAATGACTAAGAAGGATCCATTCTTACCTTTTCTTTTCATGTTTTAAACTTGTTTAAACCTTGGTCAAACCTAGGATTTGACCAAGATTTAAATGGGCATAAAAATTCGAAAAAATCAAAAATGAAAAACCAAAGCACATATATAGCCTTCTTATGTCATATAGTAAGCACTCGAGTTGATAAAAACTCTGTCTTATGAAGTCAAACATATGAAGAGAACTGGTTTTGGGTTTCAAACATGGAAATTTCACAAACCTCCCAAAAGCTTCATTCTACAGTGACTAAGAAGGATCCAGGCTTACCTTTTTCATTTTCAATTTCTTAACTTGTTTAAATCTTGGTCAAACCTAGGATTTGACCAAGATTCAAATGGGTATAACAATTCAAAAAAAACGGAAAAAAACCAAAGAACATAGTCTTCTGATGTCATATAGTAAGCATTCAAGTTGATAAACAAGGTCTAGACATATTCAAACCAAACAAATCATGTATCTACCCCCTAACCTTAAACTCTGCCTTATGAAGTCAAGCATGAAGAGAAGTGATTTGGGTTTCAAACATGGAAATTTCAAAAACCTCCCAAAAGCTTCATTTTAGAGTGACTAAGAAGGATCCATGCTTACCTTTTCATTTCCATGTTTTAAACTTGTTTTAACCTTGGTCAAACCTAGGAATTGACCAAGATTCAAATGGGAGTAAAAATTCAGAAAAATTCAAAAAAAAAAAACCAAAACACATATATAGCCTTCTTATGTCATATAGTAAGCATTCAAGTTGATAAACAAGGTCTAGACATATTCAAAGCAGAAATATCATGTATCATATCTACCCCTAACCCTAAACTCTGTCTTATGAAGTCAAACATATGAAGAGAACGGGTTTTGGGTTTCAAACATAAAATTTTCAAGTACCTTCATTTTAGAGTGAGTAAGGAAGGATTCATGCTTACCGTTTCATTTTCATGTTTTAAACTTGTTTAAACCTAGGATTTGACCAAGATTTAAATAGGCATAAAAAATTCGAAAGAAATCAAAAAATGAAAAACCAAAGCACATATATAGCCTTCTTATATCATATAGTAAAAATTCAAGTTGATAAACAAGGTCTAGACATATTCAAACAAGAAAAATCATGTATCTACACCTAACCATAAACTCTGTCTTAAGTGGTTTTGGGTTTCAAACATGGAAATTTCACAAACCTCCCAAAAGCTTCATTTTACAGTGACTGAGGAGGATCCATGCTTACCTTTTGGCTTAAACGTTTGAAACCAAAAACCACTTCTCTTCATGCATGCTTGACTTCATAAGACAGAGTTTAGCTAGGGTTAGGGGTAGATACATGATTTTCCTGGTTTGAATATGTCTAGACCTTGTTTATCAACTTAATTGATTGCTTACTATATGACATAAGAAGACTACGTGCCTTGGTTTTCATTTTTTTGTTTTTTTTTGAATTTTATGCTCATATATTTGAATCTTGGTCAAATCTTAGGTTTGACCAAGATTTAAACAAGTTTAAAACATGAAAATGAAAAGGAAGCATGTATCCTTCTTAGTCACTCTAAAATGAAGCTTTTGGGATGTTCTTGAAATTTCCATGTTTGAAACCCAAAACGACTTCTCTTCATGCTAGACTTCATAAGATCAACAGGGGGTAGATACATGATTTTTCTGGTTTGGATATACCTAGACCTCGTTTAACTTGAATGCATACGATATGACATAAGAAGACTACGTGCTTTTGTTTTTCATTATTCTGTTTTTTTTGAATTTTGTGCCCACCCATTTGTATCTTGGTCAAATCCTAGGTCTGATAATGATTTAAACAAGATTAAAATATGAAAATGCAAAGGTAAGCATGGATCCTTCTTAGTCACTCTAAAATGAAGCTTTTGGGAGCAAAACCACTTCTCTTCATATGCTTGACTTCATAAGACGGAGTTTAGGGGTTAGGGGGTATAGATACATGATTTGTCTAGTTTGAATATGTCTAGACCTTGTTTATCAACTTAATTGGCTTACTATATGACATAAGAAAACTATTTGCTTTGGTTTTTCTTTTTCCTGATTTTTTTCAATTTTGATGCCCATTTGAATCTTGTCAAATCCTAGGTTTGACCGAGATAATTTAAACAAGCTTAAAACATGAATATGAAAAGGGAAGCATGTATCCTTCTTTGTCACTCTAAAATGAAGTTTTTGGGAGGTTTTTCAAATTTCCACGTTTGAAACCCAAAACCACTTCTCTTCATATGCTTGACTTCATAAGACAGAGGGCAGGGGTTAGGGGGTATAGATACATGATTTGTCTAGTTTGAATATGTCTAGACCTTGTTTATCAACTTTAATGCTTACTATATGACATAAGAAAACTATTTTCTTTGGTTTTCTTTTTTCTGACTTTTTTTCAATTTTGATGCCCATTTGAATCTTGTCAAATCCTAGGTTTGACCAAGATAATTTAAACAAGCTTAAAACATGAATATGAAAAGAGGAGCATGTATCCTTCTTAGTCACTCTAAAATGTAGTTTTTGGGAGTTTTTTGAAATTTCCATGTTTGAAACCCAAAACCACTTCTCTTCACATGCTTGACTTCATAAGACAGAGTTTAGGGGTTAGGGGTATAGATACATGATTTGTCTGGTTTAATATGTCTAGACCTTGTTTATCAACTTTAATGCTTACTATATGACATAAGAAGACTATGTGATTTGGTTTTTCATTTTTCTGTTTTTTTTTTCTGCCCATTTGAATCTTGGTCAAATCCTAGGTTTGACCAAGATATAGACAAGTTTAACACGTAAATGAGTTAACTTGGATTTCCTACCCTTGAATCCATAGGAAACTTTGTTCTAATGCACTATTATAATCAACCGAGTTTTTACACCAACAGGTCTGTCACTTACGTGTGGTGCCCACGCTGAGGTCCCACACTTCAGTGAGCACAAGTCACGTGCAATAGGTACGCAAACTCCCAGCCATCTTCTTTGTCAAGAGAAGACGCATCAGGATGCGTATTGGAAGTCTGTGGGTCCTTCTAGATCCTTCGGTTGTCCCTTCACAAAAAAACAAATCTCTCTCATTCTCGGCCTCGCTCGACTCGCTCGCTCGCACCTCCTGCTCACTGACAAACCCTGCACAAAAGTCAACATCATCACCCGAAAAAGGGGAGACACCATAATTCTCTCCCTTCTTCTCTCCTTCCGAGTGATCCCTCTTCCTCCGAGTTTCACTCGACGGGCAAACACCCATGTGCTGCATAGTAATAATAAAAAGGTAGTACTCGTAGAAAAATCGATATACGAATCTGTAATTAAATAGGTTAAACTAGGGTTTTGCCCAGTTCTACAGATCAAGGGTTCAAAAAATCCAACTACGGGGTTCGAACAACACGATTCTAATCCAAGAATTTTTTCGACCTAGGTCACCCAAATGGCCTCAAACTATAGGGTTAGCATCTAGTGCAGTATGTGTGAAAATGTATGCACTATGTGTGCTATAACTTGTATGTCTTTCATATTTGAACCAAATTTGAATAAGTTTGAAATATTTGAAAAGGGGCTTTTGGCTTAAACGTTTGAAACCAAAAACCACTTCTCTTCATTCATGCTTGACTTCATAAGACAGAGTTTAGCTAGGGTTAGGGGGTAGATGCATGATTTTCCTGGTTTGAATATGTCTAGACCTTGTTTATCAACTTAATTGAATGCTTACTATATGACATAAGAATACTATGTGCCTTGTTTTTTATTTTTTGATTTTTTTAAAATTTTATGCCCATTTGAATCTTGGTCAAATCCTAGGTTTGAACATGGTTTAAACAAGTTTAAATCATGAATATGAAAAATTAAGCATCTATATATCCTTCTTCGTCACTCCAAAATGTAGCTCTTCGGAGGTTTTTTCGAAATTTCCATGTTTGAAACCAAAACCACTTCTCTTCATGCATGCTTGACTTCACAAGACAGAGTTTAGGGTTAGGGGTAGATATATACATGATTTTCTGGGTTGAATATGTCTAGGCCTTGTTTATCAACTTGAATGCTTACTATATATATATGACATAAGAATGTTATGTCCTTTGTTTTTTCATTCTTTTGGTTTTTTATGAATTTCCATGCCCATTTGAATCTTTTGGTCAAATCCTAGAGGTTTGACCAAGATTGAAACAAGTTTAAAACATGAAAATGAAAAGGGAAGCTTGTATATCCTTCTTAATTAGTCACTCTAAAATGAAGTTTTTTGGAGGTTTTTGAAATTTCCATGTCTGAAACCCAAAACCACTTCTCTTCATGCTAGACTTCATAAGACAATTTAATTAGGGGTTAGGGGTAGATACATGATTTGTCTGGTTTGAATATATATGTCCAAACCTTGCTTGTTTATCAACTTGAATGCTTACGATATGACATAAGAATGCTTACCATATGTTTGAATTTTAAAAGCATATAGTCTTCTTATGTCATATAGTAAGCATTCAAAAGTTTTTCTTTGAGAGAGTAGCATGCATTCAAAAGTTGATAAATAAGATTTGTACATATTCAAACCAGACAAATCATGTATCTACACCCCCTAACCCTAAACTCTGTCTTATGAAGTCAAGCATGAAGAGAAGTGCTTTTGGGTTTCAAACATGGAAATTTCACAAACCTCCCAAAAGCTTCATTTTACAGTGACTAAGGGCTCCTTTGATTCATAGGATTTGCATAGGAATTGTGTAGGATTTGGTTCCTATGGGAAAATTTCCTATACATGTTGTTTGATTCATAGAAACATATCCTATAGGAAAAATTCCTATAGGAATCTTGTAGCGTAATTCCTATAGGAAAAAACATTGGCTCATACCTCATGAAAAAATTCCTTTGCTACAATCAAACACACTTCATCTTTCTATAGGATTCAAGTAGACATGTGTCATTCCAATCCTATGCCTTTCCTATTCCTATACTTTTCCTATCCTTTAAATCAAAGGAGCCCTAAGAAGGATCCAGGCTTACCTTTTCATTTTCATTTTTAAACTGCTTGTTTAAATCTTGATCAAACCTAGGATTTGACCAAGATTCAAATGGGCATAAAAAATCAGGAAAAAATGAAAAATGAAAAAACAAAACACATATATAGCCTTCTTATATATGTCATATATATAGTAAGCATTCAATTAAGTTGATAATTTTAAACAAGGTCTATACATATTCAAACCAGAAAAAAGCATGTATCTACCCATGCATATATATATAACCCTATACTTTTGTCTTATGAAGACGTCAAGGATGAAGAGAAGTGGATTTGGGTTTCAAACATGGAAATTTCAAAAACCTCCCAAAACATGTATATATCTACCCCTAAACCCTAATCTTTGTCTTATGAAGCCAAGCATATGAAGAGAAGTGATTTTGGGTTTCAAACATGGAAACTTCAAAAACCTCCCAAAAGCTTCATTTTAGAGAGACTAAGAATGATCCATATGCTTACCTTTTCATTGCCATGTTTTAAACTTGTTTTAACCTTGGTCAAACCTAGGATTTGACCAAGATTCAAATGGGAGTAAAAATTCAGAAAAATTCAAAAAAAATGAAAAACCAAAGCATATATATATATATATATATATATATATATATATATATATATATATATATATATAGCCTTCTTATGTCATATAGTAAGCATTCAAGTTGATAAACAAGGTCTAGACATATTCAAAGCAGAAATATCATGTATCATATCTACCCCTAACCCTAAACTCTGTCTTATGAAGTCAAACATATGAAGAGAACTGGGGTTTTGGGTTTCAAACATAAAATTTTCAAGTACCTTCATTTTAGAGTGAGTAAGGAAGGATTCATGCTTACCGTTTCATTTTCATGTTTTAAACTTGTTTAAACCTAGGATTTGACCAAGATTTAAATAGGCATAAAAATTCAAAAGAAATCAAAAAATGAAAAACCAAAGCACATATATATAGCCTTCTTATATCATATAGTAAAAAATTCAAGTTGATAAACAAGGTCTAGACATATTCAAACAAGAAAAATCATGTATCTACACACCTAACCATAAACTCTGTCTTAAGTGGTTTTGGGTTTCAAACATGGAAATTTCACAAACCTCCCAAAAGCTTCATTTTACAGTGACTAAGGAGGATCCATGCTTACCTTTTGGCTTAAACGTTTGAAACCAAAAACCACTTCTCTTCATGCATGCTTGACTTCATAAGACAGAGTTTAGCTAGGGTACGTTAGGGGTGTAGATACATGATTTCCTGGTTTGAATATGTCTAGAGACCTTGTTTATCAACTTAATTGATTGCTTACTATATGACATAAGAAGACTACGTGCCTTGGTTTTTTTTTCAATTTTATGCTCATATATTTGAATCTTGGTCAAATCCTAGGTTTGACCAAGATTTAAACAAGTTTAAACATGAAAATGAAAAGGGAAGCATGTATCCTTCTTAGTCACTCTAAAATGAAGCTTTTGGGATGTTCTTGAAATTTCCATGTTTGAAACCCAAAACGACTTCTCTTCATGCTAGACTTCATAAGATCAACATGGGGTAGATACATGATTTGTCTGGTTTGGATATACCTAGACCTCGTTTAACTTGAATGCATACGATATGACATAAGAAGACTACGTGCTTTTGTTTTTCATTATTCTGATTTTTTTGAATTTTGTGCCCACCCATTTGTATCTTGGTCAAATCCTAGGCTTGATAATGATTTAACAAGATTAAAATATGAAAATGCAAAGGTAAGCATGGATCCTTCTTAGTCACTCTAAAATGAAGCTTTTGGGAGCAAAACCACTTCTCTTCATATGCTTGACTTCATAAGACGGAGTTTAGGGGTTAGGGGGTATAGATACACGATTTGTCTAGTTTGAATATGTCTAGACCTTGTTTATCAACTTAATTGGCTTACTATATGACATAAGAAAACTATTTGCTTTGGTTTTTCTTTTTCCTGATTTTTTTCAATTTTGATGCCCATTTGAATCTTGTCAAATCCTAGGTTTGACCGAGATAATTTAAACAAGCTTAAAACATGAATATGAAAAGGGAAGCATGTATCCTTCTTTGTCACTCTAAAATGAAGTTTTTGGGAGGTTTTTCAAATTTCCATGTTTGAAACCCAAAACCACTTCTCTTCATATGCTTGACTTCATAAGACAGAGTTCAGGGGTTAGGGGGTATAGATACATGATTTGTCTAGTTTGAATATTTCTAGACCTTGTTTATCAACTTTAATGCTTACTATATGACATAAGAAAACTATTTGCTTTGGTTTTCTTTTTTCTGACTTTTTTTTTCAATTTCGATGCCCATTTGAATCTTGTCAAATCCTAGGTTTGACCAAGATAATTTAAACAAGCTTAAAACATGAATATGAAAAGGGGAGCATGTATCCTTCTTAGTCACTCTAAAATGTAGTTTTTGGGAGTTTTTTGAAATTTCCATGTTTGAAACCCAAAACCACTTCTCTTCACATGCTTGACTTCATAAGACAGAGTTTAGGGGTTAGGGGTATAGATACATGATTTGTCTGGTTTAATATGTCTAGACCTTGTTTATCAACTTTAATGCTTACTATATGACATAAGAAGACTATGTGATTTGGTTTTTCATTTTTCTGTTTTTATTTTTCTGCCCATTTGAATCTTGGTCAAATCCTAGGTTTGACCAAGATATAGACAAGTTTAACACGTAAATGAGTTAACTTGGATTTCCTACCCTTGAATCCATAGGAAACTTTGTTCTAATGCACTATTATAATCAACCGAGTTTTTACACCAACAGGTCTGTCACTTACGTGTGGTGCCCACGCTTGAGGTCCCACACTTCAGTGAGCACAAGTCACGTGCAATAGGTACGCAAACTCCCAGCCATTTTCTTTGTCAAGAGAAGACGCATCAGGATGCGTATTGGAAGTCTGTGGGTCCTTCTGGTTCCTTCGGTCGTCCCTCTCACAAAAAAAACAAATCTCTCTCATTCTCGGCCTCGCTCGACTCGCTCGCTCGCTCGCTCCACCTCCTGCTCACTGACAAACCCTGCACAAAAGTCAACATCATCACCCGAAAAAGGGGAGACACCATAATTCTCTCCCTTCTTCTCTCTTCCGAGTGATCCCTCTTCCTCCGAGTTTCACTCGACGGGCAAACACCCATGTGCTGCATAGTAATAATAAAAAGGTAGTACTCGTAGAAAAATCGATATACGAATCTGTAATTAAATAGGTTAAACTAGGGTTTTGCCCAGTTCTACAGATCAAGGGTTCAAAAAAATCAAACTACGGGGTTCGAACAACACGATTCTAATCCAAGAATTTTTTCGACCTAGGTCACCCAAATGGCCTCAAACTATAGGGTTAGCATCTAGTGCAGTATGTGTGAAAATGTATGCACTATGTGTGCTATAACTTGTATGTCTTTCATATTTGAACCAAATTTGAATAAGTTTGAAATATTTGAAAAGGGGCTTTTGGCTTAAACGTTTGAAACCAAAAACCACTTCTCTTCATGCATGCTTGACTTCATAAGACAGAGTTTAGCTAGGGTTAGGGGATAGATGCATGATTTTCCTGGTTTGAATATGTCTAGACCTACTTTATCAACTTAATTGAATGCTTACTATATGACATAATAATACTATGTGCATTGTTTTTTATTTTTTTGATTTTTTTAAAATTGTATGCCCATTTGAATCTTGGTCAAATCCTAGGTTTGAACATGGTTTAAACAAGTTTAAATCATGAATATGAAAAATTAAGCATCTATATATCCTTCTTAGTCACTCCAAAATGTAGCTCTTGGGAGGTTTTTTCGAAATTTCCATGTTTGAAACCAAAACCACTTCTCTTCATGCATGCTTGACTTCATAAGACAGAGTTTAGCTAGGGCGTTAGGGGGTAGATACATGATTTTCCTGGTTTGAATATGTCTAGACCTGGTTTATCAACTTAATTAATTGATTGTTTACTATATGACATAAGAAGACTATGTGCCTTGGTTTTAAATTTTTCTGTTTTTTTTGAATTTTACGCCCATATATTTGAATCTTGGACAAATCCTAGGTTTGACCAAGATTTAAACAAGTTTAAACATAAAAATAAAAAGGGAAGCATGTATCCTTCTTAGTCACTCTAAAATGAAGCTTTTTGGATGTTCTTGAAATTTCCATTTTTGAAACCAAAAACGACTTCTCTCTTCATGCTAGACTTCATAAGATCGACAGGGGGCAGATACATGATTTGTCTGGTTTGGATATGTCCAAACCTTGCTTGTTTATCAACTTGAATGCTTACTATATGACATAAGAATGCTTACCATATGTTTGAATTTTAAAAGCATATAGTCTTCTTATGTCATATAGTAAGCATTCAAAAGTTTTTCTTTGAGAGAGTAGCATGCATTCAAAAGTTGATAAATAAGATTTGTACATATTCAAACCAGACAAATCATGTATCTACCCATATGCATATATATATAACCCTATACTTTTGTCTTATGAAGACGTCAAGGATGAAGAGAAGTGGATTTGGGTTTCAAACATGGAAATTTCAAAAACCTCCCAAAACATGTATATATCTACCCCTAAACCCTAATCTTTGTCTTATGAAGCCAAGCATATGAAGAGAAGTGATTTTGGGTTTCAAACATGGAAACTTCAAAAACCTCCCAAAAGCTTCATTTTAGAGAGACTAAGAATGATCCATATGCTTACCTTTTCATTGCCATGTTTTAAACTTGTTTTAACCTTGGTCAAACCTAGGATTTGACCAAGATTCAAATGGGAGTAAAAATTCAGAAAAATTCAAAAAAAATGAAAAACCAAAGCACACATATATATATATAGCCTTGATCTTATGTCATATAGTAAGCATTCAAGTTGATAAACAAGGTCGATCTCTAGACATATTCAAAGCAGAAATATCATGTATCATATCTACCCCTAACCCTAGCTAAACTCTGTCTTATGAAGTCAAACATATGAAGAGAACTGGGGTTTTGGGTTTCAAACATAAAATTTTCAAGTACCTTCATTTTAGAGTGAGTAAGGAAGGATTCATGCTTACCGTTTCATTTTCATGTTTTAAACTTGTTTAAACCTAGGATTTGACCAAGATTTAAATAGGCATAAAAAAATCGAAAGAAATCAAAAATTGAAAAACCAAAGCACATATATATAGCCTTCTTATATCATATAGTAAAAAATTCAAGTTGATAAACAAGGTCTAGACATATTCAAACAAGAAAAATCATGTATCTACACACCTAACCATAAACTCTGTCTTAAGTGGTTTTGGGTTTCAAACATGGAAATTTCACAAACCTCCCAAAAGCTTCATTTTACAGTGACTATATAAGGAGGATCCATGCTTACCTTTTGGCTTAAACGTTTGAAACCAAAACCACTTCTCTTCATGCATGCTTGACTTCATAAGACAGAGTTTAGCTAGGGTACGTTAGGGGGTGTAGATACATGATTTTCTGGTTTGAATATGTCTAGACCTTGTTTATCAACTTAATTGATTGCTTACTATATGACATAAGACGACTACGTGCCTTGGTTTTCATTTTTGGTTTTTTTTTGAATTTTATGCTCATATATTTGAATCTTGGTCAAATCCTAGGTTTGACCAAGATTTAAACAAGTTTAAAACATGAAAATGAAAAGGGAAGCATGTATCCTTCTTAGTCACTCTAAAATGAAGCTTTTGGGATGTTCTTGAAATTTCCATGTTTGAAACCCAAAACGACTTCTCTTCATGCTAGACTTCATAAGATCAACATGGGGTAGATACATGATTTGTCTGGTTTGGATATACCTAGACCTCGTTTAACTTGAATGCATACGATATGACATAAAAAGACTACATGCTTTTGTTTTTCATTATTCTGATTTTTTTGAATTTTGTGCCCACCCATTTGTATCTTGGTCAAATCCTAGGCTTGATAATGATTTAACAAGATTAAAATATGAAAATGCAAAGGTAAGCATGGATCCTTCTTAGTCACTCTAAAATGAAGCTTTTGGGAGCAAAACCACTTCTCTTCATATGCTTGACTTCATAAGACGGAGTTTAGGGGTTAGGGGGTATAGATGCATGCATGATTTGTCTAGTTTGAATATGTCTAGACCTTGTTTATCAACTTAATTGGCTTACTATATGACATAAGAAAACTATTTGCTTTGGTTTTTCTTTTTCCTGATTTTTTTCAATTTTGATGCCCATTTGAATCTTGTCAAATCCTAGGTTTGACTGAGATAATTTAAACAAGCTTAAAACCTGAATATGAAAAGGGAAGCATGTATCCTTCTTTGTCACTCTAAAATGAAGTTTTTGGGAGGTTTTTCAAATTTCCATGTTTGAAACGACCCAAAACCACTTCTCTTCATATGCTTGACTTCATAAGACAGAGTTCAGGGGTTAGGGGGTATAGATACATGATTTGTCTAGTTTGAATATGTCTAGACCTTGTTTATCAACTTAATTAATTGGCTTACTATATGACATAAGAAAACTATTTGCTTTGGTTTTTCTTTTTCCTGATTTTTTCGATGCCCATTTGAATCTTTGTCAAATCCTAGGTTTGACTGAGATAATTTAAACAAGCTTAAAACATGAATATGAAAAGGGAAGCATGCATCCTTCTTAGTCACTCTAAAATGTAGTTTTTGGGAGGTTTTTGAAATTTCCATGTTTGAAACCCAAAACCACATCTCTTCATGCTTGACTTAATTTATAAGACATAGTTTAGGGGTTAGGGGTAGATACATGATTTGTATGGTTTGATATTTCTAGTCCTTGTTTATCAACTTTAATGCTTACTATATGACATAAGATGACTATGTGATTTGGTTTTTCATTTTTCTGTTTTTTATTTTATTTTTCTGCCCATTTGAATCTTGGTCAAATCCTAGGTTTGACCAAGATTTAGACAAGTTTAACACGTGAAAACGAATAAGTAAGCCTGGATCCTTCTTAGTCACTCAAAAATGTACCAATCGATAGATGTGTTAACTTTGCTTCATGGAAATAATAATGTCATGTAAATGAGTTAACTTGGATTTCCTACCCTTGAATCCATAGGAAACTTTGTTCTAATGCACTATTATAATCAACCGAGTTTTTACACCAACAGGTCCGTCACTTACGTGTGGTGCCCACGCTTGAGGTCCCACACTTCAGTGAGCACAAGTCACGTGCAATAGGTACGCAAACTCCCAGCCATCTTCTTTGTCAAGAGAAGACGCATCAGGATGCGTATTGGAAGTCTGTGGGTCCTTCTGGATCCTTCGGTTGTCCCTCTCACAAAAAAAAACAAATCTCTCTCATTCTCGGCCTCGCTCGACTCGCTCGCTCGCTCGCACCTCCTGCTCACTGACAAACCCTGCACAAAAGTCAACATCATCACCCGAAAAAGGGGAGACACCATAATTCTCTCCCTTCTTCTCTCCTTCCGAGTGATCCCTCTTCCTCCGAGTTTCACTCGACGGGCAAACACCCATGTGCTGCATAGTAATAATAAAAAGGTAGTACTCGTAGAAAAATCGATATACGAATCTGTAATTAAATAGGTTAAACTAGGGTTTTGCCCAGTTCTACAGATCAAGGGTTCAAAAAAATCCAACTACGGGGTTCGAACAACACGATTCTAATCCAAGAATTTTTTCGACCTAGGTCACCCAAATGGCCTCAAACTATAGGGTTAGCATCTAGTGCAGTATGTGTGAAAATGTATGCACTATGTGTGCTATAACTTGTATGTCTTTCAAATTTGAACCAAATTTGAATAAGTTTGAAATATTTGAAAATGGGCTTTTGGCTTAAACGTTTGAAACCAAAAACCACTTCTCTTCGTGCATGCTTGACTTCATAAGACAGAGTTTAGCTAGGGTTAGGGGGTAGATGCATGATTTTCCTGGTTTGATTATGTCTAGACCTTGTTTATCAACTTAATTGAATGCTTACTATATGACATAAGAATACTATGTGCCTTGTTTTTTTATTTTTTTATTTTTTTAAAATTTTATGCCCATTTGAATCTTGGTCAAATCCTAGGTTTGAACATGGTTTAAACAAGTTTAAATCATGAATATGAAAAATTAAGCATCTATATATCCTTCTTAGTCACTCCAAAATGTAGCTTGGTCTTGGGAGGGTTTTCGAAATTTCCATGTTTGAAACCAAAAACCACTTCTCTTCATGCATGCTTGACTTCATAAGACGGAGTTTAGGGTTAGGGGTAGATATATACATTATTTTCTGGTTTGAATATGTCTAGACCTTGTTTATCAACTTGAATGCTTAATTACTATATATATATGACATAAGAATGTTATGTCCTTTGGTTTTTCATTCTTTTGATTTTTTATGAATTTCTATGCCCATTTGAATCTTTTGGTCAAATCCTAGAGGTTTGACCAAGATTTAAACAAGTTTAAAACATGAAAATGAAAAGGGAAGCTTGTATATCCTTCTTAGTCACTCTAAAATGAAGTTTTTGGGAGGTTTTTGAAATTTCCATGTTTGAAACCCAAAACCACTTCTCTTCATGCTAGACTGCTTCATAAGACAATTTAATTAGGGGTTAGGGGGTAGATACATGATTTGTCTGGTTTGAATATGTCCAAACCTTGCTTGTGTATCAACTTGAATGCTTACTATATGACATAAGAATGCTTACCATATGTTTGAATTTTAAAAGCATATAGTCTTCTTATGTCATATATATAGTAAGCATTCAAAAGTTTTTCTTTGAGAGAGTAGCATGCATTCAAAAGTTGATAAATAAGATTTGGACATATTCAAACCAGACAAATCATGTATCGATCTACACCCCCTAACCCTAAACTCTGTCTTATGAAGTCAAGCATGAAGAGAAGTGCTTTTGGTTTCAAACATGGAAATTTCACAAACCTCCCAAAAGCTTCATTTTACAGTGACTAATTAAGGAGGATCCATGCTTACCTTTTGGCTTAAACGTTTGAAACCAAAAACCACTTCTCTTCATGCATGCTTGACTTCATAAGACAGAGTTTAGCTAGGGCGTTAGGGGGTAGATACATGATTTTCCTGGTTTGAATATGTCTAGAACTGGTTTATCAACTTAATTAATTGATTGTTTACTATATGACATAAGAAGACTATGTGCCTTGGTTTTAAATTTTTCTGTTTTTTTTGAATTTTATGCCCATATATTTGAATCTTGGTCAAATCCTAGGTTTGACCAAGATTTAAACAAGTTTAAACATAAAAATGAAAAGGGAAGCATGTATCCTTCTTAGTCACTCTAAAATGAAGCTTTTGGGATGTTCTTGAAATTTCCATTTTTGAAACCAAAAACGACTTCTCTCTTCATGCTAGACTTCATAAGATCGACAGGGGGTATAGATACATGATTTGTCTGGTTTGGATATACCTAGACCTCGTTTATCAACTTGAATTCATACGATATGACATATGAAGACTATGTGCTTTAATTTGTTTTCATTTTTCTGATTTTTTTGAATTTTGTGCCCACCCATTTGTATATTGGTCAAATGCTAGGCTTGATAATGATTTAAACAAGTTTAAAATATGAATATGCAAAGTTAAGCATGGATCCTTCTTAGAAACTCTAAAATGAAGTTTTTCGGAGGTTTTTGAAATTTCCATGTTTGCAACCCAAAACAACTTCCTCTTCACATGCTTGACTTCATAAGACAGAGTTTAGGGGTTAGGGGGTATATATAGATACATGATTTGTCTAGTTTGAATATGTCTAGACCTTGTTTATCAACTTTAATGCTTACTATAAGACATAAGAAAACTATTTCCTTTGTTTTTTTTTTTTGATTTTTTTCAATATTGATGCCCATTTGAATCTTGTCAAATCCTAGGTTTGACCAAGATAATTTAAACAAGCTTAGAACATGAATATGAAAAGGGAAGCGTGTATCCTTCTTAGTCACACTAAAATGAAGTTTTTGGGAGGTTTTTGATATTTCCATGTTTGAAACCCAAAACCACATCTCTTCATGCTTGACTTAATTTATAAGACATAGTTTAGGGGTTAGGGGTAGATACATGATTTGTATGGTTTGATATTTCTAGACCTTGTTTATCAACTTTAATGCTTACTATATGACATAAGATGACTATGTGATTTGGTTTTTCATTTTTCTGTTTTTTATTTTATTTTTCTGCCCATTTGAATCTTGGTCAAATCCTAGGTTTGACCAAGATTTAGACAAGTTTAACACGTGAAAACGAATAAGTAAGCATGGATCCTTCTTAGTCACTCAAAAATGTACCAATCGATAGATGTGTTAACTTTGCTTCATGGAAATAATAATGTCATGTAAATGAGTTAACTTGGATTTCCTACCCTTGAATCCATAGGAAACTTTGTTCTAATGCACTATAATAATCAATCGAGTTTTTACACCAACATGTCTGTCACTTACGTGTGGTGCCCACGCGTGAGGTCCCACACTTCAGTGAGCACAAGTCACGTGCAATAGGTACGCAAACTCCCAGCCATCTTCTTTGTCAAGAGAAGACGCATCAGGATGCGTATTGGAAGTCTGTGGGTCCTTCTGGATCCTTCTTAGTCACTCTAAAATGAAGCTTTTGGGAGGTTCTTGAAATTTCCATGTTTGAAACCCAAAACCACTTCTCTTCATGATTTACTTCATAAAACATAGTTTAATTAGAGTTTTAGGGGTAGATATATACATGATTTTTCTGGTTTGAATATATATGTCTCTAGACCTTTGTTTATCAACTTGAATGCTTACTATACATATGACATAAGAATGCTATGTGCTTTGGTTTTTCATTCTTTTGATTTTTTTCTGAATTTTTAGGGCCATTTGAATCTTGGTCAAATCCTTGGTTTGACCAAGATTTAAACAAGTTTAAAACATAAAAATGAAAAGGGAAGTCTGTATCCTTCTTAGTCACTCTAAAATGAAGCTTTTGGGAGGTTTTTAAAATTTCAATGTTTGAAACCCAAAACCACTTCTCTTCACATGCTTGACTTCATAAGACAGAGTTAATTAATTTAGGGGTTAATTAGGGGGTATAGATACATGATTTGTGTGGTTTGAATATGTATGGACCTTATTTATCAACAACTTTAATGCTTACTATATGACATAAGAAAACTATTTGCTTTGGTTTTTCTTTTTTCAATTTTTTTTTCAATTTTGATGCCCATTTGAATCTTGTCAAATCCTAGGTTTGACCAAGATAATTTAAACAAGTTTAAAACATGAAAATGAAAAGGGAAGCATGGATCCTTCTTAGTCACTCTAAAATGAAGCTTTTGGGAGGTTTTTGAAATTTCCATGTTTGAAACCCAAAACCACTTCTCTTCACATGCATGCTTGACTTCATAAGACAGAGTTTAGGGGTTAGGGGGTATAGCTACATGATTTGTCTGGTTTGAATATGTCTACACCTTGTTTATCAACTTTAATGCTTACTATATGACATAAGAAAACTATGTGATTTGGTTTTTCATTTTTCTGTTTTTATTTTTCTGCCCATTTGAATCTTGGTCAAATCCTAGGTTTGACCAAGATATAGACAAGTTTAACACGTAAATGAGTTAACTTGGATTTCCTACCCTTGAATCCATAGGAAACTTTGTTCTAATGCACTATTATAATCAACCGAGTTTTTACACCAACAGGTCTGTCACTTACGTGTGGTGCCCACGCTTGAGGTCCCACACTTCAGTGAGCACAAGTCACGTGCAATAGGTACGCAAACTCCCAGCCATCTTCTTTGTCAAGAGAAGACGCATCAGGATGCGTATTGGAAGTCTGTGGGTCCTTCTAGATCCTTCGGTTGTCCCTCTCACAAAAAAACAAATCTCTCTCATTCTCGGCCTCGCCGACTCGCTCGCTCGCTCGCACCTCCTGCTCACTGACAAACCCTGCACAAAAGTCAACATCATCACCCAAAAAAGGGGAGACACCATAATTCTCTCCCTTCTTCTCTCCTTCCGAGTGATCCCTCTTCCTCCGAGTTTCACTCGACGGGCAAACACACATGCGCGTAGATAAACGTCGTTGGGAACCCCAAGAGGAAGGTATGATGCGCACAGCAAGTTTTCCCTAAAAGAAACCAAGGTTTAATCGAACCAGGAGGAGCCAAGAAGCACGTTGAAGGTTGATGGTCGCGAAATGATGCGGCGCAACACTGGGATTCCGGCGCCAACGCGGAACCGCACAACACAACCCAAGTACTTTGTCCCAACGAAACAGGAGGTTGTCAATCTCACCGGCTTCTGTAACATAGGATTAAACGAGTGGAAGATGTTTGCAAAGAAAACAGTAAAACACAAGTATTGCAAAGAGATTATGCTATGTAAAGAATAGGACCGGGGTCCACAGTTCACTAGAGGTGTCTCTCCATAAGATAAAAGCATGTTGGGTGAACAAATTACAGGCAATTGACAAATAGAGAAAGGCATAACAATGCATATACATGATATGATAAATATAGTGAGATTTAATTGGGCATTACGACAAAGTACATAGACCGCCATCCAACTGCATCTATGCCTAAAAAGTCCACCTTCAGGTTATCATCCGAACCCCCTCCAGTATTAAGTTGCAAAGCAACACAATTGCATTAAGTATGGTGTAATGTAATCAACAACTACATCCTTAGACATAGCATCAATGTTTTATCCCTAGTGGCAACACATCCACAACCTTAGAACTTTCTGTCACTGTCCCAGATTCAATGGAGGCATGAACCCACTATCGAGCATAAATACTCCCTCTTGGAGTTAAGAGTAAAAACTTGGCCAGAGCCTCTACTAGTAACGGAGAGCATGCAAGATCATAAACAACACATAAACAATAGATTGATAATCACCATAATCATAGTACTCTCTATCCATCGGATCCCGACAAACACAACATATAGAATTACATATAGATGATCTTGATCATGTTAGGCAGCTCATGATACGTCTCCAACGTATCGATAATTTCTTATGTTCCATGCTACTTTATTGATGATACCTACATGTTTTATGCACATTATATGTCATATTTATGCATTTTCTGGAACTAACCTATTAACAAGATGCCGAAGAGCCAGTTGTTGTTTTCTGCTGTTTTTGGTTTCAGAAATCCTAGTAAAGAAATATTCTCGGAATTGGACGAAACTTTCGCCCAGGGTCCTATTTTTGCACGAAGCTTCCAGAAGACCGAAGACCTAACGAAGTGGGGCCACGAGGCAGCCAGGGGGGTGGCCGGCGCGGCCCAGGCCCGGCCGCGCCGACCTAGCCCCGGCCCCTCGTGTGGCCCCTCGCGTTGACCTTCCGCCTACTTAAAGCTCCCGTCGCGAAACCCCCAGTACCGAGCCACGATACGGAAAACCTTACAGAGACGCCGCCGCCGCGAATCCCATCTCGGGGGATTCTGGAGATCGCCTCCGGCACCCTGCCGGAGAGGGGATTCATCTCCCGGAGGACTCTTCATCGCCATGATCGCCTCCGGAGTGATGAGTGAGTAGTTCACCCCTGGACCATGGGTCCATAGCAGTAGCTAGATGGTCGTCTTCTCCTTGTTGTGCTTCATTGTTGGATCTTGTGAGCTGCCTAACATGATCAAGATCATCTATATGTAATTCTATATGTTGTGTTTGTCGGGATCCGATGGATAGAGAGTACTATGATTATGGTGATTATCAATCTATTGTTCATGTGTTGTTTATGATCTTGCATGCTCTCCGTTATTAGTAGAGGCTCTGGCCAAGTTTTTACTCTTAACTCCAAGAGGGAGTAATTATGCTCGATAGTGGGTTCATGCCTTCATTGATACCTGGGACAGTGACAGAAAGTTCTAAGGTTGTGATGTGCTGTTGCCACTAGGGATAAAACATTGATGCTATGTCTAAGGATGTAGTTATTGATTACATTACGCACAATACTTAATGCAATTGTCTGTTGCTTTGCAACTTAATACTGGAGGGGGTTCGGACGATAACCTGAAGGTGGACTTTTTAGGCATAGATGCAGTTGGATGGCGGTCTATGTACTTTGTCGTAATGCCCAATTAAATCTCACTATATTTACCATGTCATGTATATGCATTGTTATGCCTTTCTCTATTTGTCAATTGCCCGACTGTAATTTGTTCACCCAACATGCTTTTATCTTATGGGAGAGACACCTCTAGTGAACTGTGGACCCCGGTCCTATTCTTTACATAGCATACAATCTACTTGTTTTACTGTTTTCTTGCAAACATCTTCCACTCGATACGTTTAATCCTTTGTTACAGCAAGCCGGTGAGATTGACAACCTCACTGTTCGTTGGGGCAAAGTACTTTGGTTGTGTTGTGCAGGTTCCTAGTTGGCGCCGGAATCCCGGTGTTGCGCCGCATCACATTTCGCGACCATCAACCTTCAACGTGCTTCTTGGCTCCTCCTGGTTCGATTAAACCTTGGTTTCTTTCTGAGGGAAAACTTGCTACTGTGCGCATCATACCTTCCTCTTGGGGTTCCCAACGAACGTGTGAGTTACACGCCATCAAGCTCTTTTTCTGGCGCCGCCGGGGAGATCAAGACACGCTGCAAGGGGAGTCTCCACTTCTCAATCTCTTTACTTTGTTTTTGTCTTGCTTTATTTTATTTACTACTTTGTTTGCTGCACTAAATCAAAATACAAAAAAATTAGTTGCTAGTTTTACTTTATTTGCTATCTTGTTTGCCATATCAAAAACACAAAAAAATTAGTTACTCGCATTTACTCTATCTAGTTTGCTTTAGTGTCCTGCACTCTATATTTAAAATACAAAATTTTTTTAGTTACTTTTATTACCATGTCTAGCTCTGAACCTGTTACTTCTTCACCTGAAGACTTAGTTTTCACTTTCAAGCAAGGGGATGAGGAGAGTTTTAAGGATGCTTGGTCTAGAATTTTTACTTCTTATCGTAAAACTGAACCTCAAATGACTCTAAGTTTGCTCCTTAGTAATTTTTATTTTGGTCTTATGGTTCGCTATAGATATGCTTTGGACACTTTAGTAGGAGGAGATTTCCTTCATTGTAATGGGGATCAAGCTTTTAATGCCATAAAGAAATTGGTTGCATCACATGATTCAGCTAATAACTTTGATTCAGCCCTTATTAGCATTCATAATAGATTGAACAATCTCGAGATAAGTACATCTCGCTTAAATGATAATTATCACTGTGTTCGTAATCGTCTTGAACAAGTCTTAGAGAATCCTAAACCTTCATCATGGGACCCTTCTGTTAAAATTGTCATCGGTGATCGAACTCTTCATGCCTATTGTGATATTATGTATGAATTTTGCCTTATGCCTGAAAACATTTATAAATCTTTGAAACTTTGGGGAGTCGATAAAGGGGGAGAAGAAATAGCTCTTATTGATAACTCTATCATAATTCCTAAGGGAATAGCTGCAGGTGTGCATACAACCATTCGTGGAAGAACAGTATCCATTGATTATCTTATTATTGAAACAGGAAAAATCATATTCGGAAGATCCTTGCTGAAATTATTGGGAGCAGTCATTGATGTGGGAGAAGGCACTCTGAAATTCACCTCTATACCAGGGGGGAATCATATATTTCCTAAACCAAAAGGAAAGAAAAACATTAAGAAAGGTAAAGATGAAGCCCAAGGTAAGGTTGACACACCATCTCTCGATAATACTTGATTTGCACTTTCTGCGCCTAGCTGAAAGGCGTTAAAGAAAAGCGCTTATGGGAGACAACCCATGTTTTTACCTACAGAAATTTTTTGTTTTATTGAGTCTTGGAAGTTGTTTACTACTGTAGCAACCTCTCCTTATCATGTTTTTGTGCCAAGTAAAGTTTCTATGTCAAAGTTGATGTTATATTTGGGATCGCTGCACAGAAACAGCATTGCTGTCTGTCACGAATCTGGGCATAATTCTCTGTAGAAAATTCGAAAAAATCTGCCAATTTACGAGCGTGATCCTCAGATATGTACGCAACTTTCATTAGTTTTGAGTTTTTCCATTTGAGCAAGTCTGGTGCCATTTATAAATTCGTCTTTACGGACTGTTCTGTTTTTGACAGATTCTGCCTTTTATTTCGCATTGCCTCTTTTGCTATGTTGGATTTATTTCTTTGATCCATTAATGTCCAGTAGCATTATGCAATGTCCAGAAGTGAAAAGAATGATTGTGTCACCTCTGAATGTGTGAATTATTAATGATGCACTAACCCTCTAATGAGTTTGCTTGAAGTTTGGTGTGAAGGAAGTTTTCAAGGGTCAAGAGAGGAGAATGATATACTAAGATCAAGAGGAGTGAAAGCTCTAAGCTTGGGGATGCCCCCGTGGTTCATCCCTGCATATTTTAAGAAGACTCAAGCGTCTAAGCTTGGGGATGCCCAAGGCATCCCCTTCTTCATCGACAACTTATCAGGTTTCTTCTAGTGAAACTATATTTTTATTCAGTCACATCTTGTGTTCTTTACTTGGAGCGTCGGTTTGTTTTCGTTTTTGTTTTTGTTTGAATAAGATGGATCCTAGCATTCACTTTGTGGGAGAGAGACACGCTCCGCTGTTGCATATGGACACAT
Source organism: Lolium multiflorum (assembly GCA_030979885.1). Classification (NCBI taxonomy): domain Eukaryota; kingdom Viridiplantae; phylum Streptophyta; class Magnoliopsida; order Poales; family Poaceae; genus Lolium; species Lolium multiflorum. The sequence continues at coordinate 145,289,714 of CM061747.1, forward strand.
GTGTCCTTAGGCTTTACTCATAATGTTCAAGGCGAAGTTTCTTCTTCGTTAATTTGTTATATGGTTGGAATTGGAAAATGCTACATGTAGTAATTCTAAAATGTCTTGGATAATGTGATACTTGGTAATTGTTGTGCTCATGTTTAAGCTCTTGCATCATATACTTTGCACCCATTAATGAAGAAATACATAGAGCTTGCTAAAATTTGATTTGCATATTTGGTTTCTCTAAGGTCTAGATAATATCTAGTATTGAGTTTTGAACAACAAGGAAGACGGTGTAGAGTCTTATAATGTTTACAATATGTCTTTTATGTGAGTCTTGCTGCACTTGTTCATCCTTGAGTTTGCTTCAAATAACCTTGCTAGCCTAAACCTTGTATCGAGAGGGAATACTTCTCATGCATCCAAAATCCTTGAGCCAACCACTATGCCATTTGTGTCCACCATACCTACCTACTACATGGTATTTACCCGCCATTCCAAAGTAAATTGCTTGAGTGCTACCTTTAAAATTCCATCATTCACCTTTGCAATATATAGCTCATGGGACAAAATAGCCTTAAAAACTATCGTAGTATTGAATATGTACTTATGCACTTTATATTTTATTAAGTTGCTTGTTGTGCGATAACCATGCTTCTGGGGAACGCCATCAACTATTGTTGAATATCATGTGAGTTGCTATGCATGTCCGTCTTGTCTGAAGGTCTATCATTTTAGTGGTTGGAGCATGCAAAATTGTTAGAGAAGAACATTGGGCCGCTAACTAAAGCCATGAATCATGGTGGAAGTTTCAGTTTTGGACATACATCCTCAATCTCATATGAGAATAATAACTTTGCTACATGCTTATGCATTAAAGAGGAGTCCATTATCTGTTGTCCATGTTGTCCCGGTATGGATGTCTAAGTTGAGAATAATCAAAAGCGAGAAATCCGAAATGCGAGCATTCTCCTTGGACCTTTGTACAGGCGGCATGGAGGTACCCCTTTGTGACACTTGGTTGAAACATGGCATGCAAAGATCCGGTAGTCCAAGTTAAGTAGGACGAGGTGCGGGCACTATTAGTATACTATGCGTGAGGCTTGCAACTTGTAAGATATAATTTTCATAACTCATATGCTTTATTACTACCGTTGACAAAATTGTTTCATGTTTTCAAAATAAAAGCTCTAGCACAAATACAGCAATCGATGCTTTCCTCTGCGAAGGACCATTCTTTTACTTTTATTGTTGAGTCAGTTTACCTATCTCCTTCCACCTTAAGAAGCAAACACTTGTGTGAACTGTGCATTGATTCCTACATACTTGCATATTGCACTTGTTATATTACTTTATGTTGACAATATCCATGAGATATACATGTTACAAGTTGAAAGCAACCGCTGAAACTTAATCTTCTTATGTGTTGCTTCAACACCTTTACTTTGATTTATTGCTTTACGAGTTAACTCTTATGCAAGACTTATTGATGCTTGTCTTGAAGTACTATTCATGAAAAGTCTTTGCTATATGATTCAGTTGTTTACTCATGTCATTACCTTTGCTTTGATCGCTGCATTCATTACATATGTTTACAAATAGTATGATCAAGATTATGATGGCATGTCACTTCAGAAATTATCTTTGTTATCGTTTTACCTGCTCGGGACGGAACTAAGCTTGGGGATGCTGATACGTCTCCAACGTATCGATAATTTCTTATGTTCCATGCTACTTTATTGATGATACCTACATGTTTTATGCACATTATATGTCATATTTATGCATTTTCCGGAACTAACCTATTAACAAGATGCCGAAGAGCCAGTTGTTGCTGTTTTTGGTTTCAGAAATCCTAGTAAAGAAATATTCTCGGAATTGGACGAAACTTTCGCCCAGGGTCCTATTTTTGCACGAAGCTTCCAGAAGACCGAAGACCTAACGAAGTGGGGCCACGAGGCAGCCGGGGGGCGCGGCCCGTGCCCCGGCCGCGCCGACCTAGCCCCGGGCCCCTCGTGTGCCCCTCGTTGACCTTCCGCCTACTTAAAGCTCCCGTCGCGAAACCCCCAGACCGATACGGAAAACCTTACAGAGACGCCGCCGCGAATCCCATCTCGGGGGATTCGGCGCCTCCGGCACCCTGCCGGAGAGGGGATTCATCTCCCGGAGGACTCTTCATCGCCATGATCGCCTCCGGAGTGATGAGTGAGTAGTTCACCCCTGGACCATGGGTCCATAGCGTAGCTAGATGGTCGTCTTCTCCTTGTTGTGCTTCATTGTTGGATCTTGTGAGCTGCCTAACATGATCAAGATCATCTATATGTAATTCTATATGTTGTGTTTGTCGGGATCCGATGGATAGAGAGTACTATGATTATGGTGATTATCAATCTATTGTTCATGTGTTGTTTATGATCTTGCATGCTCTCCGTTATTAGTAGAGGCTCTGGCCAAGTTTTTACTCTTAACTCCAAGAGGGAGTAATTATGCTCGATAGTGGGTTCATGCCTTCATTGATACCTGGGACAGTGACAGAAAGTTCTAAGGTTGTGATGTGTTGTTGCCACTAGGGATAAAACATTGATGCTATGTCTAAGGATGTAGTTATTGATTACATTACGCACAATACTTAATGCAATTGTCTGTTGCTTTGCAACTTAATACCGGAGGGGGTTCGGACGATAACCTGAAGGTGGACTTTTTAGGCATAGATGCAGTTGGATGGCGGTCTATGTACTTTGTCGTAATGCCCAATTAAATCTCACTATATTTACCATGTCATGTATATGCATTGTTATGCCTTTCTCTATTTGTCAATTGCCCGACTGTAATTTGTTCACCCAACATGCTTTTATCTTATGGGAGAGACACCTCTAGTGAACTGTGACCCCGGTCCTATTCTTTACATAGCATACAATCTACTTGTTTTACTGTTTTCTTTGCAAACATCTTCCACTCGATACGTTTAATCCTTTGTTACAGCAAGCCGGTGAGATTGACAACCTCACTGTTTCGTTGGGGCAAAGTACTTTGGTTGTGTTGTGCAGGTTCCTAGTTGGCGCCGGAATCCCTGGTGTTGCGCCGCATCACATTTCGCGACCATCAACCTTCAACGTGCTTCTTGGCTCCTCCTGGTTCGATTAAACCTTGGTTTCTTTCTGAGGGAAAACTTGCTACTGTGCGCATCATACCTTCCTCTTGGGGTTCCCAACGAACGTGTGAGTTACACGCCATCAGCTCACAAGATCCAACAATGAAGCACAACAAGGAGAAGACGACCATCTAGCTACTGCTATGGACCCATGGTCCAGGGGTGAACTACTCACTCATCACTCCGGAGGCGACCATGGCGGTGTAGAGTCCTCCGGGAGATGAATCCCCTCTCCGGCAGGGTGCCGGAGGCGATCTCCGAATCCCCCGAGATGGGATTCGGCGGCGCGCGCGTCGGAAGGTTTTCCGTATCGTGGCTCTCGGGGGGTTTCGCGACGGAGGCTTTAAGGCGGAGGGTCAACGCGAGGGGCCACACGAGGGCCCAGGGGGTAGGTCGGCGCGGCCAGGGCTTGGGCCGCGCCGGCCACCCCTCTGGCTGCCTCGTGGCCCCACTTCGTTATCTCTTCGGTCTTCTGGAAGCTTCGTGCAAAAATAGGACCCTGGGCGAAAGTTTCGTCCAATTCCGAGAATATTTCTTTACTAGGATTTCTGAAACCAAACAGCAGAAAACAGAATCGCTCTTCGCATCTTGTTAATAGGTTAGTTCCAGAAAATGCATAAATATGACATATAATGTGCATAAAACATGTAGGTATCATCAATAAAGTAGCATGGAACATAAGAAATTATCGATACGTTGGAGACGTATCAGCATCCCCAAGCTTAGTTCTGCTCGTCCCGAGCAGGTAAAACGATAACAAAGATAATTTCTGAAGTGACATGCCATCATAATCTTGATCATACTATTTGTAAACATATGTAATGAATGCAGCGATCAAAGCAAAGGTAATGACATGAGTAAACAAGTGAATCATATGGCAAAGACTTTTCATGAATAGTACTTCAAGACAAGCATCAATAAGTCTTGCATAAGAGTTAACTCATAAAGCAATAAATCAAAGTAAAGGTGTTGAAGCAACACAAAGGAAGATTAAGTTTCAGCGGTTGCTTTCAACTTATAACATGTATATCTCATGGATATTTTCAACATAAAGTAATATAACAAGTGCAATATGCAAGTATGTAGGAATCAATGCACAGTTCACACAAGTGTTTGCTTCTTAAGGTGGAAGGAGATAGGTAAACTGACTCAACAATAAAAGTAAAAGAATGGTCCTTCAAAGAGGAAAGCATCGATTGCTGTATTTGTGCTAGAGCTTTTATTTTGAAAACATGAAACAATTTTGTCAACGGTAGTAATAAAGCATATGAGTTATGAAAATTATATCTTACAAGTTGCAAGCCTCATGCATAGTATACTAATAGTGTCCGCACCTCGTCCTACTTAGCTTGGACTACCGGATCTTTGCATGCCATGTTTCAACCAAGTGTCACAAAGGGGTACCTCCATGCCGCCTGTACAAAGGTCTAAGGAGAATGCTCGCATTTTGGATTTCTCGCTTTTGATTATTCTCAACTTAGACATCCATACCGGGACAACATGGACAACAGATAATGGACTCCTCTTAAATGCATAAGCATGTAGCAACAATTATTATTCTCATATGAGATTGAGGATATATGTCCAAAACTGAAACTTCAACCATGATTCATGGCTTTAGTTAGCGGCCCAATGTTCTTCTCTAACAATTTTGCATGCTCCAACCACTAAAATGATAGATCCTTCAGACAAGACGGACATGCATAGCAACTCACATGATATTCAACAATAGTTGATGGCGTTCCCCAGAAGCATGGTTATCGCACAACAAGCAACTTAATAAAAGATAAAGTGCATAAGTACATATTCAATACTACGATAGTTTTTAAGGCTATTTTGTCCCATGAGCTATATATTGCAAAGGTGAATGATGGAATTTTAAAGGTAGCACTCAAGCAATTTACTTTGGAATGGCGGAGAAATACCATGTAGTAGGTAGGTATGGTGGACACAAATGGCATAGTAGTTGGCTCAAGGATTTGGATGCATGAGAAGTATTCCCTCTCGATACAAGGTTTAGGCTAGCAAGGTTATTTGAAGCAAACTCAAGGATGAACAAGTGCAGCAAAACTCACATAAAAGACATATTGTAAACATTATAAGACTCTACACCGTCTTCCTTGTTGTTCAAAACTCAATACTAGATATTATCTAGACCTTAGAGAAACCAAATATGCAAATCAAATTTTAGCAAGCTCTATGTATTTCTTCATTAATGGGTGCAAAGCATATGATGCAAGATCTTAAACATGAGCACAACAATTGCCAAGTATCACATTATCCAAGACATTTTAGAATTACTACATGTAGCATTTTCCAATTCCAACCATATAACAATTTAACGAAGAAGAAACTTCGCCTTGAACATTATGAGTAAAGCCTAAGGACACATGTGTCCATATGCAACAGCGGAGCGTGTCTCTCTCCCACAAAGTGAATGCTAGGATCCATTTTATTCAAACAAAAACAAAAACAAAAACAAACCGACGCTCCAAGTAAAGAACACAAGATGTGATTGAATAAAAATATAGTTTCAGGGGAGGAACCTGATGATGTTGTCGATGAAGAAGGGGATGCCTTGGGCATCCCCAAGCTTAGACGCTTGAGTCTTCTTAAAATATGCAGGGAACCACGGGGCATCCCCAAGCTTAGAGCTTTCACTCCTCTTGATCATAGTATATCATTCTCCTCTCTTGACCCTTGAAAACTTCCTTCACACCAAACTTCAAGCAAACTCATTAGAGGGTTAGTGCACAATTAATAATTCACTCATTCAGAGGTGACACAATCATTATTTTCACTTCTGGACATTGCATAATGCTACTGGACATTAGTGGATCAAAGAAATAAATCCAACATAGCAAAAGAGGCAATGCAAAATAAAAGGCAGAATCTGTCAAAAACAGAACAGTCCGTAAAGACGAATTTAGAGATGGCACCAGACTTGCTCAAATGGAAAAACTCAAAACTAATGAAAGTTGCGTACATATCTGAGGATCACGCTCGTAAATTGGCAGATTTTTTCGAATTTTCTACAGAGAATTGTGCCCAGATTCGTGACAGACAGCAATGCTGTTTCTGCGCAGCAATCCCAAATATAACATCAACTTTGACATAGAAACTTTACTTGGCACAAAAACATGATAAGGAGAGGTTGCTACAGTAGTAAACAACTTCCAAGACTCAATAAAACAAAAAAATTGTTGTAGGTAAAAACATGGGTTGTCTCCCATAAGCGCTTTTCTTTAACGCCTTTCAGCTAGGCGCAGAAAGTGCAAATCAAGTAACATCGAGAGTAGAAGCATCAACATCATAGCTTGTTCTAATAATAGAATCAAAAGGCAACTTCATTCTCTTTCTAGGGAAGTGTTCCATACCTTTCTTGAGAGGAAATTGATATTTAATATTACCTTCCCTCATATCAATAACAGCACCAACAGTTCGAAGAAAAGGTCTTCCCAACACAATTGGACAAGATGCATTGCATTCGATATCCAAGACAACAAAATCAACGGGGACAAGGTTATTGTTAACCGTAATATGCACATTATCAATCCTCCCCAAAGGTTTCTTTTTAACATTATCGGCAAGATTAACATCCAAATAACAATTCTTCAATGGTGGCAAGTCAAGCATATCATAAATCTTTTTAGGCATAACAGAAATACTTGCACCAAGATCACATAAAGCATTACATTCAAAGTCATTGAATTTCATTTTAATGATGGGCTCCCAACCATCTTCTAACTTTCTAGGAATAGAAGTTTCAAGTTTTAGTTTCTCTTCTCTAGCTTTTATGAGAGCATTTGTAATATGTTTTGTAAAGGCTAAATTTATAGCACTAGCATTAGGACTTTTAGCAAGTTTTTGTAAGAACTTTATAACTTCAGAGATGTGGCAATCATCAAAATCTAAATCATTATGAGCTACAGCAATGGGATCATTGTTCCCAAGGTTGGAAAAAATTTCAGCAGTTTTATCACAAGCAGTTTCAGCAGTTTTAGCAATTTCAGGCAGTTTTGTTCGCTTTGCACTAGGAGTAGAAACATTGCCAACACCAATTATATTACCATTGATAGTAGGAGGTGCAGCAACATGTGAAGAATTAGCATTACTAGTGGTGGTAATAGTCCAAACTTTAGCTACATTATTCTCTTTAGCTAGTTTTTCATTTTCTTCTCTATCCCACCTAGCACGCAGTTCAGCCATTAATCTTATATTCTCATTAATTCTAACTTGGATGGCATTTGCTGTAGTAGTAATCTTATTATCAATATCATTATTAGGCATAACTTTCAATTTTAAAAGATTAACATCAGAGGCAAGTCTATCAACTCTAGAAGCAATAGTATCAATTTTATCAAGCTTTTCCTCAACAGATTTGTTAAAAGCAGTTTGTGTACTAATAAATTCTTTAAGCATGGCTTCAAGACCAGAGGGTACACTCCTATTATTATTGTAAGAATTCCCATAAGAATTACCATAACCATTACCATTAGCAGAAGGATATGGCCTATAGTTATTACCAGAGTTGTTCCTATAAGCATTGTTGTTGAAATTATTATTTTTAATGAAATTCACATCAACATTTTCTTCTTGAGCAACCAATGAAGCTAAAGGAACATTATTTGGATCAACATTAGATCTACCATTCACAAGCATAGACATAATCACATCAATCTTATCACTCAAGGAAGAGGTTTCTTCAACAGAATTTACCTTCTTACCTTGTGGAGCTCTTTCCGTGTGCCATTCAGAGTAATTTATCATCATATCATCAAGAAGTTTTGTAGCCGCCCCCAATGTGATGGACATAAAGGTACCTCCAGCAGCTGAATCCAATAAATTCCGCGAAGAAAAATTTAGTCCTGCATAGAAGGTTTGGATGATCATCCAAGTAGTCAGTCCATGGGTTGGGCAATTCTTTACCAAAGTTTTCATTCTCTCCCATGCTTGAGCAACATGTTCAGTATCTAATTGTTTAAAATTCATTATGCTACTTCTCAAAGAAATAATTTTAGCGGGAGGATAATATCTACCAATAAAAGCATCCTTGCATTTAGTCCATGAATCAATACTATTCTTAGGCAAAGATAGCAACCAATCTTTAGCTCTTCCTCTTAATGAGAAAGGAAACACTTTCAATTTAATAATATCACCATCTACATCTTTATACTTTTGCATTTCACAAAGTTCAACAAAATTATTGAGATGGGCAGCAGCATCATCAGAACTAACACCAGAAAATTGATCTCTCATGACAAGATTTAGTAAAGCAGGTTTAATTTCAAAGAATTCTGCTGTAGTAGCAGGTGGAGCAATAGGTGTGCATAGGAAATCATTATTATTTGCATTTGTGAAGTCACACAACTTAGTATTTTCAGGGGTATTCATTTTAGCAACGGTAAATAAAACAAACTAGATAAGGTAAATGCAAGTAACTAATTTTTTTTTGTGTTTTCGATATAGAGAGCAAGACAATAAATAAAGTAAAACTAGCAACTAATTTTTTTGTGTTTTGATTTAGTGCAGCAAACAAAGTAGTAAATAAAATAAAGCAAGACAAAAACAAAGTAAAGAGATTGAGAAGTGGAGACTCCCTTGCAGCGTGTCTTGATCTCCCCGGCAACGGCGCCAGAAAAGTGCTTGATGCGCGTAGATGTACACGTCCGTTGGGAACCCCAAGAGGAAGGTATGATGCGCACAGTGGCAAGTTTTCCCTCAGAAAGAAACCAAGGTTTAATCGAACCAGTAGGAGCCAAGAAGCACGTTGAAGGTTGATGGTCGCGAAATGTGATGCGGCGCAACACCAGGGATTCCGGCGCCAACGCGGAACCTGCACAACACAACCCAAGTACTTTGTCCCAACGAAACAGTGAGGTTGTCAATCTCACCGGCTTGCTGTAACAAAGGATTAAACGTATCGAGTGGAAGATGTTTGCAAAGAAAACAGTAAACACAAGTATTGCAGTAGATTGTATGCTATGTAAAGAATAGGACCGGGGTCCACAGTTCACTAGAGGTGTCTCTCCCATAAGATAAAAGCATGTTGGGTGAACAAATTACAATCGGGCAATTGACAAATAGAGAAAGGCATAACAATGCATATACATGATATGATAAATATAGTGAGATTTAATTGGGCATTACGACAAAGTACATAGACCGCCATCCAACTGCATCTATGCCTAAAAAGTCCACCTTCAGGTTATCATCCGAACCCCCTCCAGTATTAAGTTGCAAAGCAACAGACAATTGCATTAAGTATGGTGCGTAATGTAATCAACAACTACATCCTTAGACATAGCATCAATGTTTTATCCCTAGTGGCAACAGCACATCCACAACCTTAGAACTTTCTGTCACTGTCCCAGATTCAATGGAGGCATGAACCCACTATCGAGCATAAATACTCCCTCTTGGAGTTAAGAGTAAAAACTTGGCCAGAGCCTCTACTAGTAACGGAGAGCATGCAAGATCATAAACAACACATAAACAATAGATTGATAATCACCATAATCATAGTACTCTCTATCCATCGGATCCCGACAAACACAACATATAGAATTACATATAGATGATCTTGATCATGTTAGGCAGCTCACAAGATCCAACAATGAAGCACAACAAGGAGAAGACGACCATCTAGCTACTGCTATGGACCCATGGTCCAGGGGTGAACTACTCACTCATCACTCCGGAGGCGACCATGGCGGTGTAGAGTCCTCCGGAGATGAATCCCCTCTCGGCAGGCCGAGGCGATCTCCGTAATCCCCCGAGATGGGATTCGCGGCGGCGGCGTCTCTGGAAGGTTTTCCGTATCGTGGCTCTCGGCACTGGGGGTTTCGCGACGGAGGCTTTAAGTAGGCGGAGGGTCAACGCGAGGGGCCACACGAGGGGCCCAGGGGGTAGGTCGGCGCGGCCAGGGCTTGGGCCGCGCCGCCACCCTCTGGCTGCCTCGTGGCCCCACTTCATTATCTCTTCGGTCTTCTGGAAGCTTGCAAAAATAGGACCCTGGGCGAAAGTTTCGTCCAATTCCGAGAATATTTCTTTACTAGGATTTCTGAAACCAAAACAGCAGAAAACAGCAACTGGCTCTTCGGCATCTTGTTAATAGGTTAGTTCCAGAAAATGCATAAATATGACATATAATGTGCATAAAACATGTAGGTATCATCAATAAAGTAGCATGGAACATAAGAAATTATCGATACGTTGAAGACGTATAAGCTGCATAGTAATAATAAAAAGGTAGTACTCGTAGAAAAATCGATATACGAATCTGTAATTAAATAGGTTAAACTAGGGTTTTGCCCAGTTCTACAGATCAAGGGTTCAAAAAAATCCAACTACGGGGTTCGAACAACACGATTCTAATCCAAGAATTTTTTCGACCTAGGTCACCCAAATGGCCTCAAACTATAGGGTTAGCATCTAGTGCAGTATGTGTGAAAATGTATGCACTATGTGTGCTATAACTTGTATGTCTTTCATATTTGAACCAAATTTGAATAAGTTTGAAATATTTGAAAAGGGGCTTTTGGCTTAAACGTTTGAAACCAAAAACCACTTCTCTTCATGCATGCTTGACTTCATAAGACAGAGTTTAGCTAGGGTTAGGGGATATATGCATGATTTTCCTGGTTTGAATATGTCTAGACCTTGTTTATCAACTTAATTGAATGCTTACTATATGACATAAGAATACTATGTGACTTGTTTTTTATTTTTTGATTTTTTTAAAATTTTATGCCCATTTTAATCTTGGTCAAATCCTAGGTTTGAACATGGTTTAAACAAGTTTAAATCATGAATATGAAAAATTAAGCATCTATATATCCTTCTTACTCACTCCAAAATGTAGCTCTTGGGAGGGTTTTTCGAAATTTCCATGTTTGAAACCAAAACCACTTCTCTTCATGCATGCTTGACTTCATAAGACAGAGTTTAGGGTTAGGGGTAGATATATACATGATTTTCTGGTTTGAATATGTCTAGACATTGTTTATCAACTTGAATGCTTACTATATGTATATGACATAATAATGTTATGTCCTTTGGTTTTTCATTTTTTTTTTTTTATGAATTTCCATGCCCATTTGAATCTTTTGGTCAAATCCTAGAGGTTTGACCAAGAGTTAAACAAGTTTAAAACATGAAAATGAAAAGGGAAGCTTGTATCCTTCTTAGTCACTCTAAAATGAAGTTTTTGGGAGGTTTTTGAAATTTCCATGTTTGAAACCCAAAACCACTTCTCTCATGCTAGACTTCATAAGACAATTTAATTAGGGGTTAGGGGTAGATACATGATTTGTCTGGTTTGAATATGTCCAAACCTTGCTTGTTTATCAACTTGAATGCTTACTATATGACATAAGAATGCTTACCATATGTTTGAATTTTAAAAGCATATAGTCTTCTTATGTCATATAGTAAGCATTCAAAAGGTTTTCTTTGAGAGAGTAGCATGCATTCAAAAGTTGATAAATAAGATTTGGACATATTCAAACCAGACAAATCATGTATCTACACCCCCTAACCCTAAACTCTGTCTTATGAAGTCAAGCATGAAGAGAAGTGCTTTTGGGTTTCAAACATGGAAATTTCACAAACCTCCCAAAAGCTTCATTTTACAGTGACTAAGAAGGATCCAGGCTTACCTTTTCATTTTCATGTTTTAAACTTGTTTAACTCTTGGTCAAACCTAGGATTTGACCAAGATTTAAATGGGCATAAAAAATCAGAAAAAAACAGAAAAAATGAAAAACCAAATAACATAGCCTTCTTATGTCATATAGTAAGCATTCAAGTTGATAAACAAGGTCTAGACATATTCAAACCAGAAAAAGCATGTATCTACCCCTAACCCTAAACTCTGTCTTACAAGTCAAGCATGAAGAGAAGTGGTTTTGGGTTTCAAACATGGAAATTTCAAAAACCTCGCGAAAGCTTCATTTTAGAGTGACTAAGAAGGATCCATGCTTACCTATTCATTTTCATGTTTTAAACTTGTTTAAACCTTGATAAAACCCAGGATTTTACCTATTTAATCATAGATTCATAGGTCGATTTTTTACTTTTTTATTTTTACTATGCAGCACATGTGTGTTTGCCCGTCCAGTGAAACTCGGAGGAAGAGGGATCACACGGAAGGAGAAGAAGGGATAGCAGTCACGGGGCCCCTCTTATTATTTATGGTGTATATCTTTTTTCTGGTGATGTTGACTGTTGTGCAGCGTTTGTCAGTGCGCAGGAGGTGCGAGGCTGCGAGCGAGCGAGTCGAGCGAGGCCGAGAATGAGAGAGATGTTTTTTTCTTTTTCTTTTCCGTGAGAGGGACAACAGAAGGATCCAGAGACGACTTCCACTACGCATCCTGGTGCGCGTCTTCTCTTGACAAAGAAGATGGATGGGAGTTTGCGTACCTACTAATCTACTATAGTACTACTACTACACAAGAACCATATACATGTCAAACTTTTCAATCATGACCCACATGCATTTTATGTATATATTCACAACTTTTAATGCATGCATGAAAACTCAGCAAAATATGTGCATTTTGGGTTGTCGCACATAAATGTGCTTTTACTTGTCTGCCACCAATCCAATTTTCATGTGAGGGGGAAACATGACACACGATGGACATTTCCAATGTTTCACGAATTAATTATCTCAATTTGCATCCATATATATATGCGCCTGGTTACTGAAAGATCGAACCAAAGGTGAACTTGAAACGTTTTCATTTTCATGTTTTAAACTTGTTTAAATCTTGGTCAACCCTTGGATTTGACCAAGATTCATAAAAAATTCAAAAACATAGTCTTCTTATGTCATACAGTCAACATTCAACTTGATAAAACAAGATCTAAACATATTAAAAGAAGAATCATGTATCTACCCCCTAACCCTAAACTCTGTCTTTTGAAGTCAAACATGAAGATACGTGGTTTTGGGTTTACAAAATGGAAATTTCAAAAACCTCCGAAAAGCTTAATTTTGGAGTGACTAAGAAGGATACATGCTTACTTTTTCATTTTCATGTTTTAAACTTGTTTAAAGCTTGGTCAAACCTAGCTAGCTTGGATTTGACCAAGATTCAAGTGCGCATAAAAAATTCGAAAAAACCCCCAAAAATGAAAAACCATAACACATAGTCTTCTTGCGTCACATATATTGTAAGCATTCAAGTGTTGATAAACAATATCTAGACATATCAAACAAGAAAAATCATGTATCTATACCCCTAACCCTAAATTTGTCTTATGAAGTCAAGCATGAAGAGAAGTGGTTTGGGTTTTCAAACATGGAAATTTCGAAAACCGCCCAAAAGCTTCATTTCGGACTGACTAAGAAGGATCCATGCTTACCTTTTCATTTTCATGTTTTAAACTTGTTTAAATTCTTGTTCAAACCTAGGATTTGGCCAAGATTCAAATGGGCATAAAAACAATCGAAAAAATCAAAAATGAAAAACCAAAGCACATAGTCTTCTTATGTCACATAGTAAGCCATTCAACTTGATAACAAGGTCTAGACCTATTCAAACCAGAAAAATCATGTATCTACCCCTAACCCTAAACTCATCTGTCTTATGAAGTCAAGCATGAAGAGAAGTGGTTTTGGGTTTCAAACATAGACATTTCAAAAGCCTCCCAAAAGCTTCATTTTGGAGTGATTGAGAAGGATCCATGCTTAATTTTTCATTTTAATGTTTTAAACTTGTTTAAATCTTGGTTAAACCTATGATTTGACCAAAATTTGATTCGGCATGAAAATTCAAAACAAATCAAATAAATAAAAAACCAATGCACATAGTACATCTTCTTATGTCATATACTAAGCATTCAAGTTGATAAGCCAGGTCTAGACATATTCAAACTAGAAAAATCATGTATCTACCCCTAACCCTAAACTCGATTTGTCTTATGAAGTCAATCATGAAGAGGTGTTTTGGGTTTCAGACATGGAAATTTCAAAAACCTTCCAAAAGCTTCATTTTGAAGTTACTAATTAAGAAGGATCACTACAAGAAAAGTTTGGCAACTTTTCTTGTAGTGGATCCAGGCTTAATTTTTCATCTTCATGTTTTAAATTTTGGTCAAACCTAGGATTTGTCCAAGATACAAATGGGCATAAAAATTCAGGGTAGCATCATACCCCCCTCCTTCCCGCGTAGAAAAAGTGTTAGGCGAGTAGTAGAATGGCATGACCAACAAGTTTCAAGTAAAATTTTGAATATGACCAAAATATACCAATTGATAGATGTGTGTGACCCAAGATTGAGCCATGGTACATTTTGCCAACAAAGTAGCAATTGAGTTGGCTTTCTACCTTAGTAGGCGTGCATTGGAAGGATGCATTATGCCGGCAAAGTTTTCAAACGTTCAAACTTTTCCGGTTTCTCATACAGTATTTGGCTCCTTGAGAAGCATTGATGTGATCATATAAGGTTATCCAAAACTTCGCCTTTCCCGTATTTGCCCGAGCACTCGACACCCCTCGTCCCATGGCGACTCCTCCAGCCATAGCCCCGTGCACCCAGGCTCCACGACTCAGCCTCGGAGGGGTGTGCGCTAAAAGCTCGCAAATGTCTGTGTGCCATTGGTGTGCGATGAAGCAGGCGGCTCTGTGTCTTGCTGTGGCTAGACTCCTGGCGCCCTTTGATCTAGGAGAGGGAGAGGAGGGAGGGGGTCCCATGAAGCGGCGGTGGCCCAGGTATCGGCGGCAGCCCAGGCAGCAGCGGCAAAGTGGGCTGGTCGGAGCATAGGCATGCGCCGGGGGCGAACCTCGCCGGGTGAGGATGCTTCCATTGTGAAGAAGCACTTGCCATCCAGGGCTTCGGGTTCGCCAACAAACTCAGCGCCTCGGTCCATGGCGTTGCCGTCGTGGGGACGTCGGGGGCGGCGGCGACGTGCTGCAGCCCCAGCCTTTAGTGGGGACCAAAGTGCGACCGACCACATCACGGCGTCGGCAGCATTGGGGATGCCGATGGGCATCCACTGCCACACACAGATTTGGGAGGTTCTGGCCGGGCCGAGTTCCAAACTTCCATCATCGGAGCCGAGGGCTTGGTACTTCAAATTCCGAATCAGGCAATCCTTCGACCCCAATCAGCTTCTGCCTGTGGTCCAAATCCGAGATATCTTGGCGGCAGCTATGCTGGTTAAGCTTAGCCGGACAGCGGCAATCGACGATCTGCAAAACCTAGATGCCTTCCGAGGATTTGCAGCAGCCGTCAATGCACTCGTGGAGGCATCGCATGCTGGTAGCAGCGGCGAATGCGGGTATGTTGTTTTACTCCCTTTGTATGCTTTTGTCATAAAAATCAATTTGCTAATTCTCATTCGATTGAAAATCAGACCCATTCACCATCAACTCTCAAACAGTGGACACTAGTAATATGTAGAACTAGAAATTACACAAGATTTCTGTACTGCTAGTACTATTACTTCGACGCTACATGTTGTTTACACGAGGAAATTGCACAAACTACCGCTTATTGCTGCCTTCGTTGCTTAAAACACTTTTTAAAACTGTAATTTTTTTCCGCACAAACCACCAACTATCGTGTTCTGTTGCAGGGAATTTCAAATTTAGGATTGAGCTGTTTAAGAGCAAATCAGATGATCGGGGACCACCAACTACTATAGTTTTAATTGCAAATAGAATAGATTTTGCAAAATTATGAAACGCACATAACGTTTGAATTACTACAATTTTTTTGAAGGTTTGATATTTTCATCATTTTTGTGTGAATCTTACACCAAGTAACACAACTTTCAGACGGAATACAAAATATTTTCAAACTTCCTAGATTTGATAGCTCAAATATTTTTAATTACTAGTTTTTCAGTATTTTAAAAAGTCGAAACACTATATTTTGGCTGAATGTTAGAAAATATATTTCATGATTATCCCATATTAGTTAAGAAGTACATAAACTAGTAGTAGTAATAAAGAACAGAGGGAGTTTATGGAGATACATCCATTAAGGGCATGTTAGTGTGTGTTGGTGTATTACTTATGCCTTCTTTGGTTAATACACTTCTCAAGTGATCCCCGCAAACCCTCTATTCTTGCCTAGAATACAAAAACTCCCCATCAAAGTATTAGTGCATTTTTTGGATGAGTATTCGAGAGGATTGGGTGAACACCAAGGATTTGCATAGGGAATTGGTACAATTGAATCCTTGGCTGTTTGATTTGTAGGATTGTTTCCGATAGGAATTTTTCCTAAGGATTTCTTTGCACAGATTCCATAGAAAATTAAACATCTACTCATACCTCTTTTTAAGAATGCTTTACTTTTCCTATGGTGGAATCAAACAAAGTTTGGATTCTATGAATTCCTATAGGATTGGAGTGGACATGACATTGCAATCCTACATTTCCCTATTCCTACATCTTTCGGTAGGCATTTGCCTAGAATAAATAACCATGTGTATTACGGAGTAGCAATAAAATATAGGTTTATTTCTCTAAAGCATCTTGCACTGTACTAGTACATGGCTTAAGAGACAATATTTTTACCATTTTTTTTGCGAGAAGACAATATTATTACCATAGTTACTAAGTACATTTTATTGGATGATGAAGTGATAGCCCTCATCAATGCATTGTGAATTATTAGGGCATGGGTCACACGTGATTTACGAGTACACCGCACGATCGAGAGCCGCCGTCCCTCTTTGCTTTTTACCGATGCGGCGGAGCTCCTCCCCACACCCACGAATAACTGAAAGCCACAACTGCTGGGGAAAAGTCTTGCGCCGAGAAAATCTACAACCGTGGTTGAGTACATGTGTTTCTTAAGATACGAGTGCTCCAATGCATTTTTTCTTTCCTTTTACTAATTTACCTTGAAAATCCTGCACGTCCACTTATTTGTGGACGGAGGGAGTATCACGCCAAGAGGAAGTAGGACAATAGTGGGCGCTTATAGCCCGCCTACGTGGTACTTTTGCCAGCTGTTGGCTCTTCTATTGTTCTTGCTCTAAAGAAACCCCGATTGTGAAAGGCCAAGGCGTACTTCTTTTGGTCACGCAAAATTCAAAATACTGCCATGGACATTGAATTGACATGACAACACATAGCTTGGGATGTCCAAATTTGCACGTTAGACCAGTGACTTGTTCTTCACCTTTTCAGAGGGAACAGTGACTTTTTATTATGGGTCTATACACTTTCCAAGAAACAGGAGGAGATGCTGTAGAGTGTAGAGGAGCGAAGTCAAGCGCCCCGCCCCCACCTGCCCTATTTCTGTTCACCTCCATCGTCTACCTCCGCCCCCGCCCGCACCAATCGACCACCTTCCATAGCACGCGCCAGTGCCGCCGCCATGCAGCTTTAGAATCAATTCCACCGCCCAGTTTGAGAGCCTCCGTTCTTCATCTTCCCCGCCACCTGCCGCCATCGAACCCAAATTAAACTCCAATCAGTTGAACCCAAACCTCATAGACCCACCCCCTGCCCTGCGATGGCGGCATCGAACAAGGAAAATGATGACTCTGAACTGTTTCAGAAGGTCTTTTCCGAAGGTCCCCTTGAAGAACTCGTAACAAGATGCGACGTCATCACCGCCGCGAGCCTCGTCGGTTCGTCCAAACTATTTTTCGACTCTGCAAATGATAGTGCAACTCTATCTTTTTCTCTCCCGTTTGGCCTCCCATGTGTTCTTCATTCTCACCCGACGAAGGTAGCACGGGATTGCAAGCTGACGCCGCTGGACAGGTTCTCCTCCGACGCTGTGATGCCAGACGGTACGGGTAAGCAGTGGGTAGGTGCCAATGGAGATTGGGTTGCCATGGTTGACACTGGCTTTCCTGCTTGCAAATGGAAACTTGTCAACGTCTACACTCGCCGTGAAATTCCTCTCCCTGTGCCGTTTGAAACCACCCACATTCCAAATATATACCACCACAACCTTCGTGCTATTATATTTCACAAGATATATATTTGCCAAGTTCCCACAGCTGCTGGGGGGTACAAAAATTTCTCTCTTGTTGCTGTTTTTGACATCAGAGTTGCCCTCCTTTGCGGCGAAGATTCTGGATGGACAGTTCTTACAGAGCCCAAGTCCCACATCTTTTACAATTACAGCGATGCAATTCTCCACAATGGGCTTGTGTTTGCCACAACTCATACTGGCACTGTTCACGCATGGAATCCTCAGCAAGCTGGTAATTTTCCTCCGGACGTAAGTAGTGTATGATGAGCTTCATTATTCATGGCTGTAAAGATAATTTTAATGCACAAACTTATTAATTTTCGAACCTGACTGATCTGACTTGGAGGCTTGGGGCATATTTGCTTCGGATGAAATTTCATTGGTATTTAGACTTTTTATTCGAGATGATTACCATAGAAAAATTTGAGGATTGTATAATTAGGAGTTTTATTCTCAGATTGAATTATGTTGGATTTTGACCTCTACTTGAACTTCTTGAAATGAATCCTTTGGTTTCCCATGTGATGTACTGAAATACACCAATATGCTGTATTATTGAATGGAAATGCCATTATATCATCCCATCTGAATCCTAATGCGTTTTCCCAATTCTTACGTTTTCAGATTTGTGCAAACCAAACATACCCTTCTTAACAGTAATTTCGTTTTCAAGCAGGTCCTCCGCTGATCGTAGAGCCACCGCCCATTGTGTTTGAATGGCGGTGTGCACTTGATGATGCTCTTGGCCATGATCACGAGGTCGATTATGGCATGTGGTGGTTAGCAAGATCTATAGATGGTTCTAGACTTCTTCTGATCCATACACTGGGCATTGCTGATGAAAGGGAATATTCCTGTAAAGTTTGCCATACTGCTTCTGATCGTCGTGTTCATCATGGTCGCACTGTTGGCAACTATGCTTCTGGGTTTGGTTGCCTGGTGTTCACGAAGGACACTAGTAAGTTAAATGAAGGTATTCCATGGGAAAAGATTGATGACCTTGGAGAATATTCTCTTTTCCTTGGAGTGAACTATCCGATTATGCTGCCATTAGGCGGTGCAGATGTTGTCCCAGGATGTCTGACGAGAAGAAATTGTGTGTACACCTTGCCGAATGAAGCATGGCTTCGCAATTCGCAGCTGCCTGAAATATGCCGATTCAGTCTGAATCGTGAAGATTGCGCCGTTGGTTTCCAAACCAACGCCTTGGAGAAAACATGCAAAACAAAAAAAGATAGGTACCTGGTAAAGACACCGCTTTGGTTCATCCCAAACTTCGCCAACGCCCCGGATTGGAACAAGTGTGATGTTTAATTCTGAAACAGGGCCTGCAGCCATTGTAGCTACTGATAGTATGTAATTTCATAGCTAATGAACGAGGCAATTGTGGTCTACTAGTTACAACTGTTTTGTAAAGAGGTGGTCTATAAGTATACCCCTCTCTTCATTGATGCATTTGTGGTCTACATGATGGTACTCTTAAATATATGGGTGTGGCTCCTCAACACATAATGTGGGGGTATTATTGTGTTAAAGTTGAAGGCTTGATCAACTATAGGTTCACTTCTCTAGTTACATTACTAGGTACTCCGGTTGGCTATGTTGTGATGAAATTGTGTTCTGTTGTTCGGTGAAGACAAAAGTAGAACTATGGTATGCTTATGTTTAAGAGCAAGCGAGGGTTTAGCTTGAGATGTTAAAATTCAGATTTGAACTATTTTTTGATATGGAAATTTGAAATATATATGGTACTGTATATGATTATGTGTAACAACAAGCGACGAAAGGGCTGATGCTCCTATTCCTTGTCGGCGGGAGGACTATGTGTGCGGCGACTTGAGCCAAATTAGAAGGCCATAGCTATGTTGATTGGTCCTTGAAGTTGGAGGGGCTAGGATTTCGGATGAGCGGAGTGGGGGAAGTTGTTGCTCATGGAACATAAGTCCTTAAAATAGTAATGTTAGTATATAGGAGTACAAGGTATATACTTGTACTATTTTAGTACTATAATAAGTATATCGGGTTCATCAAAAAGAATTATCTCGGGTTCACAACCACGTGGGGTCAAGGTGAGGGAAAGTTGGTCAATACCTCTTACCGCTATATCCCCGCCCCAAGTTCTAATGCGCAAGTGCTGTTATTTTTTTTAAGGGAAATAGTGGTTCCTCTCCCCCGGAAACATGCCCCGCATCTCCACCTCCTAGTATCGTAGTACTACTACTGCATCTTCTCCAAAAAAAACCCTCTTCTGTCTCTTTCTCCCGTTCACCCCTCTCTCCCTTGCATTGGATTACCGACTCCAATGAAGCAGAAGCGTAAGATTGAGGAGATTCCTGATTGCTACCACCAGTCCATGGGGTGGGGCAACCTCCACTACCCACTGGTGGAGAACATAGCCGAGCGGGCGGATATCCTCAGCACTGGTCGCCTCGCTCGAGGCATGATCGGCATGCGGCATGCCATCCGCGGAGCGCATAAGGTTCCGTTCGGTTTACCGAGCCTGCTCCACTGCGACCCCGAGACATGGCCAGACGACCGCGACAATACTGTAAGAGTATTTATTTATTTACTCATCTCGTTTCAGCTTGTGTTTTTTCAATCAACTTTTCTTATTGCCAAACATCATGCATGAATTTAGACTCAACATAATCACCTGATTTGGGAGTACTGTAAGGTTTGCTGCCTTCACTATGCACATGTACTCTTCGGAATTGCTTTATTTATCCATTACATCTGTGCTTCAGTTCTGCACAATCCGCTCTTCATTCTGTCGAATACCTTGCATGCATAGACAATTTTGAAACAAATCCTATTTGCAGGGCATTCACGCGTTGCTGATGCCATTAGACAAGCCGACAGTTCCAGCATTTATCCATACCAAGGAGGAACTGGATGGACATGGACCCATGCACTGGGTGGGTTGTAACGGCGACTGGGTGGCATTTGTCCAGCAGGACGGGCACTTGACGATCCGCAACATATACATATCAGATACTATTATACCTCTTCCATCTCTGCAAGATGCAGGAATTTCTTTGGGCCCTACTAGTGAATGGTGGCATGGCAGCCCACCATTCCTGTTCAAATACAAAATAGATAAAAGTTTGGAACTGCTCAAAGTACGGATCGTCAAGAGGCCGTACAAAGATGATCTAGCAGGGCCATGGCATTACGAGGTAATCGTTGTATTTGACGACTTGATCGCTATCCTACAAGCGCCCCTAGAAAAGGCGCGGAATATCCTGAGAAACCCTGAATTCTTTGATAGAAACAGCTATGTCGATGCCATGGGCATTCCTGGATATGGTACAAGTTCACACCTACATCGTGTATACGCAGTTACATATCCGTATGGAGATGTTCTGGTTTGGGAACCATATACCTGTGGTGAGTCTTTGTTTTATGTCTTAACTAGTAAATGGCATGCTGCACATGTTGGACCAATTACGATTCGCAATACTGATGTATAAAAGTTGCGTTCTAAATGTTGTTCAAACTTTCAATACAACTAATAATTTGGTTATACCATCAAAATAAGTGTGAGCATACAGTTTATAAATATGAACAAAAATTTGGAACCTTTCTTAATCACTATCAAGTGGGACGTGTGATATCGGTGTGAGACTGCTCTGATTTTTCTTCATAATGGAAACATGACGGTTCTAGAAACACGTGGACACTGGTGTGGTATTTTTTTCACGCGAATACCTCTAATCCCAACCGTTAGATTTTGGACACCAACAGTTGGAATTGCTGCTACATGTCTTGTTAAAAACTGGTGCCTTATAGTAGTAGAAAATAGAAGATAGAAGAGAAGAGATAATTTTCAGTGTAGTTCCTACTTGCTGCATTGTGGTTGATCTTTGTGCATTGCAGGGACACATGCAGCCCCGCGTCTCATTGACGCCCCTGTCATTGAAGATGAAGAAGCAGAAGTGGCTGCAATTTTCGCTCAAATCGAGGGAGATGCTGTCATGGAAGATGATGAAGCAAATGTGGCTCAAGGCGATGGAGGTGCCGATGAAGATAATGATGCTGATGAAGAAGAATTAGAAGAAGAAGAATTAGAAGAAGACGAATTTGATGATGAAGAATTAGATGATGAAGAATTAGATGATGATGGTGATAATCATAATTATGAAGATGAAGATGTATTTCTTGGATTTTCTGACCAGCGCACTTGGTTCCTGGCACCAATGAGAGCAGAGTCCATTACTGGTGAATCTGATCTCGCGTGGATTCAGGTTAAAGGTTATCGGCCCATCCTCGGTCCTCCAATATTACATATGGGTAACAAGCTGAGGTCTTATCCTTTGGTACGGTGCTACGTTTTCTTGAGATCTGCCCATACCTTGGACCCTGTAGAAGAGGCAAGGTGGGAAAGATTGAACAATTTGAAGGGGCGTTCTTTATTTCTTGGACTCAATCACCCAATTTTCATGCTACCCCCGCCAGTCGACGCAGAGGCTGCAGAACCAGATTTCCAATTGTTCAAACCTGACTGTGTCTTTGCTACCCACAATCGCGCCCGTGATACATGGATACGTCCAAGGCCAAATTGGTGCAGAATGCACGTCAATGGAGGTCCTGCCATAGGCTCAAGATTGCAGTACAAAAAAGAGAAGATTGAACATAGAGCCGAAGCACCCATGTGGTTCGTCCCAACACTTCCACCTGTTTTTCCTTGAGAAATAAGAGACAGATGGTGACCTTATTTTATAGAGAAAACATAGTGTTCGTGAACTTAACCTCATGAACATTCGCTGTTCGGTTTTTGCTGAAATCAAAATTTTGCAGAGATGAAGATCTTTGTTTGAATCCCGTGCTGAACATATTTTTCACAAATTAGCTACCCGTATTGTGATGAATACATGCTGGTTTGTTGTTTGGTGCAGTAGCAGACATGAAGATCTTTGTCCTGAATACCACAATGGACATCTTTTTTTTCTTCAAAAATTAGCTAAGCTCACGCTATTAGGCGCAAATGCCTATTAAGAGATTTGGTGCTCTTGGGCACCATTGCTCCTGCTATTTTAGAAAAAAATAAAAAATATATTTATTTGTTCAAAAAATTAGAAAACAAATCATGGAGTAGCTAATGAATTGTCCCATAAACGTGCAAAATTTCAGTTTCAAATACAAAAAATTCTGGGCTACACAAAAGTAACAAACGTGTGGATCTGGGTATGCATATTTCAAATCTCCAAATTTCAACAGATTTTGTCTTTTTTGTGTAGTCTACAATATAAAGAATATCATATTAAAATTTTACACGCTTGTAGGTTACTTTATTTATTATGTCTACATTCATTTTCAGATTTTTTTGAAACAAATATGTATGCTATTTGATTTTTTTTAAACAGCAGAGCACTGGTGCCCATTAGCCAAAGACACTTTTCGCAAATGCCTACAATAAAGGAACGGATGGTGACCTTATTTTATAGAGAAACCATAGTGTTTGTGAAGTTAAAGTCATGAACACACGCTGTTCGGTTTTTGGTGAAATCAAAATTTAGCAGAGATGAAGATCTTTGTTTGAATCCCGTGATGAACACATTTTTCCTAAATTAGCTACCAGTATTGTGATGAATACATGCCGGTCTGTTTTTCGGTGGAGTAGCAGACATGCAGGGGATCGAAAGAAACGGCAAAGTAGCCAGAAATCAGGGGTCAAATATAAATTCGAGAAAGGAAACGTTTATTCAACAGTCAGGCTGACATGTGGGACGTATCTTGCAGCCGCGGCCCCAACATTTATCATTCAGAGAGGATGACATGTGGGACCCACGAACCAGTATCGTTCTCGGCGTTTCTCAAAGGGGGCAGGAGATCGAAAGAAAAAGGCAAGTACTCGAAATCAGGTGTCCAAAAAATCCAAGAAAGGAAAGGTTTATCGCACAAAGAGGCTGACATATTGTACCCAGTTTGCAGCAGCGTCATCAACGTTTCAAAGGCGGTGGAGTTCGAAAGAAAAAGGCAAATAGCCAGAAATTAGGGGTCAAAAATAAATCCAGCAAAGGAAACTTTTATCGTACAAAGAGGCTGACATGTGGGACCCAGCCAGCAGCGTCCTCAACGTTTCTAAGGTGGCAGGCAATGGAAAAAAGGCAAATAGCCAGAAATTAGGGGTCAAAAATAAATGCAACAATAGAAACTCTTATTGTTCATAGAGGCTGACATGTTGGACCCATGAGCCAGCAGGGCCCTCAACGTTTCAAAGGCGTCACGGGATCAAAAGAAAAGAACCAAGTAGTCATTAATTAGGTGTCAAAAATAAATCCAAGAAAGTAAATGTTTTACTTTTCATAGAGGCTGTCATATGGGACCCATGAGCCAGCAGCGTCCTCAACGTTTCTAAGGCGGCTGGGGATCGAAAAAAAAGCGAAGTAGCCATTAATTAGGGGTCAACTATAAATCCAAGAAAAGAAATGTTTATTGTTCTTAGAGGCTGACATGTGGGAGCTATGCGCCAGCAGCGTCCTCATCGTTTCAAAGGCGGTCGGGGATCCAAAGAAAAAGGCAAATAGCCAGAAATCAGGGGTAAAAAAAATCCAAGAAAAGAAATATTATTGTTCATAGAGGCTGGCATGTGGGACCCATGAGCCAGCAGCGTCCACAATTTCAAAGGCGGCACAGGATCGAAAGAAAAAGGCAAGTGACCAAAAATCAGGGGGTAAAAAATCCAAGAAAAAAACTTTATTGTACATAGAGGATGACATGCGGGTCCCATGAGCCAACAACTTACTCGTCGTTTCAGAGGGCCGAGGCGGCATGAGATCGAAAGAAAAAGGAAAGTGACCAAATATCAGGAGCAAAAAATAATCCATGAAAAGAAACTTTCATTGTACATAGAGGATGACATAGGGTCCCATGTTGTAGCAGCGGTCTGAACGTTTCAAGGACGGCATGAGATCGAAAGAAAAAGGCAAGTGACCAAATATCAGGAGCCAAAAATAATCCAAGAAAAGAAACTTTTATTGTACCTTTGAGAGTCGGCATGAGATTGAAAGAAAAAGGCAAGTGACCAAATATCAGGAGCCAAAAACCTAGAAAAGAAACTTTTATTGTACATAGAGTATGACATGCGGGTCCCATGACGCTGCAGCATCCTCAACGTTTCCAAGGCGGCAGGGGATCAAATGAAAAGGAAATAGCCAAAAAGCAGAGGGTGAAAAAAATCGAAGAAAAGAAACTTTTATTGTTCATAGTGGATGACATGTGGGACCCATGAGGCAGCAGCATCCTCAACGTTTCCAAGCAGCAGGGGATCGAAAGAAAAAGGAAATAGCCAAAAATCAGAGCGTGAAAAATAATCCAAGAAAAGAAACTTTTATTTTACATAGAGGATGACATGTGGGTCCCATTTTGCAGCAGCGGTCTCAATGTTTCATATGCGGCTTGAGATCAAAAGAAAACGAAAGTAGCCCGAAATTAGGGGGAATAAAACTCCAAGAAAAGAAAGTTTTTTGTACATAGAGGATGACATACGGGTCCCAAGGCGGCAGGGGAACAAAAGAAAAAGGAAATAGCCAAAAATCAGAGGGGTGAAAAAAAATCCAAGAAAAAAGAAACTTTTAGAGTTCATAGTTCATAGAGGATGACATGCGGGTCCCATGAGGCAGCAGCGTCCACAACGTTTCCAAGGCGGCACACAGGACCAAAAGAAAAAGGATGTACCCCTGCTGGGCCTTTTGATCAAAAAATAATCCAAGATAAGGAAGATATAAATTGGGGCTGCCTGGCCATCTGGGCCTTCTAACCTGCTGGACGTCTTTTGACTCGTACAATTTCAGCCCACTCCAAAACAAGAAAGTCCTATGCTTCGCAAAAACAAAACAAAAACAAGGAGATTCATATTAGTTCGTTTATGTAAAAATAAAGATTTAATTTATCCGTTTGCAATAGCTCAGAGCGAAATACACTTTTTATTGTCTGAAAATAATCAAGATATCACATGTTTCTTGTACGGGGAGGCTGACATCGGGACCCATGAGCCAGCAGCGTCGTCAAAGTTTTAAAGGCGGCAGGGGATCGAAAGAAAAAATAAATCAAAAATCAGTTGGTAAAAAAATCGAAGAAAAGAAACATTTATCGTTCTCAGAGGATGACATGCGGGACCCATGTGGCAGCAGCATCCTCAACGTTTCCAAGGCAGCACGAGATCCAAAAAAAGGCAAAATAGCCAGAAATTAGGGGTCAAAATAACTCCAAGAAAAGAAAGGTTTATCGTCCATAGAGTCTGACATGTGGGACCCATTAGCGAGCAGATTCTTCAATGTTCAAAGGCGGCAGGGGATCAAAAGAAAAAGGAAGTAGCCAGAAATTAGGGGTAAAAAATAACTCCAACAATGGAAACTTTTATTGTTCATAGAGGATGACATGCGGGACCCATGAGCCAGCAGCTTCCTCAACGTTTCAAAGGCGGCATGGGATCGAAAGAAAAAGGCAAGTGACCAAATATCAGGAGCCAAAAATAATCCAAGAAAAGAAACTTTATTGTACATAGAGGATGACATGCGGGTCCCATTTAGCAACAGCGGTATCACCGTTTGAGATGCGGCAGGAGGTCTCGAAAGAAAAAAGGCAAGTGACCAAATATCAGAGCCAAAAAAATCCAAGAAAAGAAAGTTTTATAGTACATAGAGGATGACATGCGGGTCCCATTTAGCATCAGCGGTATCACCGTTTGGGAGGCGGCAGGGGATCGAAAGAAAAGGCAAGTGACCAAATATGAGGTGCCAAAAATAATCAAAGAAAAGAAAGTTTTCAACGTTTCAAAGGCGGCAGGGGATCAAAAGAAAAAGGAAGTAGCCAGAAATTAGGGGGCAAAAATAACTCCAAGAAAGGAAACTTTATTGTTCGTAGAGGATGACATGGGGGACCCATGAGCCAGCAGCTTACTCAACGTTTCAAAGGTGGCATGAGATCGAAAGAAAAAAACGCAAGTGACCAAATATGAGGCCAAAAATAATCAAAGATTTATTGTACATAGAGGATGACATGCGGGTCCCATTTTGCAGCAGCGGTCTCAATGTTTGAAATGCGGCTTGAGATCAAAAGAAAAAAGTAGCTAGAAAGTAGGGGTCAAAAAAATCCAAGAAAAGAAAGGATGGACATAGAGGTTGACATGCGGGTCCCATGTGCCACAGCTTACTCAACGTTTCAAAGGGGCCAGGGGATCAAAAGTAAAAGGCAAGTGACGAAATATCAGGAGCCAAAAATCGAGGGTGAAAATCCAAGAAAACAAACTTTTATAGCACATAGAGGATGACATGCGGGTCCCAAGCCAGCAGGTTCCTCAACGTTGCAAACGTGGCATGAGATCGAAAGAAAAAGGCAAGTGACGAAATATCAGGAGCCAAAATAATTCAAGAAAAGAAACTTGATTACATACAGGATGACATGCGGGTCCCATGTGTAAGCAGCTTACTCAACGTTTCCAAGGCGGCAGGGCATCAAAAGAAAAAAGGAAATAGACAAAAATCAGAGAGTGAAAAAAAACCATAGAAAATAAACTTTTATAGCACATAGAGGATGACATGCGGGTCCCACGAGCCAGCAGGTTCCTCAAAGTTTCAAACGTGGCATGAGATCGAAAGAAAAAAGGCAAGTGACCAAATATCAGAGCCAAAAATAATCCAAGAAAAGAAAGTTTATTGTACGTAGAGGATGACATGCGGGTCCCATTTTGCAGCAGCGGTATCACCGTTTGAGAGGCTGCACGGGATAGAAAGAAAAGGCAAGTGACCAAATATCAGGAGCCAAAAATAATCCAAGAAAAGAAATTTTATTGTACGTAGAGGATGACATGCGGGTCCCATTTTGCAGCAGCGGTCTTAACGTTTCCAAGGCGGCACAGGACCAAAAGAAAATGAAGTAGCCAGAAATCAGGGTGAAAAAAATCCAAGAAGAAATATTTCAATTGGGCTGCATCTGGACATCTGGGCTTTCGAACTATCCTGCTTGGCCTTTTGACTCGTACAATTTCAGCCCACTCCAAAACAGGAAAGTTCCGAATTTTCTAAAAAAACAGGAAAGTCCTATGCTTCGCAAAGACAAAAAAACAAGGAGATTCAACATATAAGTTTGTTTATGTAAAAATAAAGATTTAATTATCCGTTTGAAATAGCTCAGAGCGCAATACATTGTTTATTGTCTGCAAAATAATCAAGATATCATATGTTTCTTGTACGGGGAGGCTGACATCGGGGACCCATGAGCCAACGTCAACGTTTTAAAGGCGGCAGGGGATGGAAAGAAAAAATAAACCAAAAATCTGGTAAAAAATCCAAGAAAAGAAACATTTTCGTTCTGAGAGGATGACATGCGGGACCCATGAGGCAGCAGCATCCTCAGCGTTTATTGTTCATAGAGGTTGACATGTGGGACCCGTGAGCCAGCGGTGTCCTCAACGTTTTAAAGGCTGCAGGTGATCGAAAGAAAAAATAAGCCAAAAATCGTTTGGTCAACAAAATCCAAGAAAATAAACATTTACCGTTCTGAGAGGATGACATGCGGGACCCATGAGGCAGCACATCCTCAACGATTCCAAGGCGGCAGGGGAAATATCCAGAAATTAATGAGGGGTTCAAAATAAATCCATCAAAGGAAACTTTTATTGTTCATAGAGGATGACATGTGGGACCGACCTGCCAACACGTCCTCATCGTTTCAAAGGGGCAGAGATCAAAAGAAAAAGGCAAATAGCCAAGGGGTAAAAATAACTCCAAGAAAGGAAACTTTTATTGTTCGTAGAGGATGACATGCGGGACTCAGGATGCAAGTGGAGGCAGGCTTCCACAGGCCCGCTTAGCCACACCGCGAAAAAATAGATTGGTGGCGTCGTGGACCACCGCTTTGCATATGCGGGCCTTGTAGACAATTTCCACGTAGCCCTCTTGGCCCGCCGGCCGCACCGCTATCTCTCTACGAAACACCTTCGTCTTCGCTGTCTATCCCCGTTCCCCACACGTTCATCCCACCGCGCCGCCGGCGCTGCCGCTCGTCGTCTCGCGTTCCCTCCGGCGACCCCATGGCCGGTGCTAGCCTCCATCGCCTTGATCGAGACCTCCTTCCGTCAGGCGAGCTCACCCCGCGAGGAGCTTCAGCGCGGAGCTTTGCGAGAGGCACGAGCGAGCGGCCGGTGGCGAGAGGCGCACGAGGAAGCACGACGGCGCGCGAGGCCGCCGCCCCGGCTTGAGCGCGGGAGTCCAACCGCAAGTTCTTCCCGTCACCGCGGTCGAATCCGCCGCCGCCACGATCTGGTCGGCCCTGCCCGGATACCGCCGTCCCGCTCAGATCCCGCAGTCCCGTGCCGCCCCTCCTCTGGCCGGAGTCGCCGCCTACCTCCCACCCACGTCCCGCATGCCGTCGTGCGGCCCTCCTCCGGCTCCGCCTGCTCGAGGATCTCGAGCTCCTCGGCTCCTCCACCTCCGCCCAACTCCAACCCAAGAACGACCTCACGCGAGGAGAATGTGCGGGCGGCCGGCGCGACGAAGGTGCGGGGCGGCGGATGACGGATGCTCCAGGGCGTCACGACGGATGCTCCAGGGCAGCGGACGGCGTCACGGGACGGATGCTCCAGGGCGTCCGCGCGACGGATGCTCCAGGCGGCGTCGGTCTCCTCGGGCGTCTGCACGACGGACGCGGAACCTGCTGGGCTCTGCAGACATTTGCACTAGCGGACGCAGAATTTGCTTGGCCCGCATTTGCTTGTGCGGCTGATGGAACGCGGGGGCCCGTGGACAAGTCCACTTTCATCCGGATGCGGGACCCATGAGCCAGCAGCTTACTCAACGTTTCAAAGGCGGCATGAGATCGAAAGAAAAAGGCAAGTGACAAAATATCAGGAGCCAAAGATAATCCAAGAAAAGAAACTTTATTGTACGTAGAGGATGACATGCGGGTCCCATTTAGCAGCAGCGGTCTCAGCGTTTCAAATGCGGCTTGAGATCAAAAGAAAAAGAAAGTTGATTGTACATAGAGGATGACATGCGGGTCCCATGAGTCAGCAGCTTACCATACGTTTCCAAGGCGGCAGGGGATCAAAAGAAAAAGTAAATAGACAAAAATCAGAGGGTGAAAAAAATAAAGAAAATAAACTTTTATAGTACATAGAGGATGACATGCGGGTCCCATGAGCCAGCAGGTTCCTCAATGTTTCAAACTTGGCATGAGATCGAAAGAAAAAGGCAAGTGACCAAATATGAGGAGCCAAAAATAATTCAAGAAAAGAAAGTTTTATAGTACATAGAGGATGACATGCGGGTCCCATTTAGCAGCAGCGGTATCACTTTGAGAGGCGGCAGGGGATCAAAAGAAAAAGAAATTGCCAAAAATCAGATGGTGAAAAAAACCAAGAAAATGAACTTTTATAGTACATAGAGGATGACATGCGGGTCCCATGAGCAGCAGTTCCTCAACGTTTCAAACGTGGCATGAGATCGAAAGAAAAGGCAAGTGAAAAATATCAGAGCCAAAAATAATTCAAGAAAAGAAAGTTTTATAGTACATAGAGGATGACATGCGGTCCCATTTAGCAGCAGTATCACCGTTTGAGAGGCGGCAGGGGATCGAAAGAAAAAGGCAAGTGAAAAAATATGAGGAGCCAAAATAATTCAAGAAAAGAAAGTTTTATAGTACATAGAGGATGACATGCGGGTCCCATTTAGCAGCAGCGGTATCACTGTTTGAGAGGCAGCAGGGATCGAAAGAAAAAGTCAAGTGACCAAATATGAGGTGCCAAAAAAATCCAAGAAAAGAAAGTTTTATAGTACATAGAGGATGACATGCGGGTCCCATTTAGCAGCAGCGGTATCACCGTTTGAGAGGCAGCAGGGGATCGAAAGAAAAAGTCAAGTGACCAAATATGAGCCAAAAAAATCCAAGAAAAGAAAGTTTTATAGTACATAGAGGATGACATGCGGGTCCCATTTAGCAGCAGCGGTATCACCGTTTGAGAGGCGGCAGGGATCGAAAGAAAAAGGTAAGTGACCAAATATGAGGTGCCAAAAATAATTCAAGAAAAGAAAGTTTTATAGTACATAGAGGATGACATGCGGGTCCTGCTAGCAGCAGCGGTATCACCGTTTGAGAGGCGGCAGGGGATCGAAAGAAAAAGGCAAGTGACCAAATTTGAGGTGCCAAAAACTCCAAGAAAAGAAAGTTGATTGCACATAGAGGATGACATGCGGGTCCCATTTAAACAGCGGTCTCAACGTTTCCAAGGGCAAGGGATCAAAAGAAATAGGAAGCAGCCGTAAATCGGGGGTCAAAAATCCAAGAATAGAAAGAATTTTGTTCATAGAGGATGACATGGGACCCATGATCCTGCATCGTAAACGGCTCGATCGGAGAACGTTGAACGAGATGGCGCGATCTAGAAAAAACAATGCCAGAGGCTGCCATCTGGGCCCTACATCCCTCGGCGGTGCGGATTTGCGTTGACTCGGCCGGCGAACCCGAGATTTCGAGATGCACCACGTCCCGGGCCACCATACGCGACGTTTTGGCCGCTTTCGTCGGGCTAGGTGGCCTCAAAAACGAAAAAAAAAGTTTTGACATGCACCACGGAGGGACCAAAATCGTCGGCCATGGTACACCAGCAACCACGGCGCGACTTCAACTTCGTCGGCCATGGCAACTTTTCTTGTAGTGTTAGCTCATATTAGAGGACATGCAAAGACTTGGATCAACAACTCTGGTCTTGCTTTGTAGACATTACCTTGGCCTGAATTAAGTCAAGTCTTGATCGATCATTTCCTTGAAATTACCTCTAATGATCCAATGGATCAACTTCAATTACTCAAACGAGTTAATTCTCTCAATGCATACATTGACCTGTTTTAAACATGGATGACTCAGATGAGAAGGGAGAGAAGTTACCTGCCAGAAGACTTCTTTGTAGATAGGTTTATCAGTGGGTTGAAGGACAACATCAAGCATACTTTCCTATGTCAAAAGCTAGACACTCTTCTCTCCGCTTACTGGTATGCACACCAGTATGATAAAGCATACTTGTCGAATATCAAGAAAGCTACCCCAACTCTGCCAGCTCCTAGAGCTTATCATCAATAACAAAACAGAAGCCAGCCAGCCAGCCAGGGAGAATCTCAACAGGCCTCAAATCAACAACATACAACCTAGGAAATGTTGGTATTGCAATGCAAATTTCTTTGTCGGCCACAGATGCCAACAAATGCAGAGAGCTCTTAATGTTATAGAAATGCAAGAGTATGATGAAGAGGATGACATACATGATCCTTTATCGATCCAACCAACACCAATCATTGTTGAACCAGAACCAACTCCACCTCAAGAGGCATTGCAGCCAACCAATAGACCATAAGAGATCCCGATGAACATATCTTTGGCTGCATACAATGGCTTCCCAAGCGACTCTACCATCTCCCTTCTCCTCAATATCAACAAAACCAATGCTATAGCTCTTGCAGATATAGGGAATACAAATACCTTTATGGACCCGGCCTTTGCAAAGTTACATAACATACCCCTCACACCATCTAGATTCTAGACAAAGAATAGTCAGAGTTATTGGTGGTGAACCTTGTCATCGATATCCATCGCTTAAAACTGCAAATTTAGCATTCAAGGGCATCAATTCATTACTAACTTCTGAATCCTAGAGCTGCAAGGGTTCGATATTATACTAGGAGTCAACTGGTTTAAACAGCACAACCCAGTCACCTTTGACTTCATTGGCAGCTAGTTAACCATTAGGGTCAAATGAAAAATGTTGACTCTTAAGGACCACATGTTTCCATCACATAAGACGCTCATTTCTTTAAAAAAAATGCAACAAGCTCATCAAACAAGGGGCCTCTGGATAGATGTTGTTGTACACAACAATTAACAATGAACAAGAAGATAAGCAGACACCGCTCCCAGTGTCACAAGCAATACACACTTTATGAGAGTGGATTTGGTGACCGCGTGTATACGTGAGCATGCATCTATTACCGTTGGATTTGCTTTAAGATTCGTGACTTCACACACGGCGACCAAACGGCGTGGAATCAATCTGACGCCACCTCATGTGTGCTCGTGATGATTACTACGTACTATCCTTTTTTTGGGAATGGGGTCTTCGGCAACTTGACGGCCATCTCCAAGTCGGGATCAACGGGAGCTTCATGGGAAGCCATCCAGTCACCAGGAGCTCGATTGGGAGGTACGGCCCTCCAATTCCAGCCAGCGCTAGTCCCCGCCTGCTGTAGTCGCGACTCGCCACCGCCGCTTCAGTCCCGGCCGTCGCCCGCCGGTGAGAGTCCCCGCCGCCGACTGCCTGCGGTAGTCCCCACCGCTGCTGTAGTATCCATCGCCACCTTCCTACGGTAGTCGTTGTTGCCGGCCTGCTGTAGTCACGGCAGCCGCCCGCCTGCAAGCCGCCATCTCCCGCCGTCTCCGAGCTCACGGTGTCCACCAGGGTCGGAGCTGCAGAGGGAGGTGAGGATGGAGGCGACCTGCTCGGGTCGCCCCGTCCGATTTTGGAGCTCCCGCGTCTGCTGCTCGGTGCTCGGCGGCGGCGAATGCGTCGTGCGACGACGACGGCCTGCCACGGGGCTCTATGTTCAGCGGCGACGCCGACTTTCCCGTTGCGTCGTACGGCCACGGCGGCCGCCCACTCGGCCGTGCTTGGCGTATGCAAACTCCCTGCATCGCTGGTGCGATGGCGGGCCTCGCGGTTCCGTGCTCGCGGCTACGACCTCCCCGCCGCGTTGCTGGGCCGACGGCGCATCCCGCGTTCTATGTTCGGGCGACGCGGGCCCGCTCCTCCTCTCTTCCCGTCTTGAGCTGTTTCCGTCGTTGTTTCGCCGTAGATATATGTGGTCGAGAGGCTTGGGATAAGGTTGGGTAGCACATGTGATCGAAGCGATGCGTATTTTCCTAATATGCTAACCGTCGTACAGAAGCCTCACGGAGATATGTGATGTCTCCTGCTTTTTCCATGCGCGAGGACGTGTCACGCGGTGGATGCGGACGAATAACTTTTCAGTAGCACATCACCTAAACGCCGTTAGACACATGTCGATTCCTGGACGCATGCTCACGTATACACCCGGTCACCAGGCTTCATCCGCACACTTTATTGCACACATTCAGAGATATATTTGAAGCACTGATGTCTACGCACGCTTCTATTCTTGTAGACAGTGTTGGGCCTCCAAGTGCATAGGTTTGTAGAACAGCAACAAGTTTCCCTTAAGTGGATCACCCAAGGTTTATCGAACTCAGGGAGGTAGAGGTCAAAGATATCCCTCTCAACCAACCCTGCAATTATGATACAAGAAGTCTCTTGTGTCCCCAACACACCCAATACACTTGTCAGGTGTATAGGTGCACTAGTTTTGTGAAGAGATAGTGAAATACAAGTAATATGGATGATTATGAGTGGTAATTGCAATCTGAAATAAAATGGTAGCAAGCAAACATGTAGCAGAACTAGTTGTAAACGGTGTTTCAATGCTTGGAAACAAGGCCTAGGGATCATACTTTTACTAGTGGACACTCTCAACAATGATACCATAATTGAATACATAGATATTATCTCTTCACTACGCTACTCTGAACCACTCTCCGGTTTGATAATAAACACAAATTCACTGCGTAGGGATGCATAAGCACTCCTTAAAGTTCGCATTCCCAATCTATGGACGCCCCACGCTGTCACTTTGAGCATACAAATATGGTACTAACTAGACACCACAATTCATAAGTATTTATGTAAATTAAGCTTAAGAAACAAACACGGTGTGCACACTGTCACCTTCACACCGTTGGACAATGTGTCCCCGGGATCACATAATAAAACCACTTGAGTAGCGTTGAAGAATAACATCTATTTATTCAACTAGATTACAAGGCTCATGATCACATAAAGATCATACATGGAGAGATAGATAGACCACATAGCTACCGGTAAAGCCCTCAGCCTCGAGGAGAACTACTCACTCCTCATCATGGGAGTCAGCAATGGCGATGAAGATGGTTGTGGAGTCGATGGAGATGACTCGGGCACCTCTGGCCCTGGTAGAGTGTCGAAACAAAGACTTCTGTCCCCCGGATCTTGTCTTCGGCGGCGGCAGAGCTATAGAACTTTTCGTGGACTGAGGCTTGTTGATTTAGGGTTCACGTCTCCGGAGGCTTCTTATAGGCGGAAGGGCGAGGTCGGTGGAGGCTAGGTGGCCCCAGACCACCCCTAGGCATGGCCAGGGCCTGGGCCGCGCCTAGGCCTTGTCTGGCCACCCTGTACGTCTGTCCCCTCTAGACTTCGTTGCTATGGAAAATAAGATCTTCGCTTTTGTTTTGTCCAATTCCGAGAATATTTTATGTACAACTTTTCTGAAATACAAAACAACAGAAAACAGGGAACTGTCACTGTGGCATCTTGTCAATAGGTTAGTACTGGAAAATGTAGAAAAGTGCAACAAAGTGTAAGCAAAACATATATAAATTGGTGTAAAACAAGCATGGATCATAAAAAATTATAGATACGTTCGCGACGTATCAGCATCCCCAAGCTTAACTCCTGCTCGTCCTCGAGTAGGTAAGTGATAACAAAAATAATTTTTCAGGTGACATGAAGCCAACACAATCTTGATCGAGTTATTGTAAAAGCATTTTATTTACTATGGGCATAGCTTTTTATTGAAGATGCGTCACAGAATGCTCACTATGGTTCGCTGTAAATTTCCACCATGAATGATGCATGGCTTAAGTTGGCCGCCCAGACGTTTCTCTAACATATATACAAACTCCATGGACTTACAAGTTTTCATTTTATTTCGCACCGCTAGGCATCCATAAACAAAAGAACATGACATCAACTAAATAGGAATAAGTGCAATGTTGAAAGCGTGCCCCATGAAAGCATAAACGGGAGCCACAAAGGTGACCCAGCCGATGATGCCACTGCTGAAAAGATCCAGTGAAGAAGCAGCAACCGCAGAGAACTGGCATGAAGGGCAGCAGAAGGAACGCGGCCGTCTAACTCCTGAGCCCCGGGGACTCAAGGCTGCGAGGGCCAGCTCCAACCAGGGCCTGTGTACGGCGGTCCTGAACAACACAAGAATCAGCGTCAAGAATGACGCGACAACCAGAATCAGTAAGCTGACTAGCGGAAAACAGGTTCATCTTAAGACTAGGAACATGGGAAACATCAGGAACAGAGAAAGAGGTAGTAGAAAGGGTGCCTCGACTGGAAACAGGGAGAGAGGTACCATCAGCCGTGATAACACGAACATGCGAAACAAGAGAGCGAAGAGCAGAAAGAATAGAAGACGCAGAGGTCATATGAAAAGAAGCTCCAGAATCCAGATACCACGGGGATGACGTACCTGACTGTGTGGAAGAAGGTGGTCGCGCGGTGCCAGAAGAGCCAGGCACAGAACCAGCAGTACCCGTCGAGGAAGAGCCTGTACCAGCGAGCAGACCACGAAGACCACGGATAATGTCCTGATCAGATAGCGCAACAGCAGAAGATCCTGAAGAACCAGCCTGACGACGAGTAAGATGCGGCGGGCGTAAGCTGGGATCCCTCTGCCAGCAAGTAGAGATAGTGTGGCCAGGCCTGCCACAGTAGGTGCAAGGAGGTGACGTCGAACCACGAGGCTGCTGGGGCTGACGCTGACCCTGGAATGGAGGAGTAGGAAGTATCGGCTGTGCCGGAGGCCGCAACGAAGCCGGCGGCATAGGAGGTCCACGAGCAGACGGCACAGGAGGGCCACGAGCAGCAAGAACAGAGGGAACCTCAAGAAGACCAGCACCACGAAGACGAGTCTCCTCAGCACGAAGCTCAGCCAGTACCTCAGAGAGCGGAACACGACCACGGGCAAGCAGCTGGGCCCGGCGCGGCTCAAACTCCTTACGGAGCCGCGACAAGAACTCAAAAACGCGCTGAAACTCCAGATCCGCGCGCACAGTCAGACAGCAGGGACAGGTGGCACACACAGCTGTACGGAGAGAATCAAGCTGACGCCAAATAGCAGCACTCTGAGTGTAGAACTCATCAATAGTAGAATCACCCTGCTGAAGGGCATGCTCCTGGCGGACCACAGACAGGTAAAGAGCATCACCAGACGGCTGATAGCGCTGACGAAGAAAAGCCCACTGAGCAGCAGCGGTGGGAAGACCCATAAACTCAGCAGCATACTGAGGCAGAACACTGGAGGTGAGAACAGCAGCAGCACGAGCATCCTCATCAATCCACTGAGTGTACTCAGTCAGATCCAGCCGGTAAGTCGCAACGGCAGTAGAGTGGTCCTGGACCTTCCGGTCATAATCAGCCAGAGCAGTGTCATCAGCACTCTTGGCTGCATCCTTATCCGCCTGAGTAGCATCAGGGGCAAGGGCAACAGGTGGCGGTGCAACAGGCACCGTAGGAGCAACAGGGCGCGGCGGACAGGAGACCTCGCCAGAAAGCACACCCCAAAGACGAAGACCGCGCATGTGAACGCGCATAAAGGCAGCAAAATCAGGGTAATTCGCGCCATCGAAAATCACCGGGCAGCGAGGGATTGCAACATAGCCCGAAGAAGACATAGTTTTTTTTTCGTTTTTTTTGCTTTTTTTTTGCTTTTTTTTGCTTTTTTTTCTTTTCTTTTTTTTTTTCCTTAAGAAAGTCAACCGTGCAGGCAGAGGAAGGCACGGCCACGCGCGGCCGTCGGAGAGCAGGGAGCAAAGAAAGACGGAAGATCACGGAAAGGTAGATCAGCAGGGGGACGGAGCAGCAGATTAAGCAGAGAGCATGCAGGGGCGGGATCGGGAGCAGGGATCGGGCGTGGGCGGGAAGATCGGCCGGCCTAGCAAGCGTCCTGCCGCTGCGTGGGATCTGCCGAGCGGGCACGGCGCAGAGGATCAGCACGACCAAGCGAGCGGATCTTCCTCACGGCGCGGAGGATCAGCATGGAGCGATCCGGGCGGCAGGCGCTCACGCGCGAGGAGAGGAATCAAGCGGCGAGCCTGCCACGCGGCACAGAATTGGGCGGCCGGGCGAATCGGCCGATCGCGACGCACGGACGACTCGGGACGGGAGACCGGAGATTGAACAAGCAACGTCCGTTTTGGGAAACTGGGGGATCAATATTTGCTCGATACCATGTTAGGGCAATATGCTTGTATTACTGGGGGCCAAAGGCCACAATATATAGTACATGTACAGGTGCACATGCAGAAAACCCCCTAACATATGGGGAAACTACAATAGACAAATATATACATCTTAATGCTAACACCCCAACTCGTAATTTATAACATATATAATCTTCATAAGATAGTCACAATGGTTCAGGTTAATTAAGTGCAAGAAAGTAAATGTGCCATCAAGTTCGTGAGAGCTTTACTAACTAATTTTCTCATGACAAAATTTAATTTAGAAGATAAATAAAAACATGATGAATATACTTGGAATAGCAATGATGCTAATAGGTATATATTGTGGATACAATTGGCAAACTTTGGTTTTTAGGAGTTGGATGCACGAGTAGAGCTCATACTCAGTACAGGCGAAGGCTAGCAAAAGACTGGGAGCGACCAACTAAGAGAGCAATAATGGCCATAATCATGCGTAACGACAAAACATTATTAATCAAAGCATGAAGTGATATTACAAGTCAAAAACTAAATGATCATAAAGACTTTAGTTGAGTGGTTGTAGTCATAACATGATGTAAACATGTGCCAAGTCACCCCAATAAAGCATCAAAGGAGAATACCACAATATTATGCTTTTATGATGGAAACAACACATGATTCTTTCAATAGCACATTATGCACTCTAAGCTATTTGAGACAAGTCATGCTAAAACAATAAGTAGTAATCATATAATAAGAATAACATCCAATATGACATTCCGAAGTCTATGCCACAGTCTGGACAAACTTTCTTTTGCATCACTATAAGCATGAAACATTTTACTCGTCACCAACACCAATCAATTTATTTGAAACAACTCTCATAGATAATAATAAATAAAGACCATAGAGCTAATCATACCTAAATAAAGAAAACTAACAAGCTCTGAACAAAATAAGAGTGGAAAACCAGAGCTAAACGCAGTACTTAGCAAAAGGGAACACTCGCAGAACAATAAGAGTGAAAACTAGAGTGTTCTATGCAATGAAAACAGAGCGTGTCTCTCTTCCACACAAGAATGCTAGGATCCAATCATATGCTACAGCAAAGAAAACAAAACTAAACTAAAAAACAAAAATAAAGATACTTCAAGAACAACACATAGCATATGAAGCAATAAAATATAGCATCTAGAAAGATGACATGATGCTTTGTTGATGAAGAGGGGATGCCTTGGGCATCCCCAAGCTTTGATGCTTATACTTCTTGAATATTTCTTGGGGTGACATGGGAATCCCCAAGCTTTGTCCATACTTCATCTCATTACATCATTCTTTTCTCCCTACACTTGAAAACTTCCTTCATACAAAACTTCACACAATTTTCATTAGCAGCATCAGCGCAATCAAAATAACAAATCCACTTGGTCCAGTTATAACATATATCAAACATCCATTAAAACATTAGATACTATAGCAACTTCTTCAAAAAGCTCTTTCCTCAAAAGAACTAAAAAAAAGGATTAAGAGGCAAATGCAAAATAGTGACAGAAATCTTTCAAAACAGAACATCAAGTAAATATCGATTTTTTAGAAAACCTTATCTTGCTCATATCAAAAAGTGCTCAAATAACAAAAGTTAGATAATGACATGGGGCATATGTTAAAAAATTGACAGCCCAAAATTACGTTCTGGCTGGGAAGACGAATTTTTATGGTGACAACACAGAATCTGTTTTAGGATAGCAACTTCCCAAATCTTACTTTCTTCCTATTAGAGGCTATTCTTGGCACAAAAAAATGATAAGGAGAGTTTATTATAGAGGTAATAACTTCCAAGACTAAACAAAAGAAAAAATACAGAAATAAACACGAGTTATCTCGTAAGAGTGCTTTTTTTAACGCCTTTCAGCTAGGCTAAGTAATTTGAGAAGATGCTCACATAAAAAAATATAAATTGAGAGCATAAAAGAGCAAATATGAATATTTTACACTTCCTATGCAT
Source organism: Lolium multiflorum (assembly GCA_030979885.1). NCBI lineage: Eukaryota > Viridiplantae > Streptophyta > Magnoliopsida > Poales > Poaceae > Lolium > Lolium multiflorum. Next base: position 145,329,897 of record CM061747.1, read on the forward strand.
AGGAATATTTTACACAAATAGATTCACAAAGAACAAAGTGACAAACATAGGAAGATAAAACAAGAGTAACTTCAAAACTTTCAGCTTATAGACAGGTGTTTTAGTACCATGAAAACTTCTACAACCATATTTTCCTCTAATAACTTTCAGTAGCATCATGAATAAACTCAACAATATAACTATCACATAAAACATTATCATGAGCCACATGCATAAAATAATTATTACTCTCCACATAAGTGTAGTCATTCTTATTAATTGTAGTGGGAGCAAATTCAGAAAAATAGCTATCATTATTATTCTCATCACCATAATCATCAAATATGGGAGGCATATTGTAATCATAATCAATTTTCTCCTCAATAGTACGTGGACTAAAAATAACATAATCATCATTGTAATCATCATATATTCGAGGCATAGTATCATCATAGAAAATTTCCTCCTCAAAAGTTGGGGAACTAAAAAGATCATTTTCATAAAAACTAGCTTCCCCAAGCTTAGACTTTTCCATAGCATTAGCAATAATGGTGTTCAAAGAATTCATACTAATAACATTGCTACCAACATGCAAGTAAAGTTCCATAGGTTTTTTAATTTTCTCTTCAAACACCTCATGTCCTAACTCAAGATAAATACTATAAAGCTCTCTAATTTTGTTGTTGTTTCCCATTAAGCCTAACTAGTGAAAAATAAAAACAAGAAACAAAAGATATAATTTAATCTAAAGGAAATAATTCGAGCACTCACCAAAGAACTTGAAAACTTAGTAGCCAAAGGATGTGAGTACCTTTTACCTTTCCAACGGCGCTAGAAAAGAGCTTGATGTCTATGCACGCTTCTATTCTTGTAGATTGGCCTCCAAGTGCAGAGGTTTGTAGAACAAGAAGAAGCTTCTTAAGTGGATCACCCACGGTTTATCAAACTCAGGGAGGTAGAGGTCAAAGATATCCCTCTCAAGAAACCCTGCAATTACGATACAAGAAGTCTCTTGTATCCCCAACACACCCAATACACTTGTCAGGTGTATAGGTGCACTAGTTCGGCGAAGAGATAGTAAAACAGTAATACGGATGATTATGAGTGGTAATTGCAATCTGAAATAAAAATGGAAGCAAGCAAACATGTAGCAGAACTGGTTGTAAATGGTGTATTAATGCTTGGAAACAAGGCCTAGGGATCATACTTTCACTAGTGGACACTCTCAACAATGATACCATAATTGAATACATAGATATTATCACTTCACTACGCTACTCTGAACCACTCTCCGGTTTGATAATAAACACAAATTCACTGCGTAGGGATGCATAAGCACTCCTTAAAGTGCATTCCCAATCTATGGACGCCCCACGCGTCACTTTGAGCATACAAAGATGGTACTAACTAGACACCACAATTTATAAGTATTTCTGTAAATTAAGCTTAAGAAACAAACACGGTGTGCACACTGTCACCTTCACACCGTTGGACAAGGTGTCCCCGGAGATCACATAATAAAACCACTTGAGTAGCACAATAGTTGAAGAATAATATCTACTTATTCAACTAGATTACAAAGCTCATGATCATATAAAGATCATACATGGAGAGATAGATAGACCACAGAGCTACCGGTAAAGCCCTCACCCTCGTGGGAGAACTACCACCTCATCATGGGAGTCAGAATGGAGATGAAGATGGTGGTGGAGTAGATGGAGATGGCTCCGGGGCAGCCTTCCCTCCCCCAGGATGCCAAACAGAGACTTCTATCCCCATCTTGTCTTCAAGTGGCGAAGCTGGGCGTAACTTTTCGTGGACTCGAGGCTGGTTGATTTAGGTTCACGTGTCAGAGGCTTCATAGGCGGGAGGGCGAGGTCGGTGGAGGCCAGGTGCCCTGCACCACCACTAGGCGCCGCTGTGCCCGGCCGCGCCTAGGCCTAGTCCGCGCCCCCTGGGCGCTTCTTCGTCCCCTCCTCGGGACTTCGTCGTTATGGAAAAATAAGATCTTCGGCATTTGTTCTGTCCAATTCCTAGAATATTTCGTACAACTTTTCGAAATACAAAACAACAGAAAATAGGGAACTGGCACTGTGGCATCTTGTCAATAGGTTAGTGCCATAAAATGTATAAAAATGCAACTAAGTGTAAACAAAACATATATAAATTGGTGTAAAACCAGCATGGAGCATCAATAATTATAGATACGTTTGCAACGTATCAATCACCTACTAGTTTACCCCCAACCAGGAATATTTACTACCAAATACAACTCCTTACATGCACCAAGCTCCAAACAACCACTCCTACATGATGTCCCATAGTCAGAAAAATCTCGTGGAACAAATCATAAGAAGCCTGCTTCAGAACAAATAAATTTGAATCATCAAAGTCCATATACATCTCCTATTTTCTTGGTCAGGAAGAAGGACAAGTCCCGGAGGTTATGTTGATTTCAGGGCTCTAAATGAACACACAACAGGTAAAAACAAGTTTCCTATACCACCAATGAAGATTTACCGGACGAGCTGCAAGGGGCTATAATATTCTCCAAATTTGATCTACGATTGGGGTATTACCAAATATGAATGCATGAAGAAGACATACAAAAGATGGCATTCTGCGCTCACCTTGGCCACTTCAAAAATCTGGTAATGCGGTTTGGCTTGTGCAATGCTCCAACCACTTTCCAAGAACTGATGAACACTATTTTTCCGCTTATCTGCGGAAATTTGTTCTAGTATGCTTTGACGATATTTTATGTCTATGGCAAGACACAAGAGGAACATGTAGAATATTTGCAAATAGTCTTGACTGGTTTTAGACAGCACAACCTCAAGGTCAAAGCCATCCAAATGGCAGTTTGAACAGCCATAAGTTGAATACTTGGGCCATATTATATCTGGACAAGGAGTTGCTACTGATCCTTTTAAGATACAAGACATTATCAAATGGAAGACTCATTACCCTGTCAAGCAACTTAGGGGATTTTTAGGTCTCACTGGCTACTATAGGCACTTCATCCCTAAGTATGCCCAGATATGTAAACCACTTCACAAATCCCCAAAGAAGAACTCATTCAGTGGGGAGCCGCACAACAAGCTGCATTTGAGAAACTTAAATTAGTTATGTCACAACCACCACACTTGGATTTACCAGACTTCACTCTCCCATTCAGCTTGGAGATAGATGCATGTGAAAGCTGTCTTGATGCAACAATCCAAATTCTTAGCTTTCTTCAGTAAAGATTTGGGTCCCAAAAACGATGCACAATCAGTGTAGGAAAAAGAAGCCATGTCATTGATACGTCTCAAACGTATCTATAATTTCTTATGTTCCATGCTACTTTTATTACAATACTTGAATGTTTTATACATACTTTACAACGATTATTATACATTTTCCTACACTAACCTATTAACAAGATGCCGAAGCGTCAGTTCCTGTTTTGTGTTGGTTTCAGAAATCTAGTAAGGAAATATTCTCGGAATTGGACGAAATCAACGCCTGGGGTCCTATTTTTGCACGTAAGCTCAAGACCGGGGAGACGGTTGGGCCACGAGGTGGCCACACACCAGGCGGCGCGCCCAAGCCCTGGCCGCGCGCCTAGTGTGGGCCCTCGTGACGCCCGACCTACCCCTTCCGCCTACAACAGCCTCGTCGCGAAACCCCGTACCGAAAGCCACGACACGGAAAACCTTCGAGACGCCGCGTCGCGGTAATCCCATCTCGGGGGATCAGGAGATCGTCTCCGCACCCCGCCTGGAGAGGGGGAATCATCACCGGAGGGGCTCTACATCATCATGCCCGCCTCCGGATTGATGCGTGAGTAGTTCATCCTTGGACTATGGTCCATAGCGCTAGATGGTTGTCTTCTCCGCTTGTGCTATCATTGTTTAGATCTTGTGAGCTGCCTAACATGATCAAGATCATCTATTTGTAATGCTACATGTTGTGTTTGATGGGATCCGATGAATATAGAATATTATGTTAAGTTGATTATCAATCTATCATATATGTGTTGTTTATGTTCTTGCATGCTCTCCGTTGCTAGTAGAGGCTCTGGCCAAGTTGATACTTGTAACTCCAAGAGGGAGTATTTATGCTCGATAGTGGGTTCATGCCTCCATTGAATCTGGGACAGTGGACATAAAGTTCTAAGGTTGTGGATGTGTTGTTGCTACTAGGGATAAACATCGATGCTTTGCCTAAGGATATTTGTGTCGATTACATTACGCACCATACTTAATGCAATTATCTGTTGTTTACAACTTAATACTGAAGGGGTTCGGATGATAACCTCATGGATTATTTAGGCATAGATGCATGTTGATAGCGCCTATGTACTTTGTCGTAATGCCCTGATTAAATCACATAGTAATCATCGTTGATATGTATTGAATCTTATTTGTCAATTGCCCGCCTGTAATTTGTTCACCTAGCATGTTAGTTATCTTATTGGAGAGACACCTCTAGTGAACCGTGACCCCGGTCCATTCTTTTACATCTGAATACATTCTACTGCAATCATTGTTTTACTGTTTTTGCAAACAAACACCATCTTCCACTCGATATGTTTAATCCTTTGTTTTCAAGCAAGTCGGTGAGATTGACAACCTCATCGTTACTTGGGGCAAAGTACTTGATTGTGTTGTGCAGGTTCCACGTTGGCGCCGGTTTCACGGTGTTGCGCCGCACTACATTCCTCCACCAACAACCTTCACGTGCTTCTTGGCCCTACTGTTCGATAACCTTGGTTTCATACCGAGGGAAACTTGCTTACGTGCGCATCATACCTTCCTCTTGGGGTTCCCAATGACGTGTATATTTACGCGCATCAAGGCTTAAATTTCTGGCGCCATTGTCGATCAAGACACGCTGCAAGGGGAGTCTCCACTTCCAATCTCTTTACTTTGTTTTTGTCTTGCTTTACTTTACTTTATTTATTGTCTTGTTTGCTTCATTTTAAAAACACAAAAAAATTAGTTACTTTACTTTCTGTCATGTTTACTTGTTCTATATCAAAACACAAAAAAATTAGTTACTTGTCTTTACTTTATTTGCCTAGTTTACTTTATTGCTGCTATAATGGGTACTCCTGAAAATACTAAGTTGTGTGATTTCACTAGCACAAATAATAATGATTTTATATGTACTCCTATTGCTCCACCTGCTACTACAGCAGAATTCTATGAAATTAAACCTGCTTTACTTAATCTTGTTATGAGAGAGCAATTTTCTAGTGTTAGTACTGATGATGCTGCTGCCCATCTTAATAATTTTGTTGAACTTTGTGAAATGCAAAAGTATAAGGATATACATGGTGATATTATAAAACTGAAATTGTTTCCTTTCTCATTAAGAGGAATTGGTTGCTTTCTTTGCCTAAGAATAGTATTGATTCATGGACTAAGTGTAAAGATGATTTTATTAGTAAATATTATCCTGCTGCTAAGATTATATCTTTGAGAAGTAGCATTATAAACTTTAAACAATTTGATAATGAACATGTTGCTCAAGCATGGGAGAGAATGAAATCTTTGGTAAAGAATTGCCCAACCCATGGACTGACTACTTGGATGATCATCCAAACCTTTATGCAGGATTGAATTTTCCTCGACCTATTGGATTCAGCTGCTGGAGGTACTTTTATGTCCATCACCCTGGGCGCCGCAACTAAATTACTTGATGATATGATGATCAATTACTCTGAATGGCATACTGAAAGAACTCCTCAAGGTAAGAAGGTAAATTCTGTTGAAGAAACCTCTTCTTTGGGTGATAAGATTGATGCTATTATGTCTATGCTTGCAAATGGTAGATCTCATATTGATCCTAATAATGTTCCTTTAGCTTCATTGGTTGCTCAAGAAGAAAATGTTGATGTGAATTTCATTAAGAACAATAATTTCAACAACAATGCTTATAGGAATAATTATGGTAACAACAACTATAGGCCATATCCTTCTAATAATGGTAATGGTTATGGTAATTCTTATGGTAATTCTTACAACAATAATAAGAGTGTACCCTCTGGTCTTGAAGTGATGCTTAAAGAATTTATTAGTACACAAACTGCTTTCAATAAAACTGTTGAAGAAAAGCTTGGTAAAATTGATATTCTTGCTGTTGATAGTCTTGCTCTTGATGTTGATCTTTTAAAATTGAAAGTTATGCCTGAGGAAGTTAAAGATGCTAGGTTTGCTAAAACAAATGCCATCCAAGTTCGAATTAATGATAATATTAGAATGTTGGCTGAATTGCATGCTAGGTGGGATAGAGAAGAAAAGAAAAACTTGCTAAAGAAAATAATGTAGCTAAAGTATGGACTATTACCACCACTAGTAATGTTGATTCTTCACATGTTGCTGCACCTCCTAATATCAATGGTAAAATAATTGGTGTTGGCAATGTTTCTACTCCTAGTACAAAGCGTGCAAAATTGCCTGAAACTGCTGAAACTGCTTGTGATAAAACTGCTGAAATTTTTCAAAATATTGGTGACAATGATTCCATTGCTGTAGAACATAATGGTTTAGATTTTGATGATTGTCATATTACTGAAGTTATAAAGTTCTTACAAAACTTGCTAGAAGTCCCAATGCTAGTGCTATAAATTTAGCCTTTACAAAACATATTACAAATGCTCTCATTAAAGCTAGGGAAGAGAAATTAAAACTTGAAGCTTCTATTCCTAGGAAGTTAGAAGATGGTTGGGAGCCCATCATTAAAATGAAATTCAATGACTTTGAATGTAATGCTTTATGTGATCTTGGTGCAAGTATTTCTGTTATGCCTAAAAAGATTTATGATATGCTTGACTTGCCACCATTGAAGAATTGTTATTTGGATGTTAATCTCCGATAATGTTAAAAAGAAACCTTTGGGGAGGATTGATAATGTGCGTATTACGGTTAACAATAACCTTGTCCCCGTTGATTTTGTTGTCTTGGATATCGAATGCAATGCATCTTGTCCTATTGTGTTGGGAAGACCTTTTCTTCGAACCGTTGGTGCTGTTATTGATATGAAGGAAGGTAATATTAAATATCAATTCCTCTCAAGCAAGGTATGGAACACTTCCCTAGAAAGAGAATGAAGTTGCCTTTGATTCTATTATTAGAACAAGTTATGATGTTGATGCTTCTTCTCTTGATGTTACTTGATTTGCACTTTCTGCGCCTAGCTGAAATGCGTTAAAGAAAAGCACTTCTTGGGAGATAACCCAAGTTTCATTTTATTTACTGTATTGTTGAGTCTTGGAAATTTTTTTACTACTGTAGCAACCTCTCCTTATCATGTTTTTGTGCCAAGTAAAGTTTTTATGTTAAAGTTGATGATAGATTTGGATCGCTGCGCAGAAACAGCATTGCTGTCTGTCACGAATTCTCGCAGAAGTCTCTGTAAAAAAATCGAAAAAATCTGCAAATTTACGAGCGTGATCCTCATATATGTACGCAACTTTCATTAGTTTTGAGTTTTTCCATTTGAGCAAGTTAAGTGCCCCTGCCAGATTCATCTTTACGGACTGTTCTGTTTTTGACAGATTCTGTCTTTTATTTCACATTGCCGCTTTTGCTATGTTGAATGAGTTTCTTTGTTCCATTAACTTTCAGAAGCTTTGTGCAATGTCCAGAAGTGTTAAGAATGATTGTGTCACCTCTGAATATGTGAATTCTTGGTTATGCACTAACCCTCTAATGAGTTTGCTTGAAGTTTGTGTGAAGGAAGTTTTCAAGGGTCAAGAGAAGAGGATGATATACTATGATCAAGAAGAGTGAAAGGTCTAAGCTTGGGGATGCCCCTGGTTCATCCCTGCATATTTTAAGAAGACTCAAGCATCTAACTTGGGGATGCCCAAGGCATCCCCTCTTCATCGACAACATTATCGTGTCACTTCTAGTGAAACTATATTTTTATTCCATCACATCCTATGTTCTTTACTTGGAGCGTCGGTTTGCTTTTATTTTTGTTTTTGTTTAGAATAAAGTTGGATCCCACCATTCTTATATTGGAGATATTACGCTCCGCTTTTTCATATGGAACACTTGTGTTCTTAATTATGCTTTAATGTTCATGGCGAAGGCTAAATTGCTTCGTTAAATTGCTATTTGGTTGGAATCGGAAAATGCTGCATATGGTTTGGAAATTTGGCAATTGTTTGAGCTCTCATAGATCATGTTTAATCTCTTGCATCATGTAGTTTAATCTATTAATGAAGAACAACCGTAGAGCTTGTTTAATTTGGTTTGCATGATTGGTCTCTCTAAGTCTAGATATTTTCGGTAAAGTGTTTGAACAACAAGGAAGACAAGTAGAGCCTTATAATGCTTGCAATATGTTCTTGTGTGAGTTTCTGTACCTGTTCATACTTGTGTTTGCTTCAAACAACCTTGCTAGCCCAAACCTTGTACTGAGAGGAAATGCTTCTCGTGCATCCAAACACCTTGAGCCAAACCCATGCCATTTGTGTCCACCATATCTACCTACTATGTGGTATTTTTCTCGCCATTCCAAAGTAAATTACTTGAGTGCTACCTTTAAAATTTCATTCCTTTACCTCTACAATATATAGCTCATGGGACAAATAGCTTAAAAACTATTGTGGTGATGAATATGTAGTTATGTGTCTTAATTCTTATAAGTTGCTTGTTGAGCGGTAACCATGTTTCGGGGACGCCATCAACTTTATCTTTGTTGGATATCATGTGAGATGCTATGCATGTTCGTCTTGTCTGAAGTAAGTGCGATTTCATGATCAAATGGTTTGAGTATGCATATGTTAGAGAAGAACATTGGGCCGCTAACTAAAGCCATGTATCATGGTGGAAGTTTCTGTTTGGACATACAACCTCAATCTCTTATGAGAATATTAATCGTTGTTGAATGCTTAAGCATTAAAAGAGGAGTCCATTATCTGTTGTCTATGTTGTCCCGGTATGGATGTCTAAGTTGAGAATAATCAAAAGCGAGAAATCCAATGCGTGCTTTCTCCTTAGACACTTGTACAAGCGGCATAGAGGTACCCCTTTGTGACACTTGGTTGAAATATATGTTATGCGATGATAATCCATGTCTTCCGAGCTAAGTAGGACAAGGTGCATATTAGTATCTATGCATGAGACTTGCAACTTGTAGGAAGTATTATGCATAGCACATATGAATTATTACTACCGTTGACAAAATTGTTTCTATGTTTTCAAAACAAAAGCTCTAGCACAAAAATAGTAATCCATGCTTCCTCTCGAAGGGCCATTCTTTTACTTTATTGTTGAGTCAGTTTACCCATTCCTTTCTATCTTAGAAGCAAACACTTGTGTTAACTGTGTGCATTGATTCTTACATGTTTACTTATTGCACCTGTTATATTACTCTATGTTGACAAATATCCATGAGATATACATGTTACAAGTTGAAAGCATTCGCTGAAACTTAATCATCCTTTGTGTTGCTTCAATGCATTCTACTTTGAATTCATTGCTTATGAGTTAGCTCTTATGCAACTCTTATTGATACTTGTTTGAAAGTACTATTCATGAAAAGTTTTGCTATATGATTCATTTGTTTAGTCATTATCTTTGTTAGCAATCTTTTGTTCAGATCACTCCATTCATCTCATATGCTTTACAATAATGTTGATCAAGATTACGTTGGTAGCATGTCACTTCAGAAATTATTTGTGTTATCGTTTACCTACTCGAGGACGAGTAGGAACTAAGCTTGGGGATGCTTGATACGTCTCAAACGTATCTATAATTTCTTATGTTCCATGCTACTTTTATTACAATACTTGAATGTTTTATACATACTTTACAGCATTATTATACATTTTCCGCACTAACCTATTAACAAGATGCCAAAGTGCCAGTTCCTGTTTGGTTTCAGAAATCCTAGTAAGGAAATATTCTCGAAATTGGACGAAATCAACGCCTGGGTCCTATTTTTGCACTAAGCTTCCAGAAGACCGAAAGACGAAGTGGGGCCACGAGGTGGCCACACACCAGGGCGGCGGGCCCAAGCCCTGCTGCGCCGCCTAGTGTGTGGGCCCCTCGTGACGCCCCGACCTACCCTTCCGCCTACAAATAGCCTTCGTCGCGAAACCCCCGTACCGAGAGCCACGATACGGAAAACCTTCCAGAGACGCCGCCGTCGCGAATCCCATCTCGGGATTCAGAGATCGCCTCCGGCACCCTGCCGGAGAGGGGAATCATCACCGGAGGGGCTCTACATCATCATGCCCGCCTCCGGATTGATGCGTGAGTAGTTCATCCTTAGACTATGGGTCCATAGCAGTAGCTAGATGGTTGTCTTCTCCGCTTGTGCTATCATTGTTTAGATCTTGTGAGCTGCCTAACATGATCAAGATCATCTATTTGTAATGCTACATGTTGTGTTTGCTGGATCCGATGAATATAAAATATTATGTTTAGTTGATTATCAATCTATCATATATGTGTTGTTTATGTTTTTGCATGCTCTCCGTTGCTAGTAGAGGCTCCAAGTTGATACTTGTAACTCCAAGAGGGAGTATTTATGCTCGATAGTGGGTTCATGCCTCCATTGAATCTGGGACAGTGACAGAAAGTTCTAAGGTTGTGGATGTGCTGTTGCTACTAGGGATAAAACATCGATGCTTTGTCTAAGGATATTTGTGTCGATTACATTACGCACCATACTTAATGCAATTATCCGTTGTTTACAACTTAATACCTGAAGGGGTTCGGATGATAACTCGAAGGTGGATTATTTAGGCATAGATGCATGGGATAGCGGTCTATGTACTTTGTCGTAATGCCCCGATTAAATCACATAGTAATCATCGTTGATATGTATTGAATCTTTATTTGTCAATTGCCCGCCGTAATTTGTTCACCCAAGATGTTAGTTATCTTATTGGAGACACCTCTAGTGAACTGTGGACCCCGGTCCATTCTTTTACATCTGAATACATTCTACTGCAATCTCTGTTTTTACTGTTTTTTGCAAACAAACACCATCTTCCACTCGATACGTTTAATCCTTTGTTTTCAGCAAGCCGGTGAGATTGACAACCTCACTGTTACGTTGGGGCAAAGTACTTTGATTGTGTTGTGCAGGTTCCACGTTGGCGCCGGTTTCACTGGTGTTGCGCCGCACTACATTCCTCCACCAACAACCTTCACGTGCTTCTTGGCTCCACTGGTTCGATAACCTTGGTTTCATACTGAGGGAAACTTGCCGCTGTGCGCATCATACCTTGCTCTTGGGGTTCCCAACGGACGTGTATATTTACGCGCATCAGTCATCCTTGAAGTTTTGAAAAAATGGAGGCATTACTTCCTGGGGAATAAACTAATTATCAAGACTAACCAAATCAGCCTAAAATATCTACCCAGTAAAAATTTGTTGGAAAGTATTCAACACAAGCTAATGCTAAAGCTTTTGGAATTTAATTTTACCATCCAATATAAGAAGGGCAGTGAAAACATAGTGGATGACGCCTTCGGAAATACCAGCCATTGGACAAACAAAAGGACCAAGAACAAGAACAAACATCATGTAAAGAAATTGCTATGGCCATTCCTTATTGGTCAATATATATTACCGAATCCTACTAGGGTGACGATGATTTCACCAAGCTGCTGCAAGAGATAACTGTGAATCCAACAAGTCATGAACACTATACAACTCAGTCTGGGGTACTGAGGTATTAAGGCATACTTATATAGGTGCAGTCACATACCTCAAACAAAGAATATTTGATTCTTTCCACTCTTCAACATTTGGAGGACACTCTGGAATCAGTGTTACCTACCAGCCCAAGTAAGTCTTCTACTGGCCAAAACTGAAGACCTATGTGGCACAACAAATTGCAGCCCTATATGTCAAATATCAAAGACAGAGAAGATACAATACCCTAGCTTACTTGACCCACTCTCTATTCCCCAAGTATAAGTGGTCAGAAATTAGCATGGATTTTGTGGAGGGCCTACCTAAATCTAAAGGCAAGGATGTTATCCTTGTAGTTGTGGACAAACTCACAAGCTATGCACACTTTCTACCCTTGGCTCACCCTTATACTTTCCAGAAGGTTGCAAAACTCTTCATTGACAATATCATCAAGTTGCATGGTCCTCCTACTGTGATTACTAGTGACATGGACAACATTTTTCTTAGTAAATTGTGGGCTGAATTTTCTCTATAATGAAAATATCTCTTCACTTCTCCACTTCCAACTACCCAGAGTCTGGCGATCAAACAGAAAGGGTAAACCAGTGCATGGAACAATAGCTCAGGTGCATGGTCTTTCAAGAGCCTAAGAAGTGGAGTGATTGTCTTCCTGCTGTTGAATTTTGGTACAACAACAATTATCACACTGCCATTCAAATGTCTCCTTTTGAAGCGTTATACGAGTACCCTCCTCCACTCCTCACTGAATTACTTGCCCTTTCCACCTTGTCCCCAGAAGCTCAAGAAACACTGGTGGAAAAAGAGAGATGATCAATATCCTGCAACAAAACCTTGCTAAGTCATAGAGAATAATGAAAAACTATGCCGAGCAAAACAGAACGCCTTGATCACTTCAGCTGGGCGATATGGTGTACGTTAAAATGATGCCTCGGAGAGAAACGACACTGGGCCAAGGCAGTCCACTGAAACTAGCATCAAGATGGTATGGTTCGTTTAAAATCATTAAGACAGTGGGCAAATGTGCACACGGGCTCCAACTGCCAGTCGGAACCTTGCTGGTGTTTTCCATGTCAGTCACTTGAAGAAGCACATCGACACAAAAGCAGTTCCTACATCAAAACTACCACTGGTCACTCCTGATGGTAAGATCAAGTTCTTCCCAGTAACCATGTTGCAGCGTCGAAAGGTACCACGAAGCGCGGGTGACTAGGATGTAGCAGTGCTCAGTGGTTGATACACTGGAGGGCTTGACGGAGGATGAAGCAACCTGGGAAGACGCGGGCTTTGTCCTGAAGATGTTCCCTTCATTCAAGCCCTGAGGTCTTTCCTAAAGGGGGGAGGGGGGTCATTGTCAGGATCGACAACCCTGAAGCCAGTGGCAAGGCAACACCTTCAGTTATCCAATGGCCAAGACTATGGTTCCGTCATCCGAAAGTGAAGAATTGTGTTTACTTTTGAACTGCTTCAATTTGCGCGCTAAGCGTAAGTATTGGTTGTAATAATAATCTTTGAAGTAAGTGTGCCCCTGCTCTTGCTGTCTAAAAGGGCACGAGAGGGAGGATGGGAGGCACGGATAATACAAACCCTAATATTTTCTACATCTTCTACTTTTCCTTAGTTGCTAGTTATGAGCCGCCGGAGCTCCTTCCCAAATCCCCTGTTTCTTTATCGATCTCATGCTGGCATCCACATGATCCTGCCAATGATTCACCTATACTAGCCCGCGGCTTTTGCTTGCGCTCCCATACGACATATTGATCTTTCCGTGCAGGATCGGCATAAGCTTGCTTAGTTAACTTGTCCTGACCACCGCAATAACTTCAGAACAGTCCGGTCATACGTTGCATCAAACTAGCTGGAGGCGGGACACCGAGTAGAGGCGAGAGGAAGACCATATGGCTGATGGGCATGCCAATGTCCAATTCAGAATGTCAAATTTTAGGGTTGATATATTTTCTCTATCTACAGTAAGGTATAACTGGTCATGCATGGTGATGCTTGTGGTGCGTCACCCCGTGTTTTTTCTCCCGTTAAATTGAATGTTTTTTGAATCTAAATTGAGTGTTGATAAGTGGATATCATTGCACTCACGGGATATTAACTTTGGTGTTAACCGGAAAATAATGGACTGTATGTATATATTTTTTGCATGTATATGTATATTTGTTTCAGCAAATGCATTAGATGGGGTGAAGAAGTAGTTGCATGTTGCGATATATAAGAGAAGATTTGTCACCACGTCGTCAAGAACTACACACATTCTTATTATTCAGTGGAAACGTGCAGACACTTAGCTCGTATATAGTAGGAGCACATTAAATAAAGCATGCATTGCACATATGCAATTATAGTTACAAATATCTCTATAGTCCGACAAACATGACTGAGATGGGGCTCCTCACAGTGTGCTTATCTGACACCCATCGGAGCGCGCCCTGCACCACCATGGAAGCACTGCCCTTCGTCGGCCATATGGTCACCGTGTAAGTGTTTACCTGGTTCGCCTTGGTGAAATGTAATGATGCAGGCACAACGCTGATGTTGATATCATGTTCTTGCAGGTCAAACCGAGCGTAGTATACCGTTGGCACCTCTCCAACGTTCTTCACCGTGCGTTCCACCAAAATCGGAGTTGTTGATTTCCACAATGGCGGGAATATGACGGAGATGGATGGGTAATTCAACATGCGTTCCGGGATCACCTTGATGTCCGAACAGTCCACCACTCTACGTGCGATCACCGAGACATTCTTGTTGTTCCTGTACAAGCCACAGAGGAAGCCAATGTAGTCTGCAGGTGTAATGTCGTATACTAGACCGGGGTTGATGGCCTTCTCTGGGTTGACATGGCCGGCTCCAGTGGCGAATAAGTCGGCAACCATATTTTGCTCGTTGAGTATTGGCATGCCGGAGCTAGAGCGGTCGGTGTTGTCAGCGCTTGTCATGATGGCCGACTTGATCTCTGCCGGTGACCACTCCGGGTGCTTGCTCTTGATCAACGCGGCGATACCGCTGAGGTGCGGTGCAGACATTGATGTTCCGGACCGAAAGCTGAATGTTGGCCCGGTTTGCTCACCCAGCGATGCTGGGCCTTCCTTGAATGGCCAGGCCGCGAGTACGCTCACGCCAGGGCCCGTGATGTCCGGCTTGAGAATTCCGGGGTTCAGCGTGCTGGGCCCGCGAGAGGAGAAGGAAGTGATTATTGGGGCAGGGGACGCGCCTAGGACCGTGCCTCCGAAGGTGATTTGCGCTATCGGGCTCGCCGTCGACTTGATGTAGCTCAGGATTGCCGCTCCGGCGGCGTAGCTGACATGCGATGCCGGAAGGACGTGCAGGTCGGCGAGGGTGCTGAAGCCGTCAATGAACTGGTTGGTCAGAATCATGCCAACGCCTCCGGCTCTCAGCACCTCGGCACCTTTTGCAAGCCTCGCCACGTCATTGCCACGCTCACAAAGCACTATCTTGCCCTTGACGTTGAAGCCGTCCAGGGAGCCGTTGCCGCAAAATTTGGCGTCAGGTGTCGAGCTCGTGCCCGCGAAGACCAGCGGGTACAAGACGGTCGCCGAGAAATCCGGCTGGTACACCGACTCGCCATCCAAGGTGAGTCCGTTCCCAAGGCGCACCGTGGTGCTGATTAAACGGTCCATGGTGCTCGCGGCGACGGTGAGCATCCAGGGCGCCTCATTCTCCATCGTGGTGTAGTTCGGTCCGGAGTTGCCGGCCGACATGCTGACGAACAGTCCCTTCTCTGCGGCGGCCAACGTGCCGACGGCCAAGCTGTCCTCGTGGAACGGCACCGAAGTACCTCCAAGGGATATGGAGAGTATGTCGCAGCCGTCAGACACGGCGGCGTCGATGCCAGCGAGTATATCGACACTGTTGCAGTCCTCCAGGCCGCACACCTTGTACATGGCGACGTGCGCACGGGGTGCTATCCCAGAGGCAGTGCCCCTGCCCTGTCCAAGCACCTGAGCGTCTGGCACGACTGCTCCCGCCGCCGTGCTTGCAGTGTGCGTGCCGTGCCCACTCTCGTCGATCGGCGACGGCGGCGTGCCGCTAGAGGAGGTGCCGTTACCAGAACTGACGGCAGTGCGGAAAACGCGAGCACCGATGAGCTTGTTGTTGCACACAGAGCGACCGTTGAAATCGCACCTCCCCTTCCACTTGGCCGGCGGCGGCGGCATACCATCGCCGCTGAAGGAAGGGTGGTCGGGAGTGACGCCGGTGTCGAGCACCCCGATGATGACGCCGTCGCCAGATCCCAAGGAATTATTCCTCGTGCCCTGCTGGGAATTCAGCCCGAGGAACTGTGGCGTGTGCGTCGTGTGCAGCTTGTATACCCGGTTCGGCACCGCGGCGACGAACCCGGGCAGGGCAGACATTGCCTCGACCTCCCGCTGCGTCAGCCGGGCCGCGAAGCCGCTGGCGACGTGGTGGTACGCGTGGAGGAGACGGCCATGGTCGGGGAGGAACGACTGGTACAACGCCTTCCGGTCGTCCGCCGTGTCCAGCACGTGGTTTGCCTGCGGTTGCACGTGGACGATGAACGTGTTGCGCTCGTCGCTGGCGCCCTCCACGGAGGCAAGGACGAGGAGGAGGAAGTGAAGGAGGGAGAGGAAGGAGACTCTGAAGCTTGCCATGGTTAGCTTGCTCTGATGATCTGATGTACTGTAGTGCGTGCTCCTGCATTGGCATTTATACATGCTGGTTCCGGACAGATAATTAGATTATTGTAGATCACCATTGCTGCAGCTGGCAATGGCCGGGTGTATGAATTCCGGTGGCGACTGTAGCTTTGGAAGGTGGTTGCGCGCGCGCGGAAGACAATACCGGGTTAGGGACATGCATGGATTTGGTCGCTTGCGAATACTCCGTGTTGGCCGTGTCTAAATTACAAAATAAGCACACAGTTGATTAGTTTAGTATTTTCCATCCGTGTCAACTAGTGCTGGTTATGTTCAAAAAAAAAAAAACTAGTGCTGGCTTAGCTTGCTAGGGTGGAGAACCACCACTTTTTTCTTTTGCGAAAAAAAGTCCACCCACTGACCTATCGATAGTCATACATAAGTAGTACATAGTACACCCGTATACCGGAACTCAAGAAATTAATAAATTTCCGGTGAAAGCACGAAAATAGTTGCGTGTAAGGTTAGCCATAGTGCTAGTATCATAGCTAGTATCATGCATATTGGTCCCACAAAAATGCTGATATGGCAGCTAATTAAGGAGGAGAGAGGAGATTACAGTACACTAACATAAGTAGATACTGTATCATAGCGCAAACAACGAGAAAAATTAATGCTAAACAAATCTTGTACACAAATTTGCATTGAGATTCTAAAAAACGTTAAATATAGCAAGACTATGATACTACTTAATGATACTACCCACTATAGAGATACTACTACATGATACTTACCACTATGACCAACCTAAAAGTTATTTATACCATGCACGAGACCTCATCATAGGTTTGAAACTCAACGAAGCATGGTAGCACGGATCCCAAAGCATGAAACATACTGAATCTAGTGACACAAACATGCACTGATGCACAAAGACACCCTTGCACACAGGACAAAAGCATTTCACATTCTGCGGCATGTTATAAATTTTTTGTTGGGCCTCTGAGGCAGGGGCGGACCTAGAACAAAACCGTACCGGTGTCACTCAGTCGCTCATATTTTTTACCTAAATTTAGAGGTGTCACACACTACAAATGGTTAAAATTTACCGAAGAATGCATGTTCGACCCGATGTCCTGTGACTCCTGCTAGCATAACCTAGGTCCGCCCCTGCTCCGAGGGAAGATGTGGGTAGCAGCAACTTCTTTCAAGTTCCAATATAAAAGTAGGAACTCAAATGCTGATGCTCATCCAATACCTAGAAATTCAATTTCAGAACATTTTGGTCATCGGTTGTGGTTGCTTGAACCACCGGACTATGTATCTTTATTTGCAAAAGTTGAATAAAATCCCTACACCCCCTAAAAAAATGCAACATCTTTCAAGTGGATGATTTAAGGTTTAATTTGAGTTGATGGAGGCGTAAGTTGGAAGTATTCTCCTCTCAAACGATCATGCAAATAAAATTAAGGAAGTCTCTTGTGACCTCAAGCACCTAACTCAGTTGCAATCATGTACAAAAAGAACACAATTGCAATCATGTACAAAAAGAACACAGTTGACCATCGCGTAGATGCACTAGCTATGTGAAGAGACTGATAATATCCTATATCACCATAAATCATGACCGCACAATTGAATCGTGGGTGCCAGATTGCATCATAGGTGTATAAAGGAGAGAAAATCACTTTCCAAATATCAACATGAGAGAGAATACACTTTTCAATTATCAGAAACAGAGACAAATCACTTCCCAGTTTGCTGTGCAGGTTTCCTTTTATAATTCATGGTGCTCAGGCACCATGGTGCTCCAGTTAGTTTACCTGGGTGCACTATTTGACTCTCAGGGTGCAGAAAAGTTATTTTGCACCCAACATAATTTACGTTGCTACATTCATAAAATTGTGCTTTGTATACAAATAATTAAATTCATATTGACTTTCCACAAAAAAATCGACATAAAAAAACGCATTGTGTGAGTAATTGTAGTGTAAAAAATGACGAAAATACTTATTTTATGTCATATTTTTTTACATCACATAATTTTTTTTTGTAAGGTCTATTTTTTCTTATGTTCTACTCGACTAATGAAGTAATTTGTTTTTACTTGACGTAAAAATCATTTCGGTTACAAAGATAGAGGGTGGGTGTAGAATAACTATTCTACTTCCTGGGGGCCAAATAGCGCATCCCTATATATAGATAGATATATATTTACTAATTGGAGGCACCGTTCAAGCCTTCACATTAATCTACTTCATCAAAATTAATTAAGCCGTCAAATCTTAATTATGCGGTTAGGATGAGCCGTCCAAAACAAAGTTGCGTAGGACGAACAAATAATCTAGTAACACGTTACCCGGCATCGGAACTTGAGTTTAAATATAAATGATAGGAGTATAAAAAAAATAAACAAAGGATAAAACGAGACGTGACCTAGAGTCTTAACAATGAAACGTACACAATCTGGAGTGTTGAGTTTACATGCTGCTAAATTAGTTAGGTTGTTAATGCTTGCGTGTAGAATCAACCGTGGAAAAAATGTTTAGCAGGAAGTTTTGGTTGAAGCGTCGCACAAACAAAAGCAAAAAGAAACGAGGAGACGTGCGGTTACTGTTGAACGATAGAGAGGAAACAGATTGACGGAATACGTTGGATGTTGTATTGCGCCTCATGGGCGAATATATATAGGGTATAAGGGCATGTGCAATGGTTGATAAGACTGTCTTATCTTAGTGCTGCCACGTAATCTAGATATAACAATAAAACATGATGTACAATGGGTTGTTTTTTAGTCTTTTTTTTAGTAACGAGACATCCTAAATTTGTGGTGAGAGGAATTGTGCTAAGAGATGATCTCTTAGCTAAGAGAAGGCAACGTCTTTTTTTATCCTTCTCTTCCCTCCACATCAGCATTTATCCTACGTGGCGCTGCTAAGATATCACCATTGTACATGCCCTAACACTTGGAGGCTAAGAAGCTCTCCTAGAGATAAGGCATGGGATGAATGACAAATCCTATACAAATCTCGTGACATCTAATACTGCCTAATATATCTCTAACACTCCCCCACAGTCGTAGCGGTAGCGACGTGAACAACATGAACGTCGTGGACGGTCAGACTGGAGATAAACCGAAATGGACCCCAGAAGGCTGACACGCCCCCGCAGTCGTAGCGGGAGCGTCGTGGACGGTGTCGTGTCGCGGATGCTTGGACCAGAAGGAGCTGGTGAGGCGCATGCGAGGTGGTAGCCCTTTGTGCCGATGTCGAGGTAGCCGAGAGCGTGGGTGCTGCAACCTTGGTCGGGGTAGCCGCGCGAGGGGATGCCGTGGTCGATGTCGTGGTCGGGTGCCGGTGTCGAGGTAGCCACACATGAAGCCGCAAGCGCATAGTGTGCGAGGAGAGTGACGGAGACGCGTCGAGGCAGTTGTGGAGGGTGTCGATGCCGAAGTCGATGCAGTCGGAGCCGTCGAGGACGAGGTGCGGCCCTAGTTTTGCCAGAACTAGGCGCACGTCGGGGACGAAGGCATACTCCGGTTTTGCCAGAACCGAGTACGCAAAGACGAAGTCGGCGACGCGGTCGAGGCAGTCGTAGAAGAGTCGGTGCCGATGAAGACGTTGTCGAAGCCGATGAAGACGAGGCGCCGGTCCGAGCTTGCCAGGCCCGGGGACGCGTCGGGGACGAAGGCACATACCGGTGTTGCCAGTACCGGGCATGAGGGGGTAGGGAACACTACAAAGTGCGCGCCATGTCGGAGTAGACTAGTAGAGGAGATCTCGACGACGGGTGTCGGAGTAGAGGAGCAGGTGGTGTAGTCGGGGAAGAGGCGAGTCTCGACGACGGGTGTCGGAGTAGAGAAGCAGGTGGTGTAGTCGGGGAAGAGGCGAGGACGCTGGCGGCAAAGCTGTAGTGTACGAAGACGTAGAAGGCGGCTAACCCAGCGGTGACCTGGGGTGGTCATGCTGGACGCCTAGACGGGCGTTGCGGTGGTCGGCGAGCCCAGCGCGACCTGAAGTGGTTGGCGAGCCCAGCGGCGACCTGGGGTGGAGGCGCGGCGGCGGTACACGAAGTAGGCGAGGAAGACCCGGCGGCGTGACGAAGACCATGCGCGGACGGAGGCGACCCGCGCCGAAGGGGCGGCGCTGTGGTGGCCTCGGACATCGATGCGCGGGGGACGGCGAAGGTGACCGCGTGCAGCAACGGCACGGCCCGAGGGGCCGGCGTAGCTGCAGGGCGCGAGTCGGTGCAGCGGCGGGAGACCACTAGCGACGTACACGCCTCGGAAGGCGCGTCAGAGGCTGGTAGCATGGACCAAAGGCGGCGGCGCTGCGGCCCGAAGGGGCAACGCAGCGGCACCCCAATGCTCGATCGGCGGTAGGCGCGTGCTCGGGGACGTGTTTGGCGTAGACGTGCGCGGGGTCGGTTGATCAGACCGACGGCGACGCGATTCGTGCCATGGCGTGGACGACGCGCAGATCGGAGCCGATGGCGACGGTTGAACGGACGCCTGTCCCGGGCGATGACGGTGGAGACGAGCCGGCGATGGAGACCGCGCGAGCGAGACAGCCTGCTGCGTCGCACGTAGGGGCGCCCCGTGTGCAGCACGTCCGGCTGTGCCGTGCGGTTGATGGCCGGTGCAGGTCGATGCCGTTGTCGGAGTAGAGGCGCAAGTGGACGACGGCGATGGGCGACTCAATCCGATCTATGATCGGTAAAACAAAAAAAAACGCCGACCGGCGGAGCAAAAAAGAAAACCAATCTTCAGATTGGAAAAAAAAGACTCGAGAACAGCGGATCAACTGATCGGCGAACAAACCCTCATACGGGTTGCGCGGCCTCCGGAGTAGATCATGGAGATTGACCTCCCCGGAAGCGGCGCGGCGCGGAAACTTTGCAGCGGCTAGGTCAAAGAGCGTGCCGCTCTGATACCATGTTAAACGATAGAGAGGAAGAGATTGGCGGAATATGTTGGATGTTGTATTGCGCCTCATGGACGAGTATATATAGGGTACAAGACTTGGAGCCTAAAAAGCTTTTCTAGAGATAAGGCAGGAGATAAATGACAAATCCTATACAAATCCCGTGACATCTAATACTGCCTAATATATCTCTAACAGTTACAGTCTGGAGTCCTGAGTTTAAACAATTTTTTGGCCGGACTCGACAAGAATCGAATAAATTGAATTTAGTCTCGCCATTGCTTGCAGATGCAGACTACAACGGCAAGCTGATGCGCATGCATGGCAGCAGATGGCCAACTAGCTACTGGATGCCGGCGTACTCTGGACATACACAATCCGTGCCCAGTGCATGGACACAACGGAGGAAAGGCAGCTAGTTGCTTTTGACAGATTTTTAGTAGTACCAGGCAATAACCACGTTCCCTACACTAGAGACCAATGGCATCGGTGGAGTTGCAAATCGTCGTTAGCGATTGAAGTACGTATCGAGCTATGTGATCACTCGCCTCGGCGCCACCGGAAGTTTTTTTTTGAGGGCTAAAAGAGCTTTATTTCATATAACAGATGTTCGATTACAATCTAAAGCCATGGCTTTAGTTACATTGTCTGGGAAAGAACTAATCCAGACACAGTCGACACCTATTTTTCGCACCGAGCTTGCACATTCATGTGCAGCGATGTTTTGAGCTCTATTAGCATAAATACAGTTCCAAAGTTCTTGAGTATGGAGGAACAGTCACCATATATACTTCTTAAGCGGGACAACGAGTCGATCAGTCGACGGCAGTCGACGGCACCAGCTGATGGAATCACATGCACCTTAATGAAACTATTTCCTCCGTCTCGGTTTAACAGGCACGCACGCAATTTAAGATAAACTTTGACCATTAATTTAATCAACATAATATAAATTTTATGTCTACAAAATCTATATCATTAGATTCATATGCAAAAAAGCTTTCCAATGATATAATTTTTATGACATATATTTTATATTCTATTGACTCAAATAATGATCAAAGAAATTTCTTAAACTACGTATGTGCATGTTAAACCGAGACAGAGGGAGGGAGTAAACTACGTATTTTCTTTTTGATGACTATTTATTGGACAATGTGCAATACAAAATTACTCTCCATGTTCATCCCCCACATATATCAGGGTTTCGGAGCAACCCGCGGTTCGGAAAATCTCCTAAGTGTTATCGCCCAACGGTGAGGAAGGTCACACCGGGGAGCTACTTTTGCACCATTAGACCTTGCACCACACTTTCACACATATCATAGGTCCACATGCAAGATTTGGTGGGGTTCCGGTGCTCCGGCGGTCGTTCTCCCCCTCCTCCCCCAAAACAGCGGAACGTGTGCCCCGGCGGGTCTACCCCTAGATTTCTCCGCGCGAGGGTGCACCAATGTACTTTTTCATTCTTTTAGGTTTATTTAGGACATATACACATGGAGAACCAAGATTTGGATCCTTTGACACATATACCCGCAGTTAGAGCCATTATCACACGATCGAGGGTGTGCCTGATCTACTCGTTAGGGTTAGGGCTAGGGTTTAGGGGAGCTACTTTTGCAGCATTAGACCTTGCACCACACTTTCACACATATCATAGGTCCACATGCAAGATTTGGTGGGGTTCCGGTGCTCCGGCGGTCGTTCTCCCCCTCCTCCCCCAAAACAGCGAACGTGTGCCCCGGCGGGTCTACCCCCTAGATTTCTCCGCGCGAGGGTGCACCAATGTACTTTTTCATTATTTTAGGTTTGTTTAGGACATATACACATGGAGAACCAAGATTTGGACCCTTTGGCACATATACCCGCAGCTAGAGCCATTATCACACGGTCGAGGGTGTGCCTGATCTACTGGTTAGGGTTAGGGCTAGGGTTTAGGTTTTAGGGGAGCTACTTTTACACCATTAGACCTTGCACCACACTTTCACACATATCATAGGTCCACATGCAAGATTTGGCGGGGTTCCGGTGCTCCGGCGGTCGTGTGCCCCGGCGGGTCTACCCCCTAGATTTCTCCGCGTGAGGGTGCACCAATGTACTTTTTCATTCTTTTAGGTTTTTTAAGGACATATACACATGGAGAACCAAGATTGGGACCCTTTGGCACATATACCCGCAGCTAGAGCCATTATCACACGACCGAGGGTGTGCCTGATCTACTGGTTAGGGTTAGGTGTAGGGTTAGGGTTAGGGCTTAGGGTTTAGGGTTTAGGGGACCTACTTTTGCACCATTACACATTGCACCACACTATCACACATATCATAGGTCCACATGCAAGATTTGGTGGGTTCCAGTGCTCCGGCGGTCGTTCTCCCCCTCCCCCCTCAAAATAGCGGAACGTGTGCCCCGGCGGGTCTACTGATACGTCTCCAACGTATCTATAATTTATTATGTTCCATGCTAGTTTTATTACAATACCTACATGTTTTGTTCACACTTTATGATATTTTTATGCATTTTCCGGCACTAACCTATTAACAAGATGCCGAAGCGCCAATTCCTGTTTTCTGTTGTGGTTTCAGAAATCCTACACAGAAATATTCTCGGAATTGGACGAAACAAAAGCCCACGCTCTTATTTTCCACGGAGCCTTCCAGAACACCGAAGAGGAGACGGAGAGGGGCCACGAGGCGGCCACCCCATAGGGCGGCGCGGCCCCACCTCTAGCCGCGCCGCCATATGGCGTGGGCCCCTCGGGCACCCCCCTGTGCTGCCCCTTCGCCTACTTAATCCCTCCATCGGGAAAACCCTAGTACCGAGAGCCACGATAAGGAAAAAGTTCCAGAGATGCCGCCGCCGTCAATCTCATCTCCGGGGATTCAGGAGATCGCCTCCGGCATCCTGCCGGAGAGGGGAATCATCACCGGAGGGCTCTACATCACCATGCCCGCCTCCGGAATGATGTGTGAGTAGTTCATCCTTGGACTATGGGTCCATAGCAGTAGCTAGATGGTTGTCTTCTCCTCTTGTGCTATCATGTTTAGATCTTGTGAGCTGCTTATCATGATCAAGATCATCTATTTGTAATGCTACATGTTGTGTTTGGTTGGATCAGATGAATATTGAATACTATGTCAAGTTGATTAATTGATCTATCATATATGTGTTGTTTATGTTCTTGCATGCTCTCCGTTGCTAGTAGAGGCTCTGGCCAAGTTGATACTTGTAACTCCAAGAGGGAGTATTTATGCTCGATAGTGGGTTCATGCCTTCATTGAATCTGGGACAGTGACAGAAAGTTCTAAGGTTGTGGATGTGCTGTTGCCACTAGGGATAAAACATCGATGCTTTGTCTAAGGATATTTGTGTTGATTACATTACGCACCATATTTAATGCAATTGTCTTGTTTGCAACTTAATACCGGAAGGGGTGCGGATGCTAACCTGAAGGTGGACTTTTTAGGCATAGATGCATGCTGGATGGCGGTCTATGTTCTTTGTCGTAAGGCCCTGATTAAATCTCATAGTAGTCATCATGATATGTATATGAATCTCTATTCTGTCAATTGCCCACCTGTAATTTGTTCACCCAGCATGCCATTTATCTTATTGAGAGACACCACTAGTGAACTGTGGACCCCGGTCCATTCTTTTACATCTGAAATACAATCTACCGCAATGTCTGTTCTCTGTTGTTCTTCGCAAACAAACATCATTCTCCACACCATACGTTTAATCCTTTGTTTTCAGCAAGCCGATGAGATTGACAACCTCACTGTTAAGTTGGGGCAAAGTATTTTGATTGTGTTGTGCAGGTTCCACGTTGGCGCCGAATCACCGGTGTTGCGCCGCACTACACTCCTCCACCAACAACCTTCACGTGGCCTTCATCTCCTACTGGTTCGATAAACCTTGGTTTCTATCTGAGGGAAAACTTGCTGTTGTGCTCATCATACCTTCCTCTTGGGGTTCCCAACGAACGTCTGCTTTACAGTCACAAGGAAGTTGTTGCCTCCACGCACAGTATCTACCCCCTGGATTTCTCCGCGCGAGGGTGCACCAATGTACCTTTTCATTCTTTTAGGTTTGTTTAGGACATATACACATGGAGAACCAAGATTGGGACCCTTTGGCACATATACCCGCAGCTAGAGCCATTATCACACAATCAAGGGTGTGCCTGATCTATTGGTTAGGGTTAGGTGTAGGGTTAGGGCTAGGGTTTAGGGTTTAGGGGAGCTACTTTTGCACAGGGAAGCAGGGATTAACATGCGCTAGAGCTTTTCATTTGTAAAGCAGGAGTAAAATTATTTTGAGAGGTGTTTGTTGTTGTCAATGAATGGTAATGGGTACACTAACTACCTCATCAACCGGACTCACAAGAGCGGCTCCCATGAATTATTTTTGGGTGGCACTCCTTCCAACCTTTCTTTCACAAACCATGGCTAACCGAATCCTCGGGTGCCTGCCAACAATCACATACCATGAAGGAGTGCCTTTTTATTTAAGTTTTATTATGATGATGACACTCCCCCAACCTTTGCTCACACAAGCCATGGCTAACCGAATCTTCGGGTGCCGTCCAACAATCACAAACCATGGAGGAGTGTCTATTTAAGTTAATTAATTTGGGACTGGGAATCCCATTGCCAGCTCTTTTTGCAAAATTATTGATAAGCGGATGTGCCACTAGTCCATATGAGAGTCCGTCAAAAGTAAATGACAAGGTTGAAAGCTAAACACCACATACTTCCTCATGAGCTATGAAACATTAACACAAATTGAGAAGCATTTTGAAAGTTTTAAAGGTAGCGCATGAGAATTTACTTGGAATGGTTTGAAATGCCATGCATAGGTATTTATGGTGGACACTTTTGGAACAACTTGGTTTTCAGGTGTTTGGAAGCACGAGCGGCGATCCCGCTCAGTACAAGTGAAGGCTAGCAAAAGACTAGGGAGCGACAAATCAAGAGAGCAATAACCGTCATAATCATGCTTGCGGCAAAATAAATTAACGGAGGCATAAAAGTGATACAAGAACTCTGAAGCAATATAAATCATCGAGGCTCAATTGACTTTTTGTTCAGTCATATGCATGCGTGAGCATGTGCCAAGTCGATATAAATGAATTATTCAGAGGAGGATACCACAATGCCATACTTACTTATGAATAAAACAATGCAAGCAAACATCCATGACATGCTACTCATATTAATAAATTGGAACTAAACATGAGAGATCATGAACTACTAGACTTTCTCAAATAACATATACCTCACATGAACCAACTAAGCATGATCATATGGATGAGTATATGTACAAAAATGAAAGCAAATAGAGTTCATACCAGCCTCTCACCACAATCAGATTGTCGTAGATCGTCATTATTGCCTTTTCACTTGTGTAGCTTGGATAATATGAAATGAAAACCACGCTCCAGCCACCGAAGACCATTGAACTCATGATGAACTTTAAAACCAAAGAAGAACAGCAAATATTTTTGGTGTTTTCGAATTAGAAACAAGAACGAAAGAAAACAAGCAAACAAAGTAAAATCTTTTTGGGTTTTCTCATAGCAAACCAACGATAGCAAACGAAATAAACTAAGAGCAAAGAACCAAATAACCAAATGGTGAAGAGAAACAACAGAAATATTTTTGGTCTTTTTGTGTTTTAGGAAAGAAACAAAGCGAAAACAAAAGAATGCAAACTAACAGAAACACAGAAAAGCAGGATGACAGAAATCTGCCAAATCCTGACAGCAGTACAGAAATCGAAATTAACAAAAATCTTCCATTGCTCAGACCAAAAAGTGTTCAACTAATGAAAGTTAGATAACAACCTGGGGAACATGCTCAAAAATTGGCAACTCAAAATAACGTTCTGGCTGTGCGTACGAATTTTTTTGGTAACAGCACAGAATCTGTTTTTGGACAGCACTTCCCCAAATATCATCTCCCTCTCATTAGAAAACCACTCTAGAGACTAAACAAATATGTACAAGTATCCAGCAACCATAATATGCAAAGAATGAGTGATGCCGGTATACCTCCCCAAAGCTTAGGCTTTTGGCCTAAGTGGAGTTCATTCCCACGGTCCCCATGAAGTGGTGTCTCCGTAGTATGACGAAGAACGACCCGGTTCCATGTATGTGCTGGAGGAAACGTCGGGGTACGTGATGGTGTAGTCGTAGGAGGGCTCGGCGTTCTCGGAGTCATGTTGCTGGTGGAATTCTTGTATCTTCATATGTTCCTCCACCGCCTCCTTAGTGAGCGACCATGATTGCCTGTCAATATTGAACAAACCTGGCTGGGGAAGAGGGATTTCCTTCTCATTCCCATCAGCAAACAACATTCTATAGACCATATTATCTATAGTGGAGTCAGTAGTAACAAAATGATGGCTCTTCATAGAAGCAATATCTAGTCTCCTAGGGGTTAATGGTACATCATTAGAATCAAGAGGAATCTCTAGATGTGTTAAAATGCGCAGTGCAATAGTTCCTCCAAAAATAGGCCCCTGCTAGACAGGCGGCGAGCAATAAGAGAACCAAGATGATAAGATGTCTCTCCAGTAAGTGCAACATTCAAGAAAGCAAGATGGTAGCTAGAGATGTTGCTAGTATTTTCTCTACCCAAAATGCTAGTAGCAATGTAATATGCGAAATATTTAATAGCGGGGAGTTGAATGTTTCTTATCTTCCCTCGCTGGATGGTGCGGCAATCATCCCCGGTGATCCCTCGGTAGAGCTCCAACAAGTCCCGGGGGTTGTCATCAATCCTCCTTGCTGTACCTACAGGGGCAATATCCAATGCACGACAAAATTCTTCCAATTTCATAGTAACAGGAATATCATAGATCTTGAATGCAACTGTCGGCTCAAATTGCGCGTTGTGGAACTTGAAGCTCTCAACGAAAACTTTGGTGAGCCTGTAGTATTGTTCCCTCTCATCTCCCACGTAGGTGGCTAAGCCTGCCCTGTTGACAAGGGTGAAGAAATCATCCAATATCCCTGCATTTGTCAGAAACTCATAACATGGGAAGGATGAAGCATTAGGAGCCCCATTGTCCTCCTCGGGCGCGAAGCTAGGCGCGATGACATCCTCATTGTAGGATCGCCTAATCGAGTAGACGCCCTTGAGGGCCTACCGGTGCTGGTTGTTGCTTTCTTGAACAATTCTCCAAATTTGAATTTCTTCATCTTCCCCTTCTGAAATTTTCAACAATCATTATAAAATTTGATTTCAAGGTATGTAATTGAAGGGAACTACTATAGGAACTTGCTAGAGTACTAAACATGCATCAAAACTAATTTCTTCCACTTAGAACAAGCATGCAAGCTCACTAAACATGTTATCTACAGCAGCAAAATATTCAAGATATACTCAACCAAATGAAATTCTAATTGGACAATCAAAGGAGTCACATACCAAGGAGTAAATGTGCCAAATTTCAAACAGAAATCTGGGCTGAGCAAGGAGATCGAAAAATCGCGAGTTCTTGAGCAGAAACACGAGTGAGAGGAACTTGGTACGAGTTTTTTCGGGAGAGAGAAGATGCTGGGAGGAAGAGATGATGTAGTGGGGCAAGGGGTGGCCCACACCACAAGGTGGGCGCGGCCCCCTTGCTGGCCGCGCCCTATGGTGTGGCACCTCCTGGTGCCCCACAGGTCATCCTCTGGTGCTCCCAGGTGCCTCGTCGAAAAATAGGACCAACGGTGTAATTTTTGTAATTTTTAGAGAACTTCGAAAAATGCACATTTCTGGGTATTAAATTAATGATTACTGCGCAGGAAAATGATTTCTAAAATCTTAAATGACTAAAGCATATTGCAAAACAAAAGTGCTACAGCAAGTAAAATAGGTGGAGGGAGAAAGAAAGAAAGAAATGTTGTTTAGCTCTTTTATGCAATAAAATATACTTGTTAACAAGGTTGATCAAGTCTTGCTACCAAATAAATTTTATATGACATAAGAAGAAATAAACCTCAAATCAATCATGTTACCTTATATTGAATTGATATGGATCCAATCACAAGAGTTTGATATTCTTCTTTAGGCTCATATATAGGACAATCAATGGATCCCACTTTGATAGTTTTCACATTAAAAATTGTATTGACTCCACATACTTTATCAATCCTCTTGGGAAAATAGACAGTGTGTTCCTTATCATCAACATTGAAAGTAACCATGCCTTTATTGCAATCAATAACAGCCCCTGCAGTATTAAGAAAGGGTCTTCCAAGAATAATGGACATATTATCATCTTCAGGCATTTCCAACACAACAAAATCAGTTAATATCAAGCAATGCCGAGTAACTTGAACAGGAACATTTTCACATAAACCAACAGGAATAGCAGTAGATTTATCAGCCATTTGCAAAGATATATCAGTTGGTATCAATTTATCTAGATCAAGTCTCTTATAAAGAGAAAAAGGCATTACACTAACACCTGCTCCCAAATCACATAGAGCAGTTCTAACATAATTATTCTTGATGGAACAAGGAATAGTAGGTATACCTGGGTCGCCCAACTTCTTTGGAATCTTACCATTGAAGGAGTAATTAGCGAGCATAGTGGAAATTTCCTCATTGGGGATTTTCCTTTTGTTAGTAACAATATCTTTCATATACTTTGAATAAGGAGGCAATTTAATAGCATCAGTCAAAGGGATTTGCAAAAATAAAGGTTTCATCCAATCACAAAATTTATTATAATGTTCCTCCTCCTTTGATTTTAGTTTCTTAGCAGGAAAAGGCATTTGCTTTTGAACCCAAGGTTCTCTTTCATTACCATGTTTCTCAGCAATAAAATCTTCTTTAGTGTACTTTTTATTTTTAGCATGCTTTTCAGGTTCTTTTTCAATTTCTTCTTTATCAGGAGTATCATTCTTATCATTATCTTCCTCATGTTCATTACCACTTTCAGTTTCAGCATCAGAAATAGAAATACTATTAGGATCATTAACAGGTTCAGAGGATTCTACAACATTCTTATGTTTCTTTTTCTTTTTCTTAGATGGAGCACTAGTTTTAGTTAGTTGAGAATCTTGTTCAACTCTTTTGGGATGCCCTTCAGGATATAGAGGATCCTGGGTAGAAACACCACCTCTAGTTGTTACTTCATAAGCATGTTTTTCTTTAGAATTATTTCCCAACAAGTCATTTTGCACTTTAGTAAGTTGATCAATTTGAGTTTGAACCATTTGAAAATGTTTAACAAGTATCTTAACATCATTGGAGGTTCTCTCCACAATACCATGCAATTCACTAATAGCTCGAGAATTTTCCATTAAATGATTCTCTACTCTCATATTAAAGTTTTGTTGCTTAACAATATAATTATCAAATTCATCTAAGCATTGAGCAGGAGGTTTTGAATACGGAATATCTTCTCTAGTAAAGCGTTGAAGAGAGTGTACCTCAATCATGGATGAAGGGGGAATCGTCTCACATATATCTTCTATAGGAGGTAAATTCTTCACATCTTCAGGTTTAATACCCTTCTCTTTAAGAGACTTCTTGGCTTCCCTCATATCTTCATCATTTAATTTAATCATACCCCTCTTCTTCACTATCGGTGTCGGGGTTGGTTCAGGTGTAGACCAATCATCATGATTCCGGCCTATTTTAGCCAATAATTCTTCAGCGTCGTCTGGAGTTCTTTTCCTGAAAACACAACCAGCACAACTATCTAGGTATGCCCTAGACTCAATGGTTAGTCCACTATAAAATATATCAAGTAAATCATGCTTTTCCAAATCATGGTCAGGCTGAGCTCTAATAAGAGAGCAAAATCTAGCCCAAGCCTCAGGCAATTTCTCTCCATCTTCCTGGTCAAAATTATAAATTCTCTGCAAAGCAGCATGTTGAGCACTAGCAGGAAAGTATTTTCGGAAGAAAACATCAAGCAATTCTTTTGGACTTTTAATAGAACCAGGAGGCAAATTATTATACCAAGTTTTAGCATCATCCTTTAATGAGAAAGGAAAAATTTTAGCGACAAAATAAGTACGCATCTTAATATCATCAGAAAACAAGCCACTAAGAGTAGATAACTCAGTCATGTGTTCAACAGCACTTTCTTTTTCAGTACCACAAAAGGGTGTTTTCTCAACAATAGCTATATGAGATAGATCAAGAGAAAAATCATAATCTTTATCCCTAATGTTTATAGGAGATGTGGCAAATTTAGGATCAGGAGATAGTTTATATCTAACAGCATGTTCTGCAAGCAACTTTTTAATTTTTCTTGCATCAGTAGTAGCATTGCATTTTTCAATAAAATCATCATCAAGCTCTACATAATCTTCATCAAGATCATCACTAGAATATTCAACAGACTCAGGTGAATTAACAGGTGTAGCAGCATTTTCATTAGGAGTTTCAGTATTTTCAATTTGTCTAGACCTAGCAATTGTAGCATCTAGAAAAGATCCTAACGAACCATCATTATCAAGCACAGCAGAAGCATCATCACAATTATGAGAGGAATTTTCAGATTCAGCAGAAGTACCAGCATTTGAAGTTTGTGGTGGTGAAACAAGTTTACTTATCACAGATGGTGAATCAAGAGCAGCAGAGGTACTAAGAGTTGTACCTTTTCTTGTAGTGGATGGTAATATGGCGATCTTAGTATCGCGAGGTTTACCCATGATGGAGAATTTGCAGCGAACAATATCAATCCAAGTGAACTTCCAAATAAAGCTATGCTCCCCGGCAACGGCGCCAGAAAATAGTCTTGATGACCCACAAGTATAGGGGATCGCAACAGTCTTCGAGGGAAGTATTACCCAATTTATTGATTCGACACAAGGGGAGACAAAGAATACTTGTAAGCCTTAACAGCGGAGTTGTCAATTCAGCTGCACTGGAAACAGACTTGCTCGCAAGAGTTTATCAGTAGTAACAGTTTGATAGCAGGAAATAGCGAAATAACAAAGCGGTGAAATAAAGACAGCAGTAGTGATTATAGTAAACAGTAGGATTAAAATACGTAGGCACAGGGACGGATTTAACGGGCGTTGCATGGATGAGAGAAACTCATGTAACAATCAAAGCAGGGCATTTGCAGATAATAATAAAACGGTATCCAAGTACTAATCAATCAATAGACATGTGTTCCATATTTAGTCGTACGTGCTCGCAATGAGAAACTTGCACAACATCTTTTGTCCTACCAGCCGGTGGCAGCCGGGCCTCTAGGGAAACTACTGGATATTAAGGTACTCCTTTTAATAGAGTACCGGAGCAAAGCATTAACACTCCGTGAACACATGTGATCCCCACATCACTACCATCCCCTCCGGTTGTCCCGATTCTTGTCACTTCGGGGCCATCGGTTCCGGACAGCGACATGTGTATACAACTTGCAGGTAAGATCATAAACAACGAATATCTTCATGAATCAATAACATGTTCAGATCTGAGATCATGGCACTCGGGCCCTAGTGACAAGCATTAAGCATAACAAGTTGCAACAATATCATAAAAGTGACATCTACGGATACTAGGCACTATGCCCTAACAATCTTATGACTATTACATGACCAATCTCATCCAATCCCTACCATCCCCTTCAGCCTACAGCGGGGGAATTACTCACACATGGATGGGGGAAACATGGCTGGTCGATGGAGAGGCGTTGGTGGTGATGGCGGTGAAGATCTCCTCCAATTCCCCGTCCCGGCGGAGTGCCAGAACGGAGACTTCTGGCTCCCGCGACGGAGTTTCGCGATGTGGCGGCTCTCTGGAGGGTTTCTGGCGACTTCGACTTCTGCGTTTTTAGGTCGAACCCGATAAGTAGTCCGAAGGGGGGCGTCGGAGGCCAGCCGAGGGGGCCACACCACATGGCCGCGCGGGCCCCCCCTGGGCCGCGCCGCCATATGGTGTGGGGCCCTCGGGCCTCCACCTCTCTTGCCCTTCTGGCTCCGTCAATATTCTGGTAAAATAGGGCCTTCTGCATAAATTCCGAGGATTTTCCCGAAAGTTGGATTTCTGCACAAAAACGAGACACCAGAGCAGTTCTGCTGAAAACAACGTTAGTCCGTGTTAGTTGTATCCAAAATACACAAATTAGAGGCAAAACAATAGCAAAAGTGTTCGGGAAAGTAGATACGTTTTGGACGTATCACTTGCCACCATTGAAAAATTGTTATTTGGATGTTAATCTTGCTGATAATTCTATAAGGAAACCTTTGGGGAGAATTTGATAATGTTCACATTACGGTTAACAATAACCTTGTCCCCGTTGATTTTGTTGTCTTGGATATTGAATGCAATGCATCTTGTCCTATTGTCTTGGGAAGACCCTTTCTTCGAACTGTTGGTGCTATTATTGATATGAAAGAAGGAAATATTAAGTATCAATTCCCTCTCAAGAAAGGTATGGAACACTTCCCTAGAAAGAGAATGAAGTTACCTTTTGATTCTATTATTATAACAACTTATGATGTTGATGCTTCTTCTCTTGATGTTACTTGATTTGCAGTTTCCGCGCCTAGCCGAAAGGCGTTAAAGAAAAGCACTTCTTGGGAGATAACCCATGTTGTTTTTATTTTTACTACTGCTTTGTTGAGTCTTGGAAGTTGTTATTACTGTAGCAACCTCTCCTTATCATGTTATTGTGCCAAGTAAAGTCTCTAAAAGAAGGTTGATGCTAGATTTGGATTTCTGCGCAGAAACAGATTTGCTGTCTGTCACGAATTCGCGTTTTTCTCTGTAGAAGAATCAAAAAAATCAGCGAAAATTCATGCATGATTCTTAGATATGTACGCAACTTTCATTAGTTTTGAGTTTTTCCATCTGAGCAAGTTAAGTGCCTCAGAAAAATTCATCTTTACAGACTGTTCTGTTTTGACAGATTCTGCCTTTTTATTTTGCATTGCCTCTTTTACTGTGTTGAGTGGATTTCTTTGTTCCATTAACTTTCAGTAGCCTTGGGTAATGTCCAGAAGTGTTAAAAATGATTGTGTCCTCTCTGAACATGTGAATTTTGATTATGCACTAACCCTCTAATGAGTTTGCTTTAAGTTTGGTGTGGAGGAAGTTTTCAAGGGTCAAGAGAAGAGGATGATATAATATGATCAAGAAGAGTGAAAAGTCTAAGCTTGGGGATGCCCCCGTGGTTCATCCCTGCATATTTCAAGAAGACTCAAGCATCTAAGCTTGGGGATGCCCAAGGCATCCCCTTCTTCATCGACAACTTATCAGGTCACTTCTAGTGAAACTATATTTTTATTCACATCTTATGTTCTTTACTTGGAGCGTCTGTTTGCTTTTATTTTTGTTTATGTTTGAATAAATTCGGATCCCAACAATCCTTGTATTGGAGAGAGACACGCTCCGCTTTTTCATTTGAACACTGGTGTTCTTAGTTTTGCTTTAATGTTCATGGCGAAGGCTGAAAACTGCTTCGTTGATTGCTATTTGGTTGGAATCAGAAAATGCTTCATATGGTCTTGAATAATTTTATACTTGGCAATTGTTTTGAGCTCTCATAGATCAAGTTTAAGCTCTTGCATCATGTAGTTTAAATCTATTAGTGGAGAACTACCGTAGAGCTTGTTGAAATTTGGTTTGCATGATTGGTCTCTCTAAGGTTTAGATATTTTCTGGTAAAAGTGTTTGAACAACAAGGAAGACAGTGTAGAGTCTTATAATGCTTGCAATATGTTCTTGTGTAAGTTTTTGCTGTACCGGTTCATACTTGTGTTTGCTTCAAACAACCTTGCTAGCCAAAGCCTTGTACTAAGAGGGAATGCTTCTCGTGCATCCAAACACCTTGAGCCAAAACCCATGCCAATTGTGTCCACCATAACTACCTATATGTGGTATTTTTCTGCCATTCCAAAGTAAATTGCTTGCGTGCTACCTTTAAAATTTCATTCCTTTGTCTTTACAATACATAGCTCATGGGAAAATAGCTTAAAAACTATTGTGGTGATGAATATGTTGCTATGTATCTTAGTTCTTATAAGTTGCTTGTTGAGCGGTAACCATGTTTCTGGGGACGCCATCAACTTTTTACACCTTTGTTGAATATCATGTGAGTTGCTATGCATGTTTGTCTTGTCTGAAGTAAGGGTGATTTATCATGATTAAATGGTTTGAGTATGCATATTGTTAGAGAAGAACATTGGGCCGCCAACCAAAGCCATGTATCATGGTGGAAGTTTCAGTTTGGACATTAATCCTCAGAATCTCTTATGAGAATACTATTTGTTGTTGAATGCTTTAAGCATTAAAAAGAGGAGTCCATTATCTGTTTTCTATGTTGTCCCGGTATGGATGTCCTCAAGTTGAGATCTATCAAAACTGAGAAATCAAATGCGATCTATCTCCTTGGACCTTTGTACATGAGGCATAGAGGTACCCCTTTGTGACACTTGGTTGAAACATATGTAATGCAATGATAATCCATGGAAATCCGAGCTAATTAGGACAAGGTGCAAGCACTATTGGTATTCGATGCATGAGGCTTGCAACTTATAAGAGGTTTATGCATAACACATATGAATTATTACTACCGTTGACAAAATTGTTTCCATGTTTTCAAAATAAAAAGCTCTAGCACATGAGTAATCCATGCTTCCCTCTGCGAAGGGCCTTTCTTTTACTTTATGTTGAGTCAGTTTACCTACTTCTTTCTATCTTAGAAGCAAACACTTGTGTCAACTGTGTGCATTGATTCTTACATGTTTACTTATTGCACTTGTTATATTACTTTATGTTGACAATTATCCATGAGATATACATGTTACAAGTTGAAAGCAATTTCTGAAACTTAATCATCCTTTGTGTTGCTTCGAAACCTCTTACTTTGAATCTATTGCTTTATGAGTTAGCTCTTATACAAGTCTTTTTGATACTTGTTTTGAAAGTACTATTCATGAAAAGTTTTTGCTATATGATTCAATTGTTTAGTCATTATCTTTTTGTTAGCAAACCATTGTTTCGAATCACTTCATTCATCTCATATGCTTTACAATAATGTTGATCAAGATTGTGTTGGTAGCATGTCACTTCAGAAATTATTGTTTTTATCGTTTACCTACTCGAGGGCGAGTAGGAACTAAGCTTGGGGATGCTTGATACGTCTCCAACGTATCTATAATTTCTTATGTTCCATGCTAGTTTTATGACAATACCAACATGTTTTAGTCATACTTTATAGGGATTTCTATTTTCGTGCCCTCGGGTCCTTAGTTGTGCTCAGTTTTCCCCAGCTCCTTAGTTTTTCCTCAGTTTTACCCAAACGTTTGTCTGAAACCATCACACGTGATGTAACGGCCGGTTGCCCGACGGTTGACCGTTATCTTCTGACTAGTGGGGCCACGTAGAGCCCGCAAAGACACGTCGACCATCCATCTTTGTTTGACCGTAAGCATCGCTGTATCCCTGACCAAAACGCGAACGAGTGGGGCTTCGGTATATCAAATGACAAGTGGGGCCATGATGCTGATACAAGGGGCAATACACGGGTAGGATTAGATTTTTAAACGGAGCTCTACAGCGATGGCACGGAGGAGGTGGCATGCGGGGTGCCGAGATGAGATCGACGTCCACAAAGAACTGCATGAGGCGAGACCAGACGCATTAGATAGATATGAACTAGACGCGTTTAACCATGCAAAGAAGAGAAGAAATGGTCGACGACATCGACGACCACCTCAAAACTTTGACTGACCGTGTCGGACACGAACGCGAGCAATGTAGAGAAAACTAGTGTCTCTCCTTTCTGGCGTGTATAGGTGGGTGCTAGGAGAGTGTGGTGGCGAAGGGAAAGACCTCGCGGCGGTCTGTGGCGTCCAGCATAGCGGGTCGGCGTGGCCGTGCCCACAGCGGCGTGCATGCATGTTCGGCATTGGCATCAGCATGTACGTTCGGCATTGGCCTCGGCGGTATCTCTGGTGTGTCAGTGATCGAATGAGGGGACGGGATTGAGGGTGCATCCCGACGTTGACCTAGCAGTGGCGGCGAGCATAGCCGTTCTGACCATGCCGATATCGGCATCGGCATCGTTTGGAGGCTGTGGTGCTCGAATCAAGTTGGGATTTGTTTCTCGTAGGCCAAAATGAATTTGAAACAAGTTTCATGTTGAAGGTTAGGTAACGAAAGTTTGTAACTATCCCAAAATTATACTAGCGCCATGGTGAGGTTCTTTTTGATAGAGCTATACGGTTGGGCAAACTTTTTTGACACTTTTTAGATAGGGTTCCTTGTTGTTACACGTATGGCATCATGTATGGAAAATTTGGGGTCATTTGGAGATGTTCGAAAAAATCACTTTGCTTAAGCGCATGCCGTTTCGTCTCGCTGAAACCAGCTTTTCTAACAAGGTGATTTTTTCTACCTTCTCTAAATAACCTCAAATTTCATACAGCTGATCTTCTATACATAGATAGATAGATTGTTTCGTTTTTACATTTTTCGAACTTTTTATTTCCCTTTATAATACCCAATTGATTTTCAGGTCAAAACCTCGAAAAACAGCATCATGTATGGCATCATTTTCACCCTAAATTTCAAATTTTCTGAAACTTTCCCTTTTAGATATTCCTTGTTGTTATAGGTATGCCATCATGTATGCCAAACTTGGTTAGGTCTCACTGAAACCAGCTTTTGTAACAAATTAGGTGATGGTTTATCATTTTTTTGCGTGAAAAGTAATGGCTACAACAAATCGGTTATGGTTTATCATATTTTTTTGCGTGAAAAGTAATGGCTACAACAAATTGTTGATGGTTTATCATTTTTTGCGTGAAAAGTAATGGCAACAACAAATCGGTGATGGTTTATCATTTTTTTGCGTGAAAAGTAATGGCAACAACAAATCGGTTATGGTTTATCATTTTTTTGCGTGAAAAGTAATGGCTACAACAAATTGTTGATGGTTTATCATTTTTTGCGTGAAAAGTAATGGCAACAACAAATCGGTGATGGTTTATCATTTTTTTGCGTGAAAAGTAATGGCAACAACAAATCGGTTATGGTTTATCATATTTTTTTGCGTGAAAAGTAATGGCTACAACAAATTGTTGATGGTTTATCATTTTTTGCGTGAAAAGTAATGGCAACAACAAATCGGTGATGGTTTATCATTTTTTTTGCGTGAAAAGTAATGGCTACAACAAATTAATGGCTACAACAAATCGGTGATGGTTTATCATTTTTTTGCGTGAAAAGTAATGGCTACAACAAATTGTTGATGGTTTATCATTTTTTGCGTGAAAAGTAACGCCTAAAATAGTTTATAATTTTTAGCGCGTGAAAAATAATACAGAAAACCGCCCTTCAGCATACTTAGAGGGTGGAAGCTAATTAACCGCCAACAGAGAGAGAGAGGGGTTATCCTGCCCGTTCCCTATATCATACGATCAACGGTCGGCGGGCACGATCCGCGTGACATGGGCTAGACCAATCAGGGCGATGATGCACGTCTGCGAGAATTTGTGAAGAGAGAGGGCAAAACTGAGTACTATCAAGAAACCAAGGGCACCTGAGTAGTAAATAGACTAAGGGATTCAAATATGAGATTTAAAAAATGGAAAATGCGTGTTTTGTACAATGAAACCCATCTTGGCCTACCTCAAACTATTTGCAATACCAATATACATCAGTGTGAGAATTGTGGCCTCATTTAGACAAAGTATGATTTGGGGGAAGCTGTTTTGGGAAGGGCTTATTGTGGAAAACCATGCACCTTCATAGCTACTAGGTGATTTGAGAAGTGGCAATTTGTGGTAAAACTTGATTTATCTATGATTTATCTATGATTTGAGAAGTGGCAATTTGTGGTAAAGACTCCATGAGTAAGTGCCACTCTTTTTGGATTTTTTTGCACATTAAATGACTCATTTAACTAGTTAATCCCATTTGTTGACTCTTTGTTGACCAGCCACTTGAGGGTAAAACTGAGTATATTGCACTAGCCAGTATTAGCACTCGAGGGGAAAATTGAGCACACAAAAAATGCTAGTATAAGACTCGAGGGTATACCTGAGTATATCTAAATTTCCAGGGTTAGACTCGAGGACACGTGCAATTGTTGACGCGTAGACGCGGGTCGCGGTGGAGAAGTCGAGACGTGCAATCGTGGACGCGTGTCGCGTTGCAGAAGTCCAAGACGTGCAGACGTGCACCTGTGCACGCGTAGGACGCGGGTCGCATTAACCACCCTCGCCTTTATAGACGCCTCCTCGCACTCTCTCTGTCACTCTCACTCGCTCACGCATCGCCAACGCTCTCACGTCCCATCATCTTCTCCAAAGGAAAAAACACTCTCCCTCTCCCTCTTCCTCTTCCTCCGCCGGAGAGATGGACAAGGAGAATGCCAATCCCATCATCGAGGTTGGCTCGAAGCGCGACGCCTCCATCTTCGGCGCCGTCCCCTCTACGGACGACGCCGCCGCCGCCGTCGCCGGTGCATCGGAGCTGCTGCCGCCGGTGGCAGTCAGATCCCGGCGGGATGGGACCCCTACGACCCCGTGCCGTACGTCCCGCCCCCGAACCCCTACGACACCTCCCTGGAGGACCCATGGAACGAGGTAACTACGGTTTGCTTCCTTTTTTGTTCCCCATTCCTTTTTGAACCCTATTTTTGCTGGTGTAGATGGATCTGTAGATGGATGAGTATTGGGCTAATATTTGCGCCGATTTTATTCCATTTTGTTTTGATCACTTCTTGATTTCGTTTAAGATTTGGGGTTCGGCTGTTCGGTTAATTTATGCAAGTAATATTGGATCTCAATCAGTTAATTTATGCAAGTAATCATGGGATCTCAATCAGTTATTTTATGCACTAATCAAAAGATATCAACCGTTTAATTTTGCAAATAATCTCGAATGTGTTCAAGTTCAGATCTAGTTCAGATCTAGAATCTGTTTCTTTGCCTATGATGAATGGTTGGGCACAAATTTTTACAGGGAGGGTTCAGCGAACCATTGCTGTGTACAAATCTGTTGTGCATGAGCTTTAGTTCGCTAACACCTTCCCTGTAGATATATAATCATGTCCACTCTAACTGAGGCTGACTCTGTTTTTCTTAACTTTGTTATCATGTACGTTAGTCATCGTTGCAACTCATTCACTAGTTTCTGTTTGATATGGATCAGATGTCTGGCAGCGACGTCGGCAGCGACGAAGAGGAGGAGGACGTCAAGACTCGCCAAGTGCTGCGGAGGCTGCAGGTCGGCCACATCTCCTACTTCGCCAAGGAGGTGTACAGTGCCCCTTCTGCACCAGGAGACTCGGCGCCACGGACTTCAACTGCCTCGTCACGCATGCCGAGAACATCAGCAACACCTTCCCCAACGTCGGCACGACGGTGAACGTCCACTCCTTCCGCGCCAAGCACAGGGCGCTCGGCATGCACCTCCGCAGCTTGCAGCGGGTGGAGATCTCCGCCGGGCGCATGCCTCCGCTCAAGCCCAAGGCTCCCAAGGGGAGCAAGAGCAACAAGTGGAGGCAGAGCCAGATGGGGTAGGCGGAGTCCCTGGACGTGTGCTGCTGCTGCTGCCTCCTAGTTTGTTGTTGGGATCCCTTTGTTGTTAGCTAGGGATCCCTTGTTGTTATGTTAGTATGATGGTGCTGTGAAGAACCTGTTACTATGTTGGCTGCTGTGTATGCAGCCTATTATCTATCCATATTATCTAGGGATTATCTATCCCTAGTCTACTATATTTTGTTGGCCGTACTTAGTTTTCTTGATTTACTATGACTGTGAATTTATCGTACATTATCCTGGAGATTTGCTTCTAGATTTAACTACATACATATGGACCAGAGGGAGTACTAGATTTGCTGCCATATTGGGCAAACAACGAGGGCCAAAAGGCACAAATAATTGAAAAAGTCAGAAATGCAAGCTTCTCTAGATTTTATACTAATTTGGTGAAAAGGACAGAGAGAAAGAGGGAAAAAGGTGCACTTAATAATGCCAATTTTGGGCCGAGAGAGACAGAACCCAGCTCTTGCTCACGTGCAACCAAACGCTTCTCGTCCTGTCCCACGCGGTCCCTTTCTACCAGCCCCACGCGACGCGGGCCCACACGACGCGGCCCCACACGACGCGGCCCCACACGTGACAGCGGCGGTCAACTAAACGGGAATCCGCCGTCGAGCTGCTTCTGCGGGTTTCAGACAAACGTTTGGGTAAAACTGAGGAAAAACTAAGGAGCTGGGGAAAACTGAGTACAACTAAGGACCTGAGGGCACGAAAATAGAAATCCCTACTTTATAATGTTTTTATGCATTTTCCGGCACTAACCTATTAACAAGATGCCGAAGCGCCAGTTCCTGTTTTCTGCTGTTTTTGGTTTCAGAAATCCTACACAGGAAATATTCCCGAAATTGGACGAAACAAAAGCCCACGGTCTTATTTTCCACGGAGCCTTCCAGAAGTCCGAAGAGGAGACGAAAAGGGACGACGAGGCGGCCACCCCATAGGGCGGCGCGGCCCCACCCCTGGTCGCGCCGCCATATGGTGTGGGCCCCTCGGGCAACCCCCTGTGCTGCCCCTTCGCCTACTTAATCCCTCTGTCGCGAAAACCCTAGTACCGAGAGCCAAGATACGGAAAAAGTTCTAGAGATGCCGCCGCCGTCAATCCCATCTCGGGGGATTCAGGAGATCGCCTCCGGCATCCTGCCGGAGAGGGGAATCATCACCGGAGGGCTCTACATCACCATGCCCGCCTCCGGAATGATGCGTGAGTAGTTCATCCTTGGACTATGGGTCCATAGCTAGATGGTTGTCTTCTCCTCTTGTGCTATCATGTTTAGATCTTGTGAGCTGCCTATCATGATCAAGATCATCTATTTGTAATACTACATGTTGTGTTTGGTGGGATTCGATGAATATTGAATACTATGTCAAGTTGATTAATTGATCTATCATATATGTGTTGTTTATGTTCTTGCATGCTCTCCGTTGCTAGTAGAGGCTCTGGCCAAGTTGATACTTGTGACTCCTAGAGGGAGTATTTATGCTCGATAGTGGGTTCATGCCTCCATTGAATCTGGGACAGTGACAGAAAGTTCTAAGGTTGTGGATGTGCTGTTGCCACTAGGGTTAAAACATCAATGCTTTGTCTAAGGATATTTGTGTTGATTACATTACGCACCATACTTAATGCAATTGTATGTTGTTTGCAACTTAATACTAGAAGGGGTGTAGATGCTAACCTGAAGGTGGACATTTTAGGCATAGATGCATGCTGGATGGCGGTCTATGTTCTTTGTCGTAATGTCCTGATTAAATCTCATAGTAGTCATCATGATATGTATATGAATCTCTATTCTGTCAATTGCCCACCTGTAATTTGTGTAGGGATTCGTAGCATAGAAAACAAAAATTTTCCTACCGCAAGAACGAGAACACAAGCCAAGATCTAATCTAGTAGATGGTAGCAACGAGAAGATCATGAGACTAACCCTCGAAGATTTCCAAAGCCTAACGAGATTAGATCTCGTGGTGGATGTAGTCGATCACTTGCTGCTTGCAAAAGCGCGTAGAAGATCTTGACCGCTTGCGAAAGCGCGTTGAAGAACTTGACGGCGCCACAATCGGGCAGCACCTCCGTACTCGGTCACACGTACGGTGTTGATGAAGACGACGTCCTCCTCCCCGTTCTAGCGGGCAGCGGAAGTAGTAGATCCTCCTTGGAATCCCGGCAGCACGACGGCGTGGTGGCGGTGGTGGTGAGATCTCCCAGGGTTTCGCTATGCGCTGCGGGAGAGATGTGGGAGGAGGGGGGTGGCTAGGGTTTGGGGAGAGGGGGCTAGGGCGCCGGCCACTTGGGGGCTGCGGCCTAGGAGG
Source organism: Lolium multiflorum (assembly GCA_030979885.1). Classification (NCBI taxonomy): domain Eukaryota; kingdom Viridiplantae; phylum Streptophyta; class Magnoliopsida; order Poales; family Poaceae; genus Lolium; species Lolium multiflorum. The sequence goes on from CM061747.1 coordinate 145,372,917, forward strand.
CTTGGTGTGGCCGGCCCCTCCCCTTGGCTCCACATTATATAGGTGGAAGTGCCCAAGAGTTGTAGTCCAAGTCTTCGAATAAGACCCCAACAACAAATCCTCCCACCTTTCGTTTAGGTGGGTTGGCCGGCCACCTATGGTGGAGTCCACCTGGGACTCCACCCCTTAGGGTTGGCCGGCCTAGCATGTGGAGTCCCTCCGGGACTCCACCTTCCATGGTGCTTCTTCCGGACTTTTCTAGAACCTTCTAGAACCTTCCATAAATGCACGATCATTTCCAAACTTGGAATATGACTTCCTATATATAAATCTTATTCTCCGGACCATTCCGAACTCCTCGTGATGTCCTGATCCCATCCGAGACTCCGAACAAAACTTCGAACTCCATTCCAAAATTCCATATCTACTTAAACGACATCAAACCTTAAGTGTGTCACCCTACGGTTCGTGAACTATGCGACATGGTTGAGACTTCTCTCCGACCAATAACCAATAGCGGGATCTGAGATCCATAATGGCTCCCACATATTCAATGATAACTTAGTGATCGATTGAACCATTTACATACGGTACCGATTCCCTTTGTCACGCGATATTTTACTTGTCCGAGGTTGATCATCGGTATCACGATACCTTGTTCAACCTCGTCTCTGACAAGTACTCTTTACTCGCGTGGTATGTGATCTCTTTTGAACCATTCATATGCTTGCAAGCTAATCAGATGACATTCCACCGAGAGGGCCCAGAGTATATCTATCCGTCATCGGGATGGACAAATCCCACTCTTGATCCATATGCCTCAACTCATACTTTCGAATACTTAATCCCACCTTTATAACCACCCATTTACGCAGTGGCATTTGATGTAATCAAAGTACCCTTCCGGTATAAGTGATTTACATGATCTCATGGTCGAAGGATTAGGTAACTATGTATCGGAAAGCTTATAGCAAATGAACTTAATGGCGTGATCTTATGCTACGCTTAATTGGGTGTGTCCATTATATCATTCACATAATGATATAACCTTGGCATTAATAACATCTAATGTTCATGATCACGAAACGATGATCATCTATTAATCAACAAGCTAGTTATACAAGAGGCTTACTAGGGACTCCTTGTTGTTTACATAACACACATGTATCAATGTTTCGGTTAATACAATTATAGCATGGTATGCAAACATTTATCATAAACACAAAGATATATAATAACCATTTTATTATTGCCTCTTGGGCATATCTCCAACAATTTGTTCACCCAACATGCTATTTATCTTATTGGAAAGACACCACTAGTGCACTGTGGACCCCGGTCCATTCTTTTACGTCTAAAATACAATCTACTGCAATCTCTGTTCTCTGTTGTTCTTTGCAAACAAACATCATTATCCACACCATACGTTTAATCCTTTGTTTTCAGCAAGCCGGTGAGATTGACAACCTCACTGTTAAGTTGGGGCAAAGTATTTTGATTGTGTTGTGCAGGTTCCACGTTGGCGCCGAAATCACTGGTGTTGCGCCGCACTATACTCCTCCACCAACAACCTTCACGTGGCCTTCATCTCCTACTGGTTCGATAAACCTTGGTTTCTTTCTGAGGGAAAACTTGCTGATGTGCTCATCATACCTTCCTCTTGGGGTTCCCAACGGACGTGTGCTTTACCGTCACAAGGAAGTTGTTGCCTCCACGCACAGCAGGGGTCTGAACATTGAAACGTTGCGAGTACAAGGACTGAAGAGTCATGACTACCACATATGGCTTGAGCGGATAATGCCGGTGATGATTCGAGGCTATGTCCCTGAGAAGACTTGGCGAGTGCTAGCGAGGTTGAGTTTTTTCTTCCGCCAGATTTGTGCTAGGGAGTTAGACACTAAAGTGATTGAGAAGCTGGATGAAGAGGCACCCGTGTTGCTTTGCGATCTAGAGAAGATCTTTCCTCCAGGGTTCTTTAATCCGATGCAACATATGATCCTGCACCTCGCGGAGGAATGCTTAAAGGGGGGCCGAATTGGGGCCGTTGGCAGTTTGGTCCCGAGAGAGAAACACAAAAGCTTCGTCAAATGACTGGCAATAAATGCAAGATCGAAGCATCCATAGCCGAGGCAGTCCTGAACGTGGAGGTGGCAAACTTCACCACTAAGCACTATGATCCCAACATTCCCACAAAGCACAACCCGGTCCTTCGTTACAATGCCGCCAACAATGAAGAAGTACCCAAACTTAGCATCTTCGTGGGGCTTGGTGGCAAGTCAAGTGGCTCGAAGCCGTACAGAACGGACCTACAGGAGCGGACCTTGATCCACTCGTATGTCTTGAACACCATGGTCGAAGTGAAGCCGTACATCGAGTAAGTGCGAACCATTTAGTTATTCGCAAACATTCACTCGTATGTTCGTGGCTAACTCTTCCTCTTTTCATCGGTATAAGCAATTCAAGGCTATACATTGGAAGAATACCCACAGGGAGCCTACCCCAGAAGAATCCAAGCAAATTTTTGATAAGGGCGGCGGTTTCGGTTTCAGTAGCTGGTTCTGTAATCTTTACTACTCCGTATTATATTGGAGTTGGGGATGGTGTGTCACTTTAACATCAAACATTGGAGAAATCACAACCGTAGATCACTCAAAAGAAGTCATCCCACGCAATCGCCATAATTAATCATCAAGGAAATAGACATGCCAAGCTCAGAAGAAATCATCGCATACCCCTCAGAAAGAATAGAAACTTATTTATCGTGTACCGATCCAATCGCTAAAATCAGGGAAATAGACACGTCCCGGTAATTTGCAAAAGGAAAGCTAGCAGACAGCAATCACATTAATTTGCAAACGTCATCGTTCTACTGTCGGTACTGCCTTGAAAACAGAAATCTCTAGCCCGGTGCCTGCTTGTTAGGGCCCGATCAGAATCTGGTTGTCTTGTTTCCTAAAGCAAAGGAATCAAATCTTTTCATTCCTTTTTATCGAAGTCATACCATAATTGCTAGGGATTGTTTAGCCAATCAGGGCTGTTTTATAGGAAACCAATAAGGGCTTATTAGGGAAGCAAACCGGGTGTTTTTTCTGTCCTGCTTGTGTATGCAACTCCAAAGGTGTGATGTGCATAGCAGAAGACACCAGCGCTTGAGTTCGCACGACGCACCGCTCCGGACGGCCATGTCTAGCTAGCTGGTCTCACGCTCCATCGACCACAGGCTTCTGATGCCCTTCATGAAGATGAAAGACGAGATACATATGGCATTTAGCGATTGTTTTCCGGTCTTTTCCGAGAGGCTTAAACCTCGCGTTTTCGAGAGGCTTAAACCTCAAAGAGCTAATGATCTTTATGAAGAACGTGCTACAGATGGAGCAATTTCATAATTTTCCTATCAGGTATCTCCAACGTATGTACAATTTATTTATTTTACGAGATGTACTCTAAAAAATTTCTCGTTGGGTTGCCGTACTTGGAATTCTAGGTCGATCTAGACTTCCAATCAAGTTGTAACAGAAAAGATAGAATAGAGTAGGTCCTTTACTCATTGTGGTGCCAACGCGGGCAGACAAGCGATGCGGCCTCGTCGGGGACACCACAACAGAAGCTAAGCGCGCAGGTGGGCCCATTGCGGCTCTAGCACCTCCTCGCACATCAATCGGATCGGCTACTGCGCACTGGCTACCTGCCTGCCGGAGATTTGGTCCCAACAAGGTGACATAATCGCTTCTGAAATATGAAATTGTTTTCTGGATCATGTATATAATTTTCTCTTGTTTCTTGATTACTAGAGGAGGCGGGCATTCTGAAGAGATAAAGAACTACAATCTAGGTTGAACATCAGGTATTGGCACATTTGGAAACGTGAATGTTGTAGAGCACAAGCATACAAGACACAAAGTTGTTAAAGATCCAATGAGAACTATGGAAATGGAAGAGTGTCTCCTTGTTTTAAATAGACCACATTATTTCTGAAATTTTGTTTTTCATCCTTTACTTGCTCAGACTTGTGAGTGTGATCTAGATTCCCACCTAATCCATTAGTTGATATAAATTGCATTTAGTCTGGGGTACATTCAGTTTTGGTTAAGAAGAAATTCTCCTTCTTTTGTTGCCTTGAGTTGGTAATATTAGGACCTAGAATTGTATTATCGGCTGATTGGCTAATGCTATTTTTTTCTTATATATTGCTTCCAGTAAAGAGAAAAATCAAGAAATTGAGGTTGTTTATTCACCCATATATCATCCTTCTTTATGAGCTCATTTACACACCTACATATATATTTGTTGTGATGGAATATTGCAAGTACGGTGCGCTATTTGACTGCATTATTGAGAAAAACGTTTTACAAGAAGATGAGGCTCGTCGGATCTTCCAGCAGGTGCTCCTTTTGCTCTTGCCATGTTGGAAACCTTTTTTATGGTATAAGTATAAGTATTCATTAATGAATTTGATGCACTCATTATTTTGACCAATCAGAATGTATGGACATGTTGTCCAATTGTCCAGTGTCCACATTTGTCCACGGTCTTCATGTGCTTAATGTGCATGTTGTTGTCAATTAGCTCAGTTTCCTTTTCTGAACTATGTTTTAGTTGTTGATCTTTAGTACATGCTTTTTGAGTTGAACTGGTAAAAAAATGTCGTCTTCTTGATGCCTTGATCATCTTAGTATTAATCCGGCATGATTTTCTTGATGCCTCAGTTGTCTTAGTATCACTACTTAAATCAAATTGCGTTTAAATGATGTTCTTCTTCTTGCTACTATTGCTACTTCAAATCATGGGCGGAGCTACATATAGCTAACCTCACATGCACCAGGGTCAAAAATATTACTTAGTTAGCGATAAGTAGTATACGAGCGGTGGTGCACCAGGGTATATATATGAGCGGTGGTGCACCAGGGTATATATACGAGCGGTGGTGCACCAGGGCCGGCAAATTCAGTGGCAAAATGTGTTTCCACTTTCCATGTGCGGGCTATTTGGCAATCAAAGTTTGATCTAAACCATAACCAGAAATGTTATATCCTCTGGAAGGAAAATGAGTAATATAGATTCTTCTTTTTGATTTGTTGAATGCATATTCATGCTTTGCCTCATTAAATTTTTTATTAAAACTTTCTTGAACATCGCGATCTAAAGCTAAGAAAACACGTTACTTGATTCCAAATATGATGTCAAGCTTGCTGACTTTGGGTTAAGTAATGTCATGCACGATGGACATTTTTTATGCAGCTCTGGAGGTATTTTTTGTTTGTGTACTTGGAGTGTGTAACTCCATTCTTCTTTACACACACTTTATGTTTTAATGGATAGCTTAGTGTGTCCTCCTGAGAAGGTTAGCTCAGGTAAATTCTATGCTAGACCTGAGGTTGTTGTTTGAAGTTGTGGTGTTCTCATTTATGCTCTTCTTTATGGTACTCGATCTTCCATTTGATAATGACAATATTCCTAACCTCTCCAAAATGATAAAGGTGAGATATCATAGACTGTATACTATAATAGACTAAGTTGGGCTTGGCTGGACCCTAGAATACTCTTTTGATTTGTTTTTAACAAGGGTCATGCCCGAAGGACCCAGAAGCTACTCATTATCAGTGTTCCATAGAGGATGCACACGGAAACTGCAATTGGCCTCCTACTGTGATGTGCTTTTTGTAATTATATGAGGTCTTAATGATGGAGATAGGAGGATGGGACTTTGGCTATTTTGTTGCTTGATTCAAATGAAATGTTATTTCCCTATTGTTGATCTTTCTTAGATATGATGTGGCAGTTTCTTCTGATACACAAAACTTAAGTTCTAGGATTTCTAAAAAATGTAGATGATAGTTTAAGACCTATAGACTTTGGTTCAAACCTTATTTTTTTCATATTGCAGTACCCATTTACCACATCGATGGTTTGCTCGTGCCAACTACTGATAGTCTGATTTTTTTACAAAAAGTTTATGTCATGTGGTCTTGGATCCCAAAATTTCTATTTTTTCGACTACCATAGTGTGTTGTATTGTGGTCTATGTTTTAATGTTATGTTGAGGAGTTCATATATGAACTTCGCGCTTAAGTACATTATATATCATTTAACACTCAATATTGTTTGTTCTACCATTAAACTACATGTGAATATTGCTTGATTAAATAGATCATTAATTGATGTATTAATATAATAATAAATTATGTATTATTCTGTATTAGAATAAGGGAACACTACATATATTCACAAGCACATGGTCTATATTTGACGAATATAATAAAACATAAGGGATGCAAATTGAGGTCACAATCGACACAAGCTACACAAGGTGAGTATGACATTTTTCACATGCATTATTTTAAATGAAATAGGAAATAAATTTGAAGAGCCTTAGGTGATAATCATGGGAAGCAATTAGATGATAGACGATAAAGCCTCCAATGCAGTCATAATATATATTGGAATTTAAAATTCTTTTATTATTGTATGGGATCTAAGTTTATTCAAACGTAGCAACGCACGGGCATTCAACTAGTTTGGTACTATTCTATCCAAATTAGCTAGGACTTCCGACATTTATCGGTCATTTCTCATTCTAAACTTCTCGTGCTAAACTTGTAGGCAAGAACTGACAAAGATATGAAGTCAGAGCTAAGAAAAATTGCTAGGGGCTTTGACCATTCCCTCGAAGCGTTCAACTCCTATGACGTGAACGGGTATCGCTTCCAGACCCATAAATACACAACAAGCCGGCCCAACGCGAAGACAATAAATAGCGGGGTGGTATGTCAAGGTGACGATGGGCTCCATTACTATGGAAGAGTCGAGGATATATACGAGCTGAATTACGGGTTTCAGAAAGGGCTAAATCCCGTCGTCTTCAAATGTCATTGGTTTGACCCACGTCGGGTGAGAAGGGATCCTGAAATTGGGTTGGTCGAAGTTGAAAGGAACTCTGTTTATAAGGGAGAGGATGTGTACATCTTGGCTACCCAGGCCTTTCAAGTATTCTATCTCCCGTACGCGTGCAGAAACCCGACAAAACGTCTACATGGATGGGATGTTGTGATGACGGTGCCTTCACGCAATAGGCCGCCCCCGCCAAACAAGGATGATTACCGCCGCGTAGACCCCTCAGCAAAGAGTGTCGAGTTTTATCAGGAAGAAGGGCTCCCCGGGCATTTCACAATCGGCTTGCCGGCTATCGATGACATGGTCGTAGACGATGAACAAGAAGATGAGGGCATGGGTGGAGACAATGCAGAAGATGAAGCTGAGGATGTTTGTGCCCCGGAAGACCTGAGTTTGCTCGAGGCGTTCAGAGTAGGGATTGACCTCGATGGAGATGGACCACCTCTAGGTTTCATTGATGATTATTGGTTCGCCGAGCTTGATGACGATGACGAGACACGCGGTCCAATCACGGATGGCGACACAGGCTACTGATCTATGTAGTAGTAATTGTGAGGCTAGCCTATTTGTAATAACTCTGTGTAATAGTGATTGTCTAGCTAGGTTATTTGTAAGAACTCCGTGCTATGTTTGAGAGAACTCTATGCTAGCTATTTGTTGCTTCCACTAATTAATGTTCATCTATTTGCATTATTGTTTCTTTCATTAATGTTCATCTACTTATATTTATGTTGGTTTCACTAATATTTATCTCTTTACAATATTGCGTACTAATAAACCACTCTCTTCATTTGTGTTTGCAGGTGATTGAAGCATGCCGCCAAAAAAAAGGGGTGGCGGTCTTAAAAAGAAGCTCAAGGACTTGGTAGGTGTAGGGACTTCGAGGCGGGGCCAAGCTACTACCCCCCTCCTAGCCCCCCTCCGAGGCCTCCCGCTCCCACAGGGCGGCCGCGTAGGAAGAATCCGACGCGGGTACTCACTCCTAGTCCTAGCCCCCCTCCCGCAGCCGATGACGATGATGAGGTGGAGGCTGGGAGTGAGGAGGAGCAGGAGCACCACGGGGGTGGGGAGGACCAGGAGGAGGAGGGGGTGGGGAGGACCAGGAGGAGGAGGGGGACAAGGAGGACCTCTCGGAGGATGAGGGGTTGGGGAACTTAGCGTTCGAACCTAATCCAAAGCTAGTTTGGATCGCGCTGGAGGATTACCAGTACTTTCCAGTTGTGGAGAGGCTGAGGCCACGTGATAAGATGCCATATCGGCGTGGGATAACACAGCTCCCCGCGCTGAAGCAGTGGCCCTACAGCCATGTTGTTCTAGAGCCCGCTGGAAGGAGGTACATGTTAATTTTTGGCATTTCGTTATCGCAATTTTGTCATTATCAAAATTATTATCACATACATATTGATGTTGTCGTTTCATGGTGCAGCTTGTTCAGGTTTGAAGACCCGTCGCAGAGGCCGCCACGTGGGTACTCAAACATCCTTGGGGACCTACTTAGAAGGTATTTCCCTGGGATAGTCGATCTCCCTACTGGTGGCTGCGACGTAGCTTGGAGGTGGGCGCACTACAGCCTCGCAGAAGATCCTCTTGGCCGCGGCAGCATGGCGGACGTGGTTGTTGGCAAATTCTGGGTACGTGACTTCTTACCATTCATACAGTCTCCTTGGTTGACAGTACGTGCACTAATGCCCCTTGTTTTACCTATGTGCATGGTTGCAGAGATACTTCAAGACCGAGGGCAAGGAAAATGCGTGCGATGATGTCCTACACCAGATTGCAAGGAAGAGGGTGACTGGCATGCACTACGAGGCACGTGTTCAGTGCGTCCGCGACTGGCACGCCGACCGCTTCGTCCACATGACTAAGGAGGACGCTCGCGACACGCTCATGCAGCCGTGGCAGTACATGCAGGTATTTGCATTTATGTGTTATTGATTTCTTTATCGCCATGTAGTTTATTTTACCATAATGGGTTTATCTTGTGTATGTAGAACCCTCCTCAGTACGTCGGCAACGACGAGAGGTGCTTTCTGGCGATGGTCATGTGGTGGACATGCGACCAGTACCTCAAGAAGCACGAGGAGGGCAAGAAGAAGCGGGCAGAGATGCGAGGTGGATCGCATATCCAAGGCAGCATCCCCATCTCTCTTCACCTGCAGAACGAGGTGAGCAAATTAATGGTTCCTTCACGTTATATATTGTTAACTCCGCAAGGGTGTGCCACTTCACTTAATTACATGTTCTCTTTTGCAGGAAGTCAGGACAGGAGTGAAGCCTAACTTCTTTGCCGTGCTGAAGAAGATGAAGCAAAGGAAGATGCCGGATCCTGAGACGGGGTCCGTGTGGGTTAACCCGCAATCCGAGACCCAGTGTATGTTGTATGTCTCCAATTTCAAGCAGAAGTACGGCGAGGAGGCCAACCCAGAGGCCGAGGACTTTGACCCTGAGGTTGCGGTGCTTGCGCGAGAAGGCTTGAAGCATGGCCGCCTGTAGTTTGGTGACGGTTGCGTCGACCTAGCGAAGATTCCCTCTCTCCGCCAGATCCGTCGTGGTCATAAGAGCGGCCAGCCTGAGGTAGAGCCCCGGCCACGGGCTTCGGATCTAGCTGTCGAGCGGTTACGGGTATGTTCTTCCTCGGGCCTCTACATTTCCTTTACATGCTTTCCATTGAAATGTTAATGACATCGCGACAACACAACCTAGGCGGAGATGGCAGCGAAGGCGCAGGCGGCCAAGGAGCAAAGGGTGCATATGGAGCAGCAGATTTTGGAGTACCAGCAACACCAGACACAGATGATGCAGCAGATGCAACAGCAGCAGCAGATGATGCAGCAGCAGCAGGCATAGATGAGCTGGCTGATGAGCCAGACGGTTCTGTCTTCTCCACCGGGGAGTCTTCCCCCTCCTTCACCTTACTCCATGCCGTGGATGCCGCCACCGCCCACTCAGAGCCCGGGGACACCTGTCACCGTGAACAACATGAACATCATCCGGAGCATGAACCGCGGTGAGTCCTCCTACACTTGTGCCCAACCCGCTACTTGTACTTGTTCAAGTGTTCAATATGCAAATGCAAATGTTCATTCCATCAACCTTATAGATTATATGTCATAAGGCAATGACGATGAGGCCGGCGGAAGCAATGGAGGATGACAAGGTTGATGGCATGGTCTTCGTGCACTTTGTCGGATTGTATGCTTGTAATGGATTGTAACAATGGATATTGCACTATGGACTCTATGTAACTTGTGTGGATGGACTATGGACTCTATGTAATGCATTGTATGCATGAATATGTGCGGTTGATGTATTTGTGGTGTTCTCGTAGTGTTTGGTGATGTTATGTTGAAGATTATATGTTGTATATGCTATATTGTCAATTGCTATATTTGAAATGCAGGGAATACGCAAAAAACAGCAAAAATATGAAAAAAATAGGGCCCTTTGCCGTGTGTATGCACACGGCAAAGGACTTTTGGTCACTTTGCCGTGTGCACACGCACGGCAAAGGAGCCACGTGGCGGCAGCCTGTAGACCTGGGAAGCTGCTGGGGAGTGCCTGGAGGGGCCTTTGCCGTGTTGTCCCTAAAACCCTGGATCAAACTCACACACACGAATTGGAGAGAGGAAGAAGATGAACTCAGAGATGAACACACGAGAGGTTTTGTGCGGTGTACTGCATGCCGCTTTTCTGTTTGTCTATTCCCTTTTATTTGCGAATACAAAGCATGCCATGGAGATCGGCTACGCCCCGACTGAATCGTGCCATCCCACGACTCGAGCGTGCCCACGGTGATCCTACAGAATCGGTCCGGATCGTGCTAGCCAACGACTCCGTCCTGGAAGCAAACTAGCGTGACAGAACTGACAGACCAGTTCGACACTTTCCTAAATTCAGAAAACCTAAGCAGCTAGTTTATTTTCCAACAAACTCCCCCTAATCTAGTTGCGAATTTACTTGATGTTCACCATGCCAATGCGGGCGCGAAGTTCCTGGACACGAACACGAGCAAGGGGCTTGGTGAGAATGTCCGCGAGCTGCTCGCCGGTCCTGATGTGCTCGACGCAGATCGTCCCGGCCTCCACGCACTCACGGATGTAGTGGTAGCGCACTTCTATGTGCTTGCTCCGATCATGGAAGACCGGGTTCTTGCACAATTGAATCGCCGATTTGTTGTCGATGAAGAGGGGTGTAGCGCCACCCTGCTCGCTAGTCATGTCCTTCAGCAGCCGGCGCAGCCACACTCCCTGGCAAGCCGCAGACGCCGCCGCGACGTATTCTGCCTCGCACGACGACAAGGCAACGATCTTCTGTTTATGGGACTGCCACGTGATAGGGCTGGCTCCCAGTGAGAAGAAGACGCATGTGGTGCTCTTGCGGTCGTCGACATCGCCGGCCATGTCGGAATCACTGAATCCCATCAGTTCCTGATCACCCCCGCGCGTGTACCTGCAGCCATACGTCCGAGTGCCTGCGATGTAGCGGAGGAGGTGCTTGACGGCCGCCAGATGCTCCGTCGTTGGCGCCTTGATGCGCGTAGATGTACACGTCCGTTGGGAACCCCAAGAGGAAGGTATGATGCGCACAGTGGCAAGTTTTCCCTCAGTATGAAACCAAGGTTTAATCGAACCAGTAGGAGCCAAGAAGCACGTTGAAGGTTGATGGTCGCGAAATGTGATGCGGCGCAACACCAGGGATTCCGGCGCCAACTAGGAACCTGCACAACACAACCAAAGTACTTTGCCCCAACGAAACAGTGAGGTTGTCAATCTCACCGGCTTGCTGTAACAAAGGATTAAACGTATCGAGTGGAAGATGTTTGCAAAGAAAACAGAAAACAAGTAGAATGTATGCTATGGAAAGAATAGGACCGGGGTCCACAGTTCACTAGAGGTGTCTCTCCCATGAGATAAAAGCATGTTGGGTGAACAAATTACAGTCGGCAATTGACAAATAGAGAAAGGCATAATAATGCATGTACATGACATGGTAAATATAGTGAGATTTAATTGGGCATTACGACAAAGTACATAGACCGCCATCCAACTGCATCTATGCCTAAAAAGTCCACCTTCAGGTTATCGTCCGAACCCCCTCCAGTATTAAGTTGCAAAGCAACAGACAATTGCATTAAGTATTGTGCGTAATGTAATCAATAACTACATCCTTAGACATAGCATCAATGTTTTATCCCTAGTGGCAACAGCACATCACAACCTTAGAACTTTCTGTCACTGTCCCAGGTATCAATGAAGGCATGAACCCACTATCGAGCATAATTACTCCCTCTTGGAGTTAAGAGTAAAAACTTGGCCAGAGCCTCTACTAATAACGGAGAGCATGCAAGATCATAAACAACACATGAACAATAGATTGATAATCACCATAATCATAGTACTCTCTATCCATCGGATCCCGACAAACACAACATATAGAATTACATATAGATGATCTTGATCATGTTAGGCAGCTCACAAGATCTAACAATGAAGCACAACAAGGAGAAGACGACCATCTAGCTACTGCTATGGACCCATGGTCCAGGGGTGAACTACTCACTCATCACTCCGGAGGCGATCATGGTGATGAAGAGTCCTCCGGGAGATGAATCCTCTCCGCAGGCCGGAGGCGATCTCCGAATCCCCCGAGATGGGATTCGGCGGCGGCGTCTCGTAAGGTTTTCCGTATCGTGGCTCTCGGACGGGGGTTTCGCGACGGCTTTAAGTAGGCGGAAGGTCAACGCGAGGGCCACACGAGGCCCAGGGGCAGGGCCGCGCGGCCAAGACCTGGGCCGCGCCGGCCACCCCGGCTGCCTCGTGGCCCCACTTCGTTAGGTCTTCGGTCTTCTGGAAGCTTCGTGCAAAAATAGGACCCTGGGCGAAAGTTTCGTCCAATTCCGAGAATATTTCTTTACTAGGATTTCTGAAACCAAAAACAGCAGAAAACAAACTGGCTCTTCGGCATCTTGTTAATAGGTTAGTTCCAAAATGCATAAATATGACATATAATGTGCATAAAACATGTAGGTATCATCAATAAAGTAGCATGGAACATAAGAAATTATCGATACGTTGGAGACGTATCAGCATCCCCAAGCTTAGTTCTGCTCCCGAGCAGGTAAAACGATAACAAAGATAATTTCTGAAGTGACATGCCATCATAATCTTGATCATACTATTTGTAAACATATGTAATGAATGCAGCGATCAAAGCAAAGGTAATGACATGAGTAAACAACTGAATCATATAGCAAAGACTTTTCATGAATAGTACTTCAAGACAAGCATCAATAAGTCTTGCATAAGAGTTAACTCAAAGCAATAAATCAAAGTAAAGGTGTTGAAGCAACACATAAGAAGATTAAGTTTCAGCGGTTGCTTTCAACTTGTAACATGTATATCTCATGGATATTGTCAACATAAAGTAATATAACAAGTGCAATATGCAAGTATGTAGGAATCAATGCACAGTTCACACAAGTGTTTGCTTCTTAAGGTGGAAGGAGATAGGTAAACTGACTCAACAATAAAAGTAAAAGAATGGTCCTTCGCAGAGGAAAGCATCGATTGCTGTATTTGTGCTAGAGCTTTTATTTTGAAAACATGAAACAATTTTGTCAACGGTAGTAATAAAGCATATGAGTTATGTAAATTATATCTTACAAGTTGCAAGCCTCACGCATAGTATACTAATAGTGCCCGCACCTCGTCCTACTTAACTTGGACTACCGGATCTTTGCATGCCATGTTTCAACCAAGTGTCACAAAGGGGTACCTCCATGCCGCCTGTACAAAGGTCCAAGGAGAATGCTCGCATTTCGGATTTCTCGCTTTTGATTATTCTCAACTTAGACATCCATACCGGGACAACATGGACAACAGATAATGGACTCCTCTTTAATGCATAAGCATGTAGCAAAGTTATTATTCTCATATGAGATTGAGGATATATGTCCAAAACTGAAACTTCCACCATGATTCATGGCTTTAGTTAGCGGCCCAATGTTCTTCTCTAACAATTTTGCATGCTCCAACCACTAAAATGATAGACCTTCAGACAAGACGGACATGCATAGCAACTCACATGATATTCAACAATAGTTGATGGCGTTCCCCAGAAACATGGTTATCGCACAACAGCAACTTAATAAAATATAAAGTGCATAAGTACATATTCAATACTACGATAGTTTTTAAGGCTATTTTGTCCCATGAGCTATATATTGCAAAGGTGAATGATGAAATTTTAAAGGTAGCACTCAAGCAATTTACTTTGGAATGGCGGGTAAATACCATGTAGTAGGTAGGTATGGTGGACACAAATGGCATAGTAGTTGGCTCAAGGATTTTGGATGCATGAGAAGTATTCCCTCTCGATACAAGGTTTAGGCTAGCAAGGTTATTTGAAGCAAACTCAAGGATGAACAAGTGCAGCAAAACTCACATAAAAGACATATTGTAAACATTATAAGACTCTACACCGTCTTCCTTGTTGTTCAAAACTCAATACTAGATATTATCTAGACCTTAGAGAAACCAAATATGCAAATCAAATTTTAGCAAGCTCTATGTATTTCTTCATTAATGGGTGCAAAGCATATGATGCAAGAGCTTAAACATGAGCACAACAATTGCCAAGTATCACATTATCCAAGACATTTTTAGAATTACTACATGTAGCATTTTCCAATTCCAACCATATAACAAATTAACGAAGAAGAAACTTCGCCTTGAACATTATGAGTAAAGCCTAAGGACACATGTGTCCATATGCAACAGCGGAGCGTGTCTCTCTCCCACAAAGTGAATGCTAGGATCCATCTTATTCAAACAAAAACAAAAACGAAAACAAACCGACGCTCCAAGTAAAGAACACCAGATGTGACTGAATAAAAATATAGTTTCAGGGGAGGAACCTGATGATGTTGTCGATGAAGAAGGGGATGCCTTGGGCATCCCCAAGCTTAGACGCTTGAGTCTTCTTAAAATATGCAGGGATGAACCACGGGGCATCCCCAAGCTTAGAGCTTTCACTCCTCTTGATCTTAGTATATCATTCTCCTCTCTTGACCCTTGAAAACTTCCTTCACACCAAACTTCAAGCAAACTCATTAGAGGGTTAGTGCATCATTAATAATTCACACATTCAGAGGTGACACAATCATTCTTTTCACTTCTGGACATTGCATAATGCTACTGGACATTAATGGATCAAAGAAATAAATCCAACATAGCAAAAGAGGCAATGCGAAATAAAAGGCAGAATCTGTCAAAAACAGAACAGTCCTTAAAGACGAATTTATAAATGGCACCAGACTCGCTCAAATGGAAAAACTCAAAACTAATGAAAGTTGCGTACATATCTGAGGATCACGCTCGTAAATTGGCAGATTTTTTCGAATTTTCTACAGGGAATTATGCCCAGATTCGTGACAGACAGCAATGCTGTTTCTGCGCAGCAATCCCAAATATAACATCAACTTTGACATAGAAACTTTACTTGGCACAAAAACTTGATAAGGAGAGGTTGCTACAGTAGTAAACAACTTCCAAGACTCAATAAAACAAAAAATTGCTGTAGGTAAAAACATGGGTTGTCTCCCATAAGCGCTTTTCTTTAACGCCTTTCAGGCGCAGAAAGTGCAAATCAAGTAACATCGAGAGATGAAGCATCAACATCATAGCTTGTTCTAATAATAGAATCAAAAGGCAACTTCATTCTCTTTCTAGGGAAGTGTTCCATACCTTTCTTGAGAGGAAATTGATATTTAATATTACCTTCCCTCATATCAATAACAGCACCAACAGTTCGAAGAAAAGGTCTTCCCAACACAATTGGACAAGATGCATTGCATTCGATATCCAAGACAACAAAATCAACGGGGACAAGGTTATTGTTAACCGTAATATGCACATTATCAATCCTCCCCAAAGGTTTCTTTTTAACATTATCGGCGAGATTAACATCCAAATAACAATTCTTTAATGGTGGCAAGTCAAGCATATCATAAATCTTTTTAGGCATAACAGAAATACTTGCACCAAGATCACATAAGGCATTACATTCAAAGTCATTGAATTTCATTTTAATGATGGGCTCCCAACCATCTTCTAACTTTCTAGGAATAGAAGTTTCAAGTTTTAGTTTCTCTTCTCTAGCTTTTATGAGAGCATTTGTAATATGTTTTGTAAAGGCTAAATTTATAGCACTAGCATTAGGACTTTTAGCAAGTTTTTGCAAGAACTTTATAACTTCAGAGATGTGGCAATCATCAAAATCTAAATCATTATGAGCTACAGCAATGGGATCATTGTTCCCAAGGTTGGAAAAAATTTCAGCAGTTTTATCACAAGCAATCAGTTTTAGCAATTTCAGGCAGTTTTGTACGCTTTGCACTAGGAGTAGAAACATTGCCAACACCAATTATTTTACCATTGATAGTAGGAGGTGCAGCAACATGTGAAGAATTAGCATTACTAGTGGTGGTAATAGTCCAAACTTTAGCTACATTGTTCTCTTTAGCTAGTTTTTCATTTTCTTCTCTATCCCACCTAGCACGCAACTCAGCCATTAATCTTATATTCTCATTAATTCTAACTTGGATGGCATTTGCTGTAGTAGTAATCTTATTATCAAGATCATTATTAGGCATTACTTTCAACTTTAAAAGATTAACATCAGAGGCAAGCCTATCAACTCTAGAAGCGATAGTATCAATTTTATCAAGTTTTTCCTCAACAGATTTGTTAAAAGCAGTTTGTGTACTAATAAATTCTTTAAGCATGGCTTCAAGACCAGAGGGTACACTTCTATTATTGTTGTAAGAATTCCCATAAGAATTACCATAACCATTACCATTAGCAGAAGGATATGGCCTATAGTTATTACCAGAGTTGTTCCTATAAGCATTGTTGTTGAAATTATTATTTTTAATGAAATTCACATCAACATTTTCTTCTTGAGCAACCAATGAAGCTAAAGGAACATTATTTGGATCAACATTAGATCTACCATTCACAAGCATAGACATAATCACATCAATCTTATCACTCAAGGAAGAGGTTTCTTCGACAGAATTTACCTTCTTACCTTGTGGAGCTCTTTCCGTGTGCCATTCAGAGTAATTCACCATCATATCATCAAGAAGTTTTGTAGCCGCCCCCAATGTGATGGACATAAAAGTACCTCCAGACTGAATCCAATAAATTCCGTGAAGAAAAATTTAGTCCTGCATAGAAGGTTTGGATGATCATCCAAGTAGTCAGTCCATGGGTTGGGCAATTCTTTACCAAAGTTTTCATTCTCTCCCAAGCTTGAGCAACATGTTCAGTATCTAATTGTTTAAAATTCATTATGCTACTTCTCAAAGAAATAATTTTAGCGGGAGGATAATATCTACTAATAAAAGCATCCTTGCATTTAGTCCATGAATCAATACTATTCTTAGGCAAAGATAGCAACCAATCTTTAGCTCTTCCTCTTAATGAGAAAGGAAACACTTTCAATTTAATAATATCACCATCTACATCTTTATACTTTTGCATTTCACAAAGTTCAACAAAATTATTGAGATGGGCAGCAGCATCATCAGAACTAGCACCAGAAAATTGTTCTCTCATAACCAAATTCAGTAAAGCAGGTTTAATTTCAAAGAATTCTGCTGTAGTAGCAGGTGGAGCAATAGGTGTGCATAGGAAATCATTATTATTTGCATTTGTGAAGTCACACAACTTAGTATTTTCAGGGTTGGCCATTTTAGCAACAGTAAATAAAGCAAACTAGATAAAGTAAATGCGAGTAACTAATTTTTTTGTGTTTTTGATATAGCAAACAAGATAGCAAATAAAGTAAAACTAGCAACTAATTTTTTTGTGTTTTGATTTAGTGCAGCAAACAAAGTAGTAAATAAAATAAAGCAAGACAAAAACAAAGTAAAGAGATTGAGAAGTGGAGACTCCCCTTGCAGCGTGTCTTGATCTCCCCGGCAACGGCGCCAGAAAGTGGTTGCCGTGGGAGGCAATTCTCTGTGGTGTAACTTTTCTTCAGGTCCCCGGCAACGGCGCCAGAAAAAGTGCTTGATGCGCGTAGATGTACACGTCCGTTGGGAACCCCAAGAGGAAGGTATGATGCGCACAGGGCAAGTTTTCCTCAGTATGAAACCAAGGTTTAATCGAACCAGTAGGAGCCAAGAAGCACGTTGAAGGTTGATGGTCGCGAAATGTGATGCGGCGCAACACCAGGGATTCCGCGCCAACTAGGAACCTGCACAACACAACCAAAGTACTTTGCCCCAACGAAACAGTGAGGTTGTCAATCTCACCGGCTTGCTGTAACAAAGGATTAAACGTATCGAGTGGAAGATGTTTGCAAAGAAAACAGTAAAACAAGTAGAATGTATGCTATGGAAAGAATAGGACCGGGGTCCACAGTTCACTAGAGGTGTCTCTCCCATGAGATAAAAGCATGTTGGGTGAACAAATTACAGTCGGGCAATTGACAAATAGAGAAAGGCATAATAATGCATGTACATGACATGGTAAATATAGTGAGATTTAATTGGGCATTACGACAAAGTACATAGACCGCCATCCAACTGCATCTATGCCTAAAAAGTCCACCTTCAGGTTATCATCCGAACCCCCTCCGTATTAAGTTGCAAAGCAACAGACAATTGCATTAAGTATTGTGCGTAATGTAATCAATAACTACATCCTTAGACATAGCATCAATGTTTTATCCCTAGTGGCAACAGCACATCACAACCTTAGAACTTTCTGTCACTGTCCCAGGTATCAATGAAGGCATGAACCCACTATCGAGCATAATTACTCCCTCTTGGAGTTAAGAGTAAAAACTTGGCCAGAGCCTCTACTAATAACGGAGAGCATGCAAGATCATAAACAACACATGAACAATAGATTGATAATCACCATAATCATAGTACTCTCTATCCATCGGATCCCGACAAACACAACATATAGAATTACATATAGATGATCTTGATCATGTTAGGCAGCTCACAAGATCTAACAATGAAGCACAACAAGGAGAAGACGACCATCTAGCTACTGCTATGGACCCATGGTCCAGGGGTGAACTACTCACTCATCACTCCGGAGGCGATCATGGCGATGAAGAGTCCTCCGGGAGATGAATCCCCTCTCCGGCAGGGTGCCGGAGGCGATCTCCGAATCCCCCGAGATGGGATTGCGGCGGCGGCGTCTCGTAAGGTTTTCCGTATCGTGGCTCTCGACCGGGGGTTTCGCGACGGGAGCTTTAAGTAGGCGGAAGGTCAACGCGAGGGGCCACACGAGGGGCCCAGGGGGCAGGGCCGCGCGGCCAAGACCTGGGCCGCGCCGGCCACCCCCTGGCTGCCTCGTGGCCCCACTTCGTTAGGTCTTCGGTCTTCTGGAAGCTTCGTGCAAAATAGGACCCTGGCGAAAGTTTCGTCCAATTCCGAGAATATTTCTTTACTAGGATTTCTGAAACCAAAAACAGCAGAAAACAGAACTGGCTCTTCGGCATCTTGTTAATAGGTTAGTTCCAGAAAATGCATAAATATGACATATAATGTGCATAAAACATGTAGGTATCATCAATAAAGTAGCATGGAACATAAGAAATTATCGATACGTTGGAGACGTATCACGCCTCCATGTACCGGCTCACATAGCCCACGGCGAACGTGATGTCAGGGCGGGTGTGCACCAGATAGCGCAGACATCCGACCACGCTGCGGTAGAACGATGTGTCCGTCGCAGGAGCCTTGCTCTCCTTGCTTAGCTTGAGCCATGGTTCCATTGGCACGAGCGTTGGGTTGCACTCCCCCATGCACGCGCGATCCAGGAGCTTCTTAGCGTAGCCAGCCTGAGACAGAACAATGCCGCTCCTGTCCTGATGCACCTCGATGCCGAGGTAGAAGTGAAGGAGCCCAAGATCGCTCATGCGAAATCTCTCCATCATCTCCTTCTTGAAGCCCGCGATTTCTTCTCCGCTCACGCCAGTGACAATTGGATCGTCCACATACACGCCGAGGATGATGCGGGAACGCCCCTCCCCACGCACGTACATGGCGTGCTCAGAGGGACTGCTGGTGAACCCGAGTTGCTTGAGCGTGGTGTGGAGCTTCGAGTTCCAGGCCCATGGAGCCTGGCGCAGCCCGTAGAGGGCCTTGTGGAGGCGGAAACCTTGCTTCGTCCGTCGTCGCGCTCGAAGCCTGGCGGTTGCGCAACGTACACCTCTTCCTGCAACTCACCGTTCAGGAATGCAGACTTGACGTCGAGGTGATGGACTTGCCAGCCTTGATGTGCTGCTAGCGCGAGGAGGACGCGCACGGAGTCCATGCGAGCAACGGGTGCAAACACCTCGTCGAAGTCCACGCCCTCCCGTTGCACATAGCCCTTCGCCACCAGACGAGCTTTGTGCTTGACGATGGTGCCCGCAGCGTCGCGCTTCGTCTTGTACACCCACTTTAACCCGATCGGCTTCAGTCCAGCAGGGAGGTCAGTGAGAGTCCAGGTCCCATTCTCCTCAATAGGAGCAAGCTCTTCAAGCATCGCCTTGCGCCAGCAGTCGTGTGGCTCAGCCTCGGTGAAGTTATTGGGCTCGTCGACGAGCAGCAACTCCTCCGGGTACTCCGGCTCCCCTGCCGGCTTCCTCTAGCATCTCAGCCACCAGGCGGAATCGGTGAGCCTTTGCCACATCGTCATCGTTGTCCAGCATCTCGCCGGCGTTGCTTGGCGGCGACACGAACTTGACAGGTTGTCCTGGAGCCGCTCGTGCAGTGACAGGCCCGTGGCCTGCCGTGGCTGCCGCGGCAGAAGTTGCTGTTGAATTCTCTGCCACGGCAGGGCTTCCTGCCGCACCCGTCGATGGTGTCGCCACGGGTTCGCGCTGCAGGGGAGCTCCCCCGTGCACCATGTACTCAATGGTGAACGGAGCTTCATCGCCGTTCGTCGCCTCGCCACTCCAGTCCCACGCACGTGCCTCGTCGAAGACCACGTCACGTGAGATGATCACGCGGTCGCCCATTGGAGCCAGGCTCATATCCGAGGAACACCGCCTTGATGCTGCGGTCATCCAGCTTCTTCAGGCCTGGCTTGGTGATTTTGGCGTGGGCGACACAACCAAAGGCGCGGAGGTGCTCCACGGCCGGCTTGCGTCCATGCCACGCCTCAAACGACGTCATGCCGTCGAGCGCACGGGTGAAGGAGCGGTTCAGGATGTAGAGGCTCCCTCCCTTCGGCATTGAGGATCACGAGGCTCTAATACCACGTGTTGTCGCTAAAACCCTAGATCAAACTCACACACGCGAATTGGAGAGAGGAAGAAGATGAACTCAGAGATGAACACACGAGAGGTTTTGTGTGGTGTACTGCATGCCGCTTTTCTGTTTGTCTATTCCCTTTTATTTGCGAATACAAAGCATGCCGTGGAGATCGGCTACGCCCCGACTGAATCGTGCCATCCCACGACTCGAGCGTGCCCATGGTGATCCTACAGAATCGGTCCGGATCGTGCTAGCCAACGACTCCGTCCTGGAAGCAAACTAGCGTGACAGAACTGACAGACCAGTTCGACACTTTCCTAAATTCAGAAAACCTAAGCAGCTAGTTTATTTTCCAACATGCCGTGCGTGCTGGTGTGCTGGCGCACGGCAAAGCCAACCGCACGGCACAGAGCTGCCGCACGGCAACGCTGGCCCGCACGGCAACGTTGGCTCGCACGGCAAACATGTGCACGCACGGCAAAGGCAGCGTGCATGGCAAAGCGCCTGCCGCACGGCAGCCCAGGGCGCGCACGGCAAAGGCCGTTGCCGTCGAATTCTTTGCCATCCACGTTTTGCCGTGCGTGCACGCACGGCAAAGGCTTTGCCGTGCATTTAGGAGCCTTTGCCGTGCAATGTGCCGCACGGCAATGCCTGGCTTTCCCGTAGCAAATTCTTTACCATCCAATCCATAGAGTGGTCAATAACAGCATCACAAAGTAGAACTTGACGTGCTATAAATCATACAAAAGGGAGGAATTAATACCTTCTAGTCGTGGTGGTGTTGGTTGTTGCTGCTGATGCATGCCTGGTTGCACCTTCATGCCGCGGTGCATCTCATGCCACATCGCCAGTAGCACTGCTGCCTCTGCCTCTGCCTCCAGAGTCATCACACATATCTAGCATGACATAATACAAGAGTATCTCAAGATCATAAACAATGAATATAACAAGGTGCATTGATTAACTGCAGGTTGTATCAAGGGAAACAGTCCTACTCCCTCCAATACAGTATGTTGGGCGCACCTTCAAAACCAGGTTTTTTCACAAACGAAAGAAATAGGGCGCAGCTCCTTAAGTGTAGAATTAATTGGGTGCATTTCTGTTTCTCTTCTTCAACCGCATGCTAGTGTGAAAGGAATTTGGTTGGGCTGCGCATGCAAGTGTGAATACAAGTGCAAGTGGGTTCAGTTTTGATGTTGCTCACGCATGGACTCCCTGCATGCAAGTGTGAAACTGTTTGCTCCGCATGGCCTCCCTCCTCTCTCCTTCGGCTCCCTTTCAAATTATGTACACATTCACATGGTAAAGAAGGGTATAAAACCACTGCCATGGAGTAGCTGCAAGGCTCCCTTTCAGTTGCTCCATTTCAGTTTCTCCCACTCTCTCTCGTTCGGCTCCCTTGGCGTGGTGGAGGTTGCTGCCATGGAGAGGGTCCAAGGCGTGGTGGAAGGTCCGGCGGAGGAGGTGCTAGGCGCACTTGAGCATCCTGCCGTGGAGGAGGTGGTACACGTTCATGTCGTGAACGGGGTCGGAGGGCCGGTGCAAGAGCAAGAGGTGGTACACCACAAGAACTCCAACCCGACCTCTATTTGTGAGGTCTGCATTTTCCCGGCTGTGTGCCTCAAGTGTGGCGTCCGTGGCGATGCTTCCATTTTTGTTTGCCCGGGATGTAGGCTCCCGGTACCCAAAGATTTGCGTTCTTGCACCTCGTGTGGAAATCCTTGCCTTTGTGACAATTATTGGTGCATGGATTGTGCGATTACGGCGGCGATAACCAAAGAAGGGATATGCATAAGGTGCCGTCGCAACCCATCCCTCTATCTCGAGGAGGAAAAGAAAGCGCAGACTGTGCCGGATAGTCAAGTTTAGATGCGCCTGATGATGCAAATAAAGTGAGATGTAATGGATTTACATGCTTCAAGTTTATAACGGTGCATGATCTTATGTAAGAAAGTGATGGAGGGAGTGTTGCCATATGATATTATGTAAGAGCAAGTGAGTATGAATATGGTCTTATATGATCTTATGGTCTTATATGAAGAGTTGTTTTATATGATCTTGTCATGTAATGTTATATGATCTTATGGTCTTATATGAAAGCAGTCCACAAATATATTGTAAACAGTCCACAAATATTCAGTTAGAAACAGTGCACAAAACAATCCTCAAACCATCATATGATGCATTACAAAACAGCCCACTAAACCATCATATGATGCATTACAAAACAGCCCACTAAACAGTCCACAAAACAATCACACGAGGCATTACAAAAACAGTTCACAAACCATCACACAAGGCAGTACAGATCATGTTGAGTTCGAGTTCAAGAACTCAATTGCCTGCTCAACATACTCTCTATCAATCGTCAAACGAACCGGGAGAAGACCTTGTCTCTCCAATGCTTTTTTCTTCAAGTGAGGAACCGCGTAGTGCATAGACCCCTTGTGCTTGATGATCTCTCTCATGCACGCTTGATGACTCAACCAGATCCTATTAAGCTTTTGATGGGGGTACTCAGCTAGGGATTGATTAACCTACGACACATAACAGGAAAAAAACTCAAATCAATACATAAGAAAATAGATGTGTATCAGAAATAACATAGAAATACTCAAATCAGGGCAAGACCTTTTGAACAATATCGGCTAGGGTCTTGGGCATCTTTCTATGGAACATTGCTTGAATTGAGGCAAACCAACCAAGATCCAAGATGTTTGTGTCAGGAGAATTAAGTGGTTGGTATATCATCCTAATATCCCAACCACCCCTAGCAGCTTCCTGCAAAAAAATTGGATCATCTGGTTTTATATGAGTCTTAGCATTGTCCTGCTGTACATAGATGGTGTTCCATCTATCGCTCTCAGGCCACTTTTCCTTTATAGCCGGTAGTACGTATTTCACTAAGTACTCCCGACTTTTTTCCCTGTCCACTGAATGGCAAGGCTTCAGCTCCCATGTCCCTCTCAACCTACGGATATAGAAACAAAGTAAATAATGTGCACATAAAAATTTAGCAGAAAGTAGGAGTAGTAACACTGACCTGTTTGCACTCCTCTTTTTAGCTTGCACCCACTCTGTGTAAGCCCAAACCCCAATCTTTCCATCAAAAACACAATTGCCTTCAGCATCATACCTTGGTCTAGCCATTGCGGACAAGAACATAATTTTTTGAATGTGGTTTTTATGTTTACATTCCCTGTGTGGTGCACTCTCTCTATGGCTCAAATACATGTTCTGGGTCTTCCGCGTGCGATAAAACCACTTCTCATCTATATGAACCACGTCCATATCAGCCCTAAATGTGGGATTAATACCGCCTACGGATGTTAGGCTACATCGCTCAAGATGCATAAGAGCATACTCCACACGAGCCCTTTCATTTGCATCAGTCAAGGCAGGCTTCAGTTCACTCGTGATTCGTCTAATTTCCTTCATCTTCAACCTACAAGAAAATATAACAACCAACATATCAATGACATACACATTTGACATGTAGAAAATTGACATATATCAATGTATAACACTCACCTCCGCCAAACAGTGGCAGTTGACACGTTCATATGTCCAGCAACTTGTTCTAATGTTGTTCTCTCTCCGGGTGGGATGGCCTCCAATGCATCCAAGTCAAAATTGATCTTCTTCCTTCCTGATTTGAGCTTCCGATTGTTTCTGACCCCAGTAATGCCGCCATGATTTTTAGCCTCCTGCCATACCCTTTGCACTATCCTCCTAGGACAATCACAAGCTAGTGCAACAGCTTTAGAAACTCCATGCTTTAACCTATTGCATGTACCATTACGAGCAATGATCTCAGCATATATGTGACGCTTGTCATCGGTACTGTACTGTCTTCTTGTCTCCTTGTTCGACAAAACATCTACATGCATTAGAAAAATAATTAGACAAACAAAAAATATGGAATGTTAGTGAAAGACAAAAAATATGGAATGTTAGTGAAAGACAACAAATATGTCTAAAAGTACTTACTCAAATCAATAGGCTGTTTTTCGGTTTGAACAGCCTCTTGACTAGGAGGGTATTCGTCGGCATGGGAAAAATTTGGGTTGTAACCAGCCCCTCGGTAGCCAATGGTACCCTCATTTCCACCAATACCTTGTAGTAACAGAAAAGAAAGCATATTAACCATGAGATTTTAGTTCATAATGTGCATGCAAATTACTGTTTATGTTCACAATGCCGAACCTGTTGTGTTCTCTCCGTTCATCATGTTCTGCGCATTGTGTCCACCAAGACCGCTCCCAATTCCTTGGAATCATGCAGACATGACAAGACAACAAATATTACTACATTATGATGCAAAGAACAGAAGCAAAAAAAATCAAAACTTGGCTGCAGAAACGTTTTTCACTCCAAACTTGGCTGCAGCTCATATCCTCTGCCGCGGCAGAGAAAACGAAGAAAAACTGTGCCGCGGCAGAGAAAACGAAGAAAAACTGTGCCGCGGCAGAGATTAACAGTACTGTGCCTATGATCATCTGTGTAAATCATCTGCATTATGAACTAAATTATCTCTATCTAAATTATCTCTACACTATCTCTATGATCTAAATTATCTGCATTATGAACTAAATTATCTCTATCAATACTGATCTATGTAAATCATCTGCATTATGAACTAAATTATCTCTATCTAAATTATCTCTACACTATCTCTATGATCAGATCAGAAAAAGTAACAAAAACTTGACAAGATCTACATGATATACAAGTAGGATTACAACAACTTGATAGCAATAACAGAAACATCAGTACATGATCAACCGAAACAGGACCAAAAACTTGATGATCTACGTCACAATCTTGATTCAAAGTGACAGCCGGCGCATGATATAGGAGACTACAGGGTTTAGGGTTTACCTTGGCTGCCGGCGCCGGTACTGAACGTGAAGCCCATGGACTCGCTGCTGCCGCCGCTGCCAAACGAGATCCTGCCGCCACCGCCAACGCCAAACGAGATCCCGCCGTTGCCATTGTTGAGGTTAAACCCCACGAACGTAGAACTGATCCCTCTGCTGCCTGTACCGGCCTCGCCGACGGAGGCACTCCAGTTCGAGGAACCGGCCTCGTTAGGTGCCGGAGCGCGAGATGGGCGTGCGAGGCCGACGCGCCGTCATGGCAAAGTAGTCGGAGAAGACGCTCGAAACCAGCCGTGCCGATGGAGAAGGAAGGAGCACCCGCGCGTCCGGTGAGACCAAGAGGAGGAAGACCTCCGGGCGGCGGTGCTCTCGCCTGGAAAGCTACCCTAGAAAGCCCACGGAGGCCAAGAGGAGGAGGCCGGCGATCTTCTGCATCTTGCTGTGGCGGCGCCATTGGAGAGAGGAGAGAGGAGAGAAGATGCCGCCGTCTGTTGGTGTCCCTCCATCGCCGCAGATACTTATATAGAGGGATCACCGGCGGGAACATCGGCGGGAGCTTTCAACTCCGAAATTTTCGTTTCGAAATTTTCATGGAAACGGAGCGGGGGAGAAAGGAAACTCAGCGGGGGAGAAAGGAAAGTGCGGGAGGAAGAAGAAACTCGCTAAAATTTCGCCTCCTAACCGTCTCCACCAATGCATGCAATCGTTTCCTTCTTTTACTGGACGGGGAGGTTTACTAAGCGTCATTTTAGCAATTCATTAGGCGCAAATCTTCAACTCCGAAACTCCAGCGCCTGCTTATTTCCTGCCAATCACACCGTACCTTGGGCCCAGAGTGAGGTGAGATGCGCCCAAAAAACTGTATTGGAGGGAGTACAGTATTTGTGAAAGGAGTACTTGTGGTATTGATTGTCTGATCGATGCAGTAAGAATACAGAGAGACAAAACATGCTAGCTAGGTATAACTTAGGATAGAGATACTTGGGGAAATTAAGTCTTACTATTAACGAAAAACACTATTTCAAATATTTCATAAGAGCCACTTACATAGGTATGAAAGGGCTGTACATTTATAAAAGGGAAAGAGGCACTACCTCAAATCCAAAAGGCAATGGATTTTGTTATTTGATCTCCTTTGTAGACTGATGCGGCCTTCTCCATTTCTAGGCAAGTGACGTGATGCATCAAACTTACCTATATCCACAAGCTTTGGATCAAACAGATCTTCGAGCAAAGCCAATAATCGTGCCCTAGGTACAGCGAGATTTATTAGTAAGTATCAATTTCCCAGCTTACTAACAAGGATGAAATCACGGAAACATGTGAATAAAACCATAACATATTGATACGTATCTTTTGCCAGCTACTATTGCAGAAACTAAAATAGCTGGACTAACATCATCACTACAGGAATGGGCGCATACGCCGACGGCCAGCTGCCCTCGGCGTAGCCACGTTTGGCCCTCGGCGTAGGCTACGCCGACGGCAAAACCGTCGGCATACAAATTTGAAAAATTTGAATTTTCTTTTTTCCAAAAAAAAAAATAAAAAAAAATTCGAAAAAAAATATTTTTTTTATATGCCGAGGGCTTTGCCGTCGGCATAGAGTTTTAAATTTTTTCAAATTTTAATTTTTTTTCACCATTTTTTTTTATTTGTTAATCTTTCACCCATACACTTTTAGCTCTAAGTATACTTAATCCTTGGTCAAATTACAATCATGGTTAAACTTCCCAGCCGGTCACCCATCCTCACACTACTCCAACCTCAGCACGCTTAACTTCTTGGTTCCATTCGGATGAGCTTCCCTTAAAGAATTGACACCTTACTGATAATAATAGCCTATCAACCCTATTAACCCTTGGATCGTGATGTCACAACTCTTTATTTTTGAATTCCAAACAATTACATAAGTAAACAACAATGAATATATAAGTAACAATCAATAATAATATTGAATTCAAATAACAATAAAATGATTTTATTTTTTGGTTTTTTTCTATTTAATATGGAATAATTGATATCTTAAAATCGAAAAATTGAAATTCCACAAATAATATGTCTAAATCGATCAGAAAAATGAGAGGAATCTAAATATAACATCCATATCATCATCTGAACCTAAAAATTAGAGTAATCCAAATATGACGTCCCATCTGGCCAAAATGGCCCCCTCGGGAGATGCGAAATGGCCGTACCGGACGCGCTGGTGCATCTTTCGCCAACATGCTAAACGGAAAAAATTAGCACATAAAGTGATGTGTTATAGACCTAAAAACATTTTTCGCGGAATTTATTGAGAGACGGAAAGTGTACCCCTAGTTCAAATCCGGGTTCGGATTCGATGACACCGCAGAAGCAACATGATTTCCAGATAGCTAGCATGCACATATGGCATGTGATATGGTGCGGAGGCGGTGTCCTAACACTACGCGGATGTCTCGCGCAATACTAAAATACGCCTCATGTTGCTTCACAAAAAAAACTCGTTTTGGCACCCCGAAAATGAAAAACCATCGCCCATGGGTCGGATTGGAAATCCGCTCCCGGGGCCATGCCTTCCTGGGGACGACACGTGCCAAATATGGCCTCGTTCCGACAAACTATGTGTCACAGGCCGTTTCCTACTCATTTGCCCTAAAAGCCATAGAACTCCGGACGTGATAGCTCTGTTTGTGAAGGGTTTTCCAAAATAATCGTCGTATTCTAATTCTAATTTTTGGAGTGGTTACTAGGACACATAAAATGACGCCATGCGGCTCCAAGGGATTTTCTAACTTAGTTTAAATTGCCATCCGCCAAAACGGCCCCGAGATGCGGTATGGCCGGGCGCGCTGCGCACCGTTCACCATCGCGCTAAACAAAAAAAATTAGCACATAAAGTGATATGTTGTAGACCTAAAAACATTTTTCCGAATTTATTGAGCGACGGAAAGTACTAGTTCAAATCCGGTCACTTTCCACGGATTTGGACACACAGAAGCCGCAGGATTCCCAGATAGCTAGCACGCACATATGGCATGTGATATGTGGTGCGGAGGCGGTGTCCTACTAGTACGCGGAGGTCTCGCGCAATACAAAAATACGCCCCATGTAGCGCTTCACAAAAAAAACCCGTTTTGGCACCCCAAAATGAAAAAACCATCGCCCATGGGTCGGATTGGAAATCCGCTCCCGGCCTTGCTTCATGCCAGTACCACAAATGTGCCAAATATGGCCTCGGTCCGACAAACTATGCGGTGTCACCGGCCGTTTCCTACTCATTTGCCCTAAAAGCCATAGAACTCCTTACGTGATAGCTCTGTTTGTCAAGGGTTTTCCAAAATAATTGTTGTATGCTAATTCCAATTTTTGGAGTGGTTACTAGGACACATAAAATGACGCCATGCGGCTCCAAGGGATTTTCTAACTTAGTTTAAATTGCCATCCGGCCAAAACGGACCCCACAGAGATGCGGTATGGCCGTACCGGGCGCGCTGGTGCACCCGTTCACCATCGCGCTAAACGGAAAAAAATTTAGCACATAAAGTGATGAGTTGTAGACCTAAAAACATTTTTCCCGAATTTATTGAGCGACGAAAGTGTACCCTAGTTCAAATCCGGTCACTTTCCAGATTCAACGGACACAGAAGCCTGGATTCCAGATAGCTAGCACACACATATGGCATGTGACATGTGGTGCGGAGGCGGTGTCCTACTACTACGCGGAGGTCTCGCGCAATACAAAAATACGCCACATGTAGTTGCTTCACAAAAACCCGTTTGGCACCCGAAAGAAAAAACCATCGGCCATGGGCCGGATTGGAAATCCTCTTCCGGGGCATTGCTTCCCATTCCAGGGACCACGCACGTGCCAAATATGGCCTCGTTCGACAAACTATGCGTGTCACGGACCGTTTCCTACTCATTTCCCCTAAAAGTCATAGAACTCCGGACTTGATAGCCCTGTTTGTGAAGGGTGTTCCAAAATAAGTGTCGTATCCCAATTCCGTCTTTTAGAGTGGTTACTTGGACACATAAAATGACGCCATGCGGCTCCGCGGGATTTTCTGACTTCGTTTAAATCGCCATCTGGCTAAAATGGGAACCCGATGACATATAAGAAAGTGTTTGAATTCTTACTATATTAACATGATATACATGATTCAAATATGCATGATTTTGACATAAATGGATAGAGGATGTTTTTCTGAACATTTTGATACCTTATACGTATTTTTCTGACATCATATGAATTAGTTATGATTTTTACAAAATTAGACAAATTTGACAAATAGTCTACACCGAGGGTGGCGTAGCCCTGTCTACGCTGGGCCAAACATATGCCGAAGGCTGCCTCGGCGTGATTACGCCGACGGCAACGATACGCCGAGAGTGAGACTCGCTGGCTGGTCGTGCCGGGCCATACGCCGACGGCCCCGACATTTGGCCGTCGGCGTATGCCACGGCCCTCGGCGTACGTCGCCATTCCTGTAGTGCATCTATATGGACTTTTCGTGTCAATTATGGTAAGTGGCGAACTGTAACATAATCTGCCATTAGCTTGAGCCGATCGGTATCTAACCAATCCAAATAGCATAATGTAAATGCAGGCGAGAAGCAGCCGATGGCAAGGATGCACAAAAAATACCTAGAAAAACAAAGAACACGGTAATTCAAAGAAAATGGAGAGATGGATTTGACATGGGAAAAAGGAAATCACACCGCGATGCCGAGCTTCTGACATGCCCTTGCTCCGCCGCGACCCCCGTGGTATATGTTGCCGCCGTGGATCATCAACAAACCTCTGCATCATGGAGTATCCCAAATCCATCTTGGCTGTCGGATTAACCCTTCGATAAGATCTCGCTCCTCATCCTAACAAAAGGACGAGAGTATCGAAACGTGTGTGTGGCATCACTGGCCGCCGCTGGTCACCGGCGAGGGAGCCTGATCGCCAATGGCTGGGAGCCGCCCTGCCGCCCTGCTGTAGTGGAGGGAGGCGGCTAGGTTATGGGGAGACGAGGGAAGTGGGGAATATGCCTGGGTGAGTTCGTGGCTGGTGGGTTAAAGCCTGTCGTGCTTAGTGGGCTTGGATAATTTCTACGGTGCAATGCAATCTCTAGACTGAATAACAGATCTGGCCTCCAACGCATATATCTGTATCTACCAAAAAAAAATTGCAATCAATATTTATGGCGTTGCTAAGTATGTATAGCTATATGGGGTATCTTCTTGTAGTGGGCTGACCCGAATACAACTCGTACGTTTGTTGCTAGGTGACCTTGGTGTGCACGATATGTATTTTTTTTTGTTAATCAACGCAGTGACGATCATCACATATGCATACAGGACTACACGTTATACCAGCTAATATCCTAGACGTGTCTATTATAATTCAGACTCTAGAACTGTAGGGATAGATCATCTATTTTCTCGTTGAATCACATATTTATATTAAAGATATTACAATATTAAATCAGAGATATAACAGTAAATAGTTCCTTAATTTTCAAGCCTATGCTGACGTGTGCATGCAATATTCTTTTTTCCTATCTTTAATATCTCATATGTGTTTGTTGTATGTGAATATATTTGATCGACCGACCTAATCTATACCTAATAATAAAGGAGCTAAGGTTTCTGCCAAAAAGTTTCGTCAACGCTTTTTTTGGACGGTTTTACCCCCCACCAATTCACTTAATACGCACCAATGCCATCAAAATAACGATTCGTTGTTCCTTGTCCCGCATCGCTGTGCTGCTTCCACGCTCCCACGGTAATGGGCCACGTAGTGTGCAGCTGGCCCAAGAAAACCATCCGACCATCCTAATTAACGATCTCTGCGTGCTACCAATTGCCCCGCTCAGATTAGTCCCATACCGCTTAATTAAAGGGAGTATCACCAGTTTATATACCTACATTTTTTGGATATCAACAAGCAGCCAAAGATCTGATGAGAAAAAAATGAGGAGCCGAGGGAAGGATGCACATCTGGCCTAAGCGCGCGAGGGACAAAAGTATATGTCGTGCAGCGCGGCTGCCGGCGGCGCAGGTCGAGAGAGGACTCTGTATGATTCAGAATTCAAAGAAGAGAGCTTTGACACAGCTGC
This sequence comes from Lolium multiflorum, assembly GCA_030979885.1. Classification (NCBI taxonomy): domain Eukaryota; kingdom Viridiplantae; phylum Streptophyta; class Magnoliopsida; order Poales; family Poaceae; genus Lolium; species Lolium multiflorum. Next base: position 145,405,028 of record CM061747.1, read on the forward strand.
CTGCATGGGGCGAGGAAGACGACTGCCGACCCACGACCCCTTCAGTAGTTCAGTGGAGGAACATCCGGGTCGAATTAGCCGGGCCAGGATCTGCTAGCCGGGAGATGGAGTGGAAGCCGGGACGCGAGCCAGTGGATTTTCCCTCTCAAATTAAATTGATCCCTGGTACTCGCGAGGATCTGGGCGATAGGGGCTGAGTGAGCACAGCAGGTGCCAAGGTAGGCGGTGGAGATGTTGCTTTGCCGATTCCATACTGCTATATCTGTAAATATTAGTGCGGATCCAATGAAGTCGGATGCTTTGCCGATTGCGCGAAACAAATTTGTCTATTCAGCCCAGATTCATTGCTGATTGGATATGACAGAAATTAGGACCATAATTGCCTCTTCAAAACTTATTGAAAATGTATAAAAAATACAGTGGAAAAATAGCATATCTTTGTATATTGTCAAATAATAAGGGATTGCTCGACAATAAAGCAACATAGTTGGGGTGTTTTTGGCAAAAAAAAAAGCTTCCGAGATTGTTTTGGAAGTAAAAAAAATTAATAAATACGAATTGTTGAAACTTGGAGAGTGAGAATTGGAGTCCATTAAAATATTAGTGCAAATCGAAGATGCAATTTCTTTGGAGAGCTCTCCAAGTTAAAATATAGATAGTTAAATTTGACGTTTCGTTTGAACATTTATCGGCTAGGGTTATGATTTGGATTCTGTTAGTATTTACCAAAAGTTTATTTTACTCTACCACTCTACCATTGCAACGCACATTGAGGTTCAAATTAATTGAAGTGAAAGTATTGAATACATAATCATCAATTTTGCTCGCTCTTCCGCCGCAGCGCGCGGGCATTGTCCTAGTCTATACCTAATAATAAAGGAGCTAAGGTTTCTGCCAAAATTTCCGTCCAACTTTTTCTTTGGACGGTTTTACCCTCCCACCAAATCCCATATTACAGCAAATTGTCACGCTATACCGTTTCGCAGGAAAAAAACCTTGGGGAAAGAAATCGGGCGGTGATGGGCATCGGGGCGGCGGGCGTTGTGGGCGTCGTTCCTGGGTAAGGCTAGCATCGGGGCGGCTGGCGTCGTTCCTGGGTAAGGCTACGGACCGAGCGGCCCAATTGATGAGCAAAGAAATGATCGGGACGATTTACTACTAGCACGGAACAAATTATCAATCTGACTCTACACCTACATATAATCCCACCTCGCTCCCGTATAAGAAATCCCACCAGTTTATATCCCTACGTTTTCTGGATTGTAACAAGCCATTACGAGCAACATCATTCTATGATCTAAAGATGTAATGTGGGAGCGAATGAGGCCGTATAGATTTCAAAGAGGAATTGCAAGGGCTGGTGGCATGAGGAAGGAAACGAAAACAAATTAAAGAGGGAGGAAGGAAAGAAAGCTGAGGAAAGCAAATCAAAGGAGAAATTGCAAAAAGAATACAAGCCGGTGGTGGAGAGAAGAAAGATACGGGGCGACCGCCTGGAAGAGATTGAACGAGGGGGAAGAACCGAGCAAACATCGATTGGCGGCGGACTGTGCAAGCCGTGGCAAAGCGAATCGGCCGCCGCGACCTCCAGCGACCCTCGTTTGGTTGTAATGGGCCCAAAACCCAGGGAACTACTTCCCCCACGTCAATTTCCCTGTGCGCTCGGGAACCACGGGTTTCCTCTCCGGCTCGGGAACATTAAGGTTTGCCATTTGGATAGAACTGGCAGGGAATGGACGGGAATGGACTGGAACATTCGAAATTCGAAAATAAGGCCAAAAGAGTACGTTTTTTCACATGAAATTTGAAATTTCAGGCATACAAATTAATACAGAAATATCAAGAAATACTTATAATTCGAAATACACAACATATTCAACCAATCTTTACATCTCCAGGCAGAATTATTAATTAAAAAGGTAGAAAGTCTTGCAACAAATCTTACAAAAAGAAACATCTTGCAACAATAATTAATACATGTCAGTTATCTAAATTGCACCAAGCCAGATAGCATCAATCAAACTTGAGTTGCATAGAAGTTTTTAACATGAAATCGAAGAAAACAGTTCGCTGGGGACATGTCCATGAGCTTTTCTGCATGGCCTTCTTCTACTCCTCCCCTGGTGGATCATCCCTGTCTTCAAAATATATTGAAAACAAATATTCAGTAGAAGCCTCTGCTAAAATAATCCGCAAGCTATATATGAACAAACTACAGTTTCACAATTCATTTAGTTCCTGGTGCATGAGAGGGCCAGGCATATTTGGCATGTCACTAATCGCACAGAAACCAAGTATTAAACTGAAACCAACAATAAGGAACAAAAAAACTGTATTCATGACATCCATTTTTGGTCATGGGCTAAAGCTTAACAGCAGATCAACTTCACAGTATCAAGTAGAATATGGAAGGAGACAACATGTTGTCAAAAAAGAAAAGGAAATGCTGCATATTATTTACAGATACATCCAATCTACACCAGGAACGACGCCATCAGAGGCCAGACAACTATGAACTTACAGATGCAGACCTGGACCATCAGACCCAATCCTCATCCAAACAGAAACTGTTGTGTGATATACTCATCGTTCGGAAACAACCAAAGCATTCTAACTCCTAATCCTAGAGTACAAGCTTAGCAACACCACTTCTAGCATTAACTTACTACTACAAGAATTAAAGATAAGATATATCCTAAAGAGTATCAGTATAGTAATAAAATTAAGACGAGTTATATAACCATTGCTGAATAAGATGTCCAGTACACAGTAAGGTAGCAGACCAAAGCTAGTTCACTGGGTAACAATAAAGAAGGATTTTCTAAACCCTGTGCTAGCTAGTTTTTCACTAGACCTAAATTGTACAGTGGTGCAAGTGCTGCTATGGGTTACGGATATGCAGCAGGCTACGGCTGACCATGGTCACAACTCACAGCACACACATATACAACAGTAGAACATGGAACTCTGAATGAAGCCTATCCATCAATCATGTTGTATTGTTGCGATCAATTAGAAAAAAGTGAGGATCAGCTAAAAGGTTAATTTTTTTCCTTCAAATTGCATAGTCAATTAATCAGGTGGCAAGTTTAAAAGAAATAAACCACATGATTTCATATCAAAACAACAACTAATGTGATCTTAATGTTCGCAACCAATCAGCGAAACAAGTTTTAGAATTCGCACCTTATGCTTTCTCCATCGCAGAGATTTCTTCTTTCAACCAAAAAGTCCGAAGGATTGGGTCCTTTGTATTGAGAAAAATCTCTCGATTGAGCTGGCATTTGAAAAGCCGCAGCGCCTTTGACTTCTCTGCAATTGAAAGTTCCTCTTCCTCTATTGTTTCGAGTGCCGCCACACAACTTGCAATGGTGAACTGGTCTTTTTGCTTCGGTTCCTTCATTTCTTCGACAAATGTCTGACTTTGTTGCTTTTTGAAGTCCACGTAGTCTTCAAGTACTTGAGCTATCTGACTCTGTTTCCTTTTCTTCTTCACAGGCTCATCTTCTTTCTGTCCAGAGCTAGCACTTGTTGTCGGTTCAGCCTCTTGACCATGCATATTAGAGGATTGACCAGCATCATGAGTGGTAGAGAAGGGATTTAACATTCCATGTTGATTTGTAGACGAGTCGGTGGGCGAAACAACATCACTTGTAAGGTCCACACTAGGAATTGATAGAAAGTTCAGATCTCCTGTAGCAATACTACCTGCTCCATTCAAACTAGTTAAGCACAAGATAAACTAGATAAACACATGATAAACTAGAAAGTAATTATATTTTATAGTGGCACAAGAAACTATACCTTCATAGAGTGAAGCCAGTATAGGGAACAACAAAAATGGCTTTCCTTCATATCTCTTCACCCTTGGATAGTCCTATGAAAAAGCATGGTCAGCATCAATATGTTGCATAAAACAAAAGCTGCATTGGAATGCAATTATTTTTACCTTCTTCAGTTTTTCCCAGATTATTGGCTCGGCAATTATCATACTCAGCGAATCATCCCAGCCTGTACCACTCTGTTTTCGAGCATCTCGAACAGCTTTGTAATTGGCTTTCATGTCCTTTTCTTTCTCCTGGATCTGCTGCTTTGTGAACTGAGCAGATGGAAACTTGAGGTTGAATTTTGATACGATGCTCTTCCACCCTTCTGCTACCCAACCATTTTGACCTCTGTAGACTGGAACATTGTGCTCTACTAGTAGCTCAGCTAAACCTCTCTCATATGAATGGGACCAAGATGCTCTTGATGTTTCTTTTACCATAGCTACAATATTAAACCAACAAATGATACAACATAATCAAATAACACACAACTAATAATAATATGGTCTTGTATAACACAAACAAATAACACACAACTAACATCAAGAGGTTCAACTAGAGAATACAGCCAAAGGTTCAACAATAGAAAATAAATTACACATCTGAATACAACCAAATGATCATGTCCAACTAATTGTTATAATCAGCCCACATCTGAAGCGCAATCTGATCTCTAAGATTATTTCCATTGTTTAAGTCCGCTTGATGTTGGTGGTGGGCATCTTGGTGGTGGGCATCATCTCCCTCCGGAACGTCAACATACGTTTCTGGTCGAATAAGTGGTGGTTGGTGATCCAACCAGTCCTCATCTCCATTCTGACATCTAATGATGTTGTGGAATACAATACATGCAGCATGGATCCTAATTTGAGATTCGATAGGATAATGATTGCCCACTTTCAAAAGAGGAAAGCGCTTCTTCAAAACACCGATGGCCCTTTCAATATAGTTTCGAAGAAGTGCATGTCGGTGGTTGAAGAGTTCTTCTTTGTTAGCATAACCAGTTTCATTACGCCGACGCCTCCTAAATTCGCCGAGATGGTACCGGACTCCTGGATACGGGGCAAGAAAAGAGGATGTGTTTCCATAACCACCATCTACAAGATAGAACTTTCCAGCAGGCACCTCAAACCCCTTGCTGATAGCAGAACGAAGAACTCCCGCATCTGATGCAGACCCTTCCCACCCACATGAAATGAATGTGAAGTTCAGATCGAAGTCACAGGCGACCATCATGTTTTGAGAAAGGGTTCCTTTTCTATTCCTATATGGTGCAGCTATTTCTTCAGCAATAGTTATGGGGATATGTGTTCCATCGATTGCCCCAATGCAATTCTGCATATTAAAAAAACAGAAAACGTGGTATTTTAGAAAATAGTTGTGGAAAAGTCTGAAAAAGATTGATGAAGTAGATATATGTATAGTGGTTAACCTGAAAGTAAGGCCAGAACCGTGGGTTGGACATTATCTTTGGGTGAGGCTGGAGAGAAGTTGGAACCTTCACAAATCTCTGGACTAAAAGTGGAATCAAGTTGATAATTTCATTCAGCTTCCTATGGACTGTTTCAGCACTATGTTGAAACTTTTTTTGCAAATCTTGATTGGTAGCATTGTGGGAGATCATATACATGAACATTCCCAACTGCTCATCAACATCTACTCTTGTTGTGCCTTCCAATAGACGCTCTCTCTTAAGATAATCCGAGACAGCTCTGAAAATTTCAGGCTCCATCCGGAATTCAACCTTAGACCAACTCTCATGTCCTTCTAATATTTCCTTAACCAGCTGAGCACCGGATAAAGAAGATGTGTGGACTGGACGCTTTTCCTCATAGAGAGAAGAGTATAGAGCAGGAAGCAAAACTAAGAAGAGTTCATCGTCATCTTCCTCTTCTTGCAACATGAACTTCCTAATTCTATCCATTCTAGAATCCATCACTAGCTAGTCGACTGCAATGTATAAAAACATGTAATAAAGCATTACACACTGTGTTAATTCGATCATATACACATACTAATGTAGGTAGCAGTAGTGGTTATCAGGTTAATTCTAAACCAGTGGCTTGCGCAGAAAAGGCTAATCATGTATGTAAACAAGGCTAATCTGCCAAGTAATTACAGAAACTTTCACTAAATCCTAGTGTTGTATACAGGACAAAGAATGATGCAAACATGAGATGATGCAAACAGGAGATTACCTAAGCCTGGAAGCAATCTCGAACAACACAGCGTTGGTAACCTTCTCCTTTTGCTTTCTCTTGCTCCACTTCTGCATCAACCAAACAAATCCACCATCGGAATCGTCGCAGATCATAATTATGATCAGAAGTATGACCAAAATAAATAAATACAAATATCACTAGATGAATCAAGTATTAAACTGAAACCAACAATAAGGGACAGAAAACTGTATATTCATGACATCCAATTTTAGTCATTGGCTAAAGCTTAACATCAGTTCACCTTCACACTATCAAGTAGAAAATGGAAGGAGACAACATGTTGTAAAAAAAATATGCTGCATATTATTTACAGTTACATACAATCTACACCAGGAGCGACACCATTAGCAGGCACATGTTAAATTAGAGAATGCTACCAATCTACAACCTTTTTTCCCAGGGATAAAAAACTAAATTTACAGGAATGGTGCAAGTGTGTATACTGTTGAAAGGACATAGTGGATCATGTCAAAATAAAGTGGATCATGTACTCTGTTGCGACTATACTGTTGAAAGGACATAGTGGATCATGTCAAAATAAAGTGGATCGTGTACTATGTTGCAACGTGGTATGTTTAGATATAGATATGGACAAGTAAATACTTTGCAAAGCAGATAATAGGTAGAGCTGAACTGGTTGAGACGAAATACTAGCTCTTTTGAGTTCTGTACAGTGTGGTGGCGTGAGGTGCGTAGCATAGGAAAAGAATGAATGATTTATACCTCCCAGTACTGAACCACGTTGAGCCGTTGGCCGAATAGAGGGAGCAGCAGCCAGCACCAAGATGAAATCGCGTCTGTACTTGTCGCCGCCTGCCGTCCCGTCCTTTCCCTCCGTCCCGTCCTTGCTTCCCCACCACAGCTGCAAGATCGGGAGGAGTTAGTAATTAGCATGCCGGCCCGTCGTCGTCGGAGCTGGGGAGAAAAACAAGTGGTAGGAGGAGAAGCAGGAGAGGGCAAACCTTCAGCAGGAGATTGAGCCGGCGACGAGGAAGGCGATCAGATCTTGGACGAGGAAAACGACCCGATCTGAGCTCTCGATCTCCAGTTGCCGCCGGAGAAGATCTTGGAGAGGGGAGAGGGGAGATGCGAGAGAGGTAGAGGATCTCGTCCGGTCCGAGATCTCGTCCGGTCGCCGTCGGAGGAAGGAGCGTCGCCGGAGGAAGGAGCGCCGCCTCCCGTCACGAGAGGCAGACGAGGAATGAGATCCACGACTCTCGACTCGCGGAATGGACGCCCAGGGAAAAGACGCGGAAGGGCCGGGCTTCCTCTCCTCGTGGGCTGCCAAACGGCGCGGTAACTTAACCCGGGCCAATTCAGCCCGGGGTTTCCTGGGCCAGGGAAAGGCCGCGGAACCCCCAGGGAATAGGGGCAACCAAACGAGCCCTTAATCGGATGGGGTAGTGATGGAGTTCGGGCCACACCAGCGAAGCTAAATCGATTGGCAGCGGGACTGTGCAAGGCGTGAAAGGGATCTTCGAGCGCCCTGTGCTGTACGGCCTCCTTATGTGAAAGGATAAGAAGGAAATGAGTGGCATAGGAGGTGTCGCATGCTTCCTGTGAGCGTGTTTTTCATATTTTAATATCACAGCTAAATGGATGACAATGGATGCAGTTTTTATATCTTGGTAGCATGTAAATTAGAGTATATATTTGGGAACAACTTTTGTAATACAATTAAACTGAATTAATTTAACCACCAACGCCAACGGTATATTGATGTAGCACTGCCTCATGTACGATGTAGCGTAAAGAAACCGGCGGGTAGATCAGCCAATAAAGGCACACATAACTATGGTTGATTAATGCGATAAATTTAAGAATGTTCAGCCGCGTCTCCCAAAGTGTTCCCAAACGATTTTAGGCTCGTCGGATATATTTTTGGCCCCAGTGGCGTCTTAAAGCCTTCTTCCGTTCGGCGTGGCCAATATGGTGTTCGGCACCCCGAGTCCGTCCCGGGTCCACAAGGGATGCTCCGGACATGTCGGACAAAGCGAGAAGCGAGGCAGGGAGTAGCGGGCCCGACGCGTCATTGACACGGAAGTCTAAAACCCGTCGCCTACCTCTACTCAAGCGACGTTAATGGCCTGGTGTGTTTCCCACGCGGCACAGTGAAGCGTCCCGTCGCATATGCCCGCGTGGCCATTTGCGCTGACCTTTTTGCCGCTAATGCCCCCGCTGCCGCTTTGCCTGCCGCCGATGTTTAAAAGGCCGCCCCCTCCTTCCTTGTCATCCCTTCCACATACCATCCTCGCCACGCCGCTCTCGACAGCGCCTCCTTCCCTCACGCAACCTACCTAATCTGACAATGTCGTCGTCCCACAAGAGTGCGGTCCCCATGAATGGCTGCGGGCGCGGCAACCTCATGGTGGCGGAGGTGTCGGCGCTGTACAACACGCGGTACCATGTACCTCCGGACATGCGCTTGCTAAGCGGCGGCGGCTGGAGGATGGCCATCAACGGGATCAGCATCCCGCCGCCGCCGCCGGGAACCGATCGCTGGAGGGAGGCGATCAGGATCCAACACGCTCGCCTCGGCGCCGAGGAACGCGCTGATCCCACCTAGGCCCCCACCGGCAACGACGACTGGTGGGCGGACTTCATCTAGGCGCAGTACGACGCCGACCTGAACATCACCGATGACCTCGTCGGCCATAGGACACGTGGAACAAGGAGGGGCGCGCCCTTTTTTGGGGCATTCCTGGGCGCACCCTCTCGACCGTTGTCGACGGCATCCACAACGACGCCCCGCGGCTGGAGATGCCACCTTCTCCGCCGCCATCTCCTCCGGCTTCGGTGCGCTGGCAACCGAGAAAGACGTACTCGTTTCCTCCAACTCTTCTTCTTCGGGTCCGGCGCGGTTGGCGCCTTCCTCCCACCGCGTCACGCCGTACATCGTGCCGAAGCGCGAGGTGAAGGAGGAGCCTGAGTACGCGACGCCATCGGCTGATGCGCCGATGGTGCCCTCCTTATTCCGAAGCCAGAGGTGAAGTAGAATGACGAGGAAGCGGTGAAGGCCGCGCAGATGGCGGAGTACGAGCTGCGGCAGCGCCTCATCGCCAGCAGCGACGACCCCGAGGATTGCCCAGGGTTGCACGAGGCGTTCATGGTGTCCTTGAACGACAAGGACGCCTGGAGGGGAGACGTCCATCCGCGACATTGGGATGCCACTCGTCGACCTCACCAACGATGGCGAAGCTGGGCCCAGCGGCGCGGTGAAGGACGAGCTCGTCGACAAGCCCGACGAGCGCGGCAAGCAGGACATCGTTGACGATGCCATGTACAACTTCCACCAGTACTACGATGCCTCTGGGCACCGCAAGTACTACTAGATTAGGGTTTAGGTTTAAATTTCATCGAATTTCATTCAAATCTATGTAAAATATAACAAGTTTGAATGAATTTGACTATTTCCGATTAAATTTTAAAAATCTCAATTTTTATTTGGGGGACGCGGCTGGGCAGCGATGTCCCCCAAATGCACCACAAAGAAAAAGCGTCTCCCAAACGCTAAATCCGGCGTCGCTTAGGGAACGCTTTGGAGGACGCGGCGGGAGATGCTCTTATACCGATAAAACCATACGCAATGTGCCACAGTGGCATATCAGTGATGGACTTCTAGAATTGATTAAGATGGTGACCAAGAGGACAAGTGTCAACACAAATAGTTTACAGAAGGCATTTGAATATTTATTTATCCCGATGCAACGCACGGGCACTTTTGCTAGTTTGGATCTAATTTCTGTACATGATTTCCTTTTCAGGAAACTCCTCTTATGTGCATGAATTCTTTTTGTGGAATTCTACGCATGACGTATGGACCTGACATGTATTGGAGCAAAGTTTTGTGAATACATGGAACACATGAATTAATTTAGCTAAATTTCTTATTTACACATACGGATAAATCCCTATTTATCATGGGGTCTATATCTAGATGTTTGCATGTACGTAGGCAGTTTTAGTAGATTTTTACATCTGCAAGCGTCCTATAGAATTACGCTGCTAATTCCTTTTTTCTGGCATATCTATCCGGTAGTCGTTTTCTATTTGGTAAGTACGGAATATCATGTTAGTTAGACCTGATTGCCCAGCTACGTGAAATAGATTGTGTCAGATCAGACTGTGTCTTTACGTAATTTTTAATCTTTCATTAAATCTTAGCCATATATTTTAGATCTAACAATTATAATAATTTTAATGATGTGGCTTAACGTGGTGGCTTTATTAGACATCTTTATTTTGCTTTTAGTATATAATAGATAGATAGATAGATAGATGTGTAGTATGTATATTCTAAATAAGACAATTTCTATTAACTGAAATGTATCTGCATATGGTACAAAGAAATCTATATCTATACCTAATAATAAAGGAGCTAACGTTTCCTTGGTTTGGTCCGTCGCTTTACGCTTTCGTCCAACCCACTTTACGCTTTCGTCCGTACAAACCAATACTTTCCTTCGTTTTGTTTGTTGGACTCGCCGGTATAGCCTGCTCCGTGTCTTGTGGTGCCACAACTCCTTCGAGTCGTAGGTCTCTCGGAATCCAACGCCTAGAGGGTAGTATCGTGGAACAGATCGCGGTTCGAAACGAATACGATTCCTATATACCAAATCAAATCAACTCCATCCCCATGGAAATCTGTCTGTATATAAACGAGGAGAACGATCGTCTACACGACAGGAAACGAGAAGAACGATCGAGCCTTTCTTTGTCGCGCCGCCGACGAACGGGATGACTACACGACGAACATGAAGGAAAAGATAGATCACCACTGCCGGCGTGAGGCTCGATCGGGCAACGCTGACGATGCGGAGCCGCTTCCATGCCGATACGGATGGCTGCCGGTGTCGGCCGTTGGCTGCTTTGTGGCGCCGTAGATGCAACCGTCCCTACATCCAGCAGACCACAAGGCCGTCTCTGCCTCAACGAGCTGCATATTCCAGTTGAAGGAATCGATCTAGGAGTGGTCATCGCCTATAGATGGTAGAGAATAGACTCGCGCAGTGCTGGCTTACGGTGATCGCTCTGTAGCCGCAGGTTCGGCTTTATCTGTCGGACTTTTTGACCTGCTCGATCAAAGACTTGTGGAGCTGTTTCACGGAGATAGCGAGATCCTCGGAGGCGATCTGCATGAATGCTCCATGGCCTCGTCTCTGACCGGCATGCTGCCTGTGAAACTCTTAAATCACCCGATCGACCTTGACGATGATGACCGCCGAGTGAGGTTGCGTCCCATCGGTGTTGTCAGTAAATTACCTCAGGGCCTTCTTGAGCTACAGCAAGTAGTCTTCCAGACCCAGCTTCTTGGTGGTCAGCTCGATAAAGGCACCGTCCGGCCATCCCGGTGCGTGTTGACCTCAGCGAGTTCCTCGCGGATTACAGCGAAAGCAGACCCCACTGCTTGAGGAGCTGCGACATGTGTTGTCGCGCTCGATCTGTCGGCAGCGGCGGCAATTTTGCCTTCTGCTTTGCCTTTGCCCGAGAGTGGGCCGACGGTGAGAACTTGTGCACAAATGATAATGGCTCTATGTAGTTGCTGTTCTTGTTGGCGGTACACGTTTTCGACGGAGACCACGAGGTGATCTCCACCATCGCATTGCCTGAATACAGCTGGGCGAGTACATCCTGTCAAATCTGATAGGCACACGAGGACGCCTTTGCGTCTGCATGAGGGACGGCGGCAACCAAACGGTCCTGCTCTGAGCGCTCACGGCTGATTACTATGGCCACCAGTGGGAGCAGCTATAAGTCCTCACCGACCAACAAAAATGGTACTATTGCTAGAAGTAGTCTCTCCTGTACAAATCAAAATTAGACTATTGCAACAGCTCGTATGCTTAACTTTTACATTTTTATTGTCAAGGCATTTATCTATTTTTAAACTGGCATGCAAGAGCTCTGCCTCATTATACTCCTTGAATAATATAAAATTAGTTTATTGCTACAATGTACGTACATGTATTCTTTAGTTTTTTCCTATGCGTTGTCATTTATGTCGAATGCATGTTTTGAACACCAGCGTTGCTCGTTATAATAGAAAGAGAAATAAAATGCAACAGGAGAACATAAAAGTTCATAATTGCTCCGCTTTTGCACCATATTGCAATAGTGCTTAAGTTTTGCCCTGTGTTTTGTTTAGATTTTTTTTCTTCTTTTATACACATAGGAACTGGTCATATTATAGAACCTACATTGAGTGGGAGTGAAAAAATTAGAGTTACTCATGAAAATGCTTCTATTCGAAGGTTTGGTATCCACATGGTCCTAGAAGATATTTGAATAAAAAGAGATGGCATTTGATTTCTCTGTATGTAAGTTAACTATAGTTTCATAAGGGTTAAAGAAAGTCGAACCTTGTTGTTTTGAAGATATAATTACATGGCTATGCTTCTGAATTTTACATGTGGGGTAATGAAAAAATTAATTAAGAATTATGGCTCTCTACAAGACAAAAAAACTCATCCCGTTGCAATGCACGGGCATGTTTACTAGTACTTATAATATTCCACTGATTCACACATCGTGTTGTCCATGTATCTATCTCTATTCTCTCTGCTACTCCTTCAAGCACCTTGGCGAAGTATTCCAACCTGTTAAAGCTGATCGCATGTTCGTAGGGAAATTATTGGTGAGGGGCGCTCATTAAATGGGTCAGTGTGCGTTAAGCTAAGTTTGGCAGGTTTTCTTTTTTCTTTTTTAAACTGTCTGATGCGGTGGTGCATAATGTGGATACTCATATGTGATTTTAGTTTACTAGGAAGATTGCCGGTGCGTTGCTACGGCAGAATAAATTTTGATTTGACATGCAGATTAAAAAAATATGTTTTAGAGTTGCACAAACAAATTAAGAAGTGCACCATGAAAAACATTAGCCTTTTAATATTATTATTACCTCTACTTCTCAATATAAGATGTTTTGATAGGCTATTTTAGCAAAATAAAACTTTTTATAAGTAGTGTCGGAGGTCTTAAAATGCCATGTCTCCTATAGCCATTTTTTTCTTACATTGTAAAAGAAAAATAATATGAAGTGTGGTATGTATGTGCCTTTATTTTGGAGATAAAACTTTTAGCAACTTGCCATGTAGTATTGTATATTGTACCAAATAAATATTTTTAGGAACTTGCCATGTAATATATATTGTATAAAATAATTTTTTTTAGGAACGTACATGGATCAAACTACTGGATTCTTATTTCACATCCCGAACAAAACCAATAGTGAAGTAAGGATTTTTTTTCTTGTTGTTTGTACATTTCCGAGAAAAAAATCTTTGAGAAATATTACATGCGCTTATTTACTTGCAACCTTCTATTTAATTAGCTTACACTTCCCGGCTCGGCTCGTCTCCAGCAACTTGCCACCGTACATGAACCGGTGAGTATTGACGTAAGAGCATCCCCCTCGTTGGCGCTCCCCACGCCCAAATCCGGCAAAATTTTCGTCCGGATTGGAGGAAGATTTGGCGTGGGGAGAAGTAGTTTCCCAGTCGTGTGCTCCCCAAGCGGCGTTTCTCGGGGAAAAGAGGATGGCTCGGGAATCCGGACGAAAGAGGAGACACGTGGGCGTGGGCGGTTGGTTTAGCTTCATCCGGAGTCCCGGAGACCCCGGAAACCGAGATGGCATGGGAAGTCCGGACGAAAATAGGCTCAAATCCGGACCAAAACGAAAACCGGCCGCCGTTTTTCGTCCCGATGAAAAAGTCTGGGGCTCGTGAGACGAGTGGAGATGCTCTAAGGCAGCAAGGTGGATTAAATTTTTCCCTCTATTAGCCAACTATTCATGTTAGTGATACAGTTGCCTATACCGATAGCCCAAAACTGACCGCCAAATCGAAGGCCAGAGTAGGTCGCACGGTCAGGACTCAGGAATCAAAGACCAAATAGCAAAAGCCGGACGGAAATCGGCAGGGGTTCTCAAAAAAAAAACGAAACTCGAGACACCAAAGTGAAAGCTTTTTCAGTTTAATTGTACATGCTTCCACAGCTCTGTCTCACTTCGTCTGATGCTAGTAGTAAAACAAGGGTAGATACATACACAATCTCATACATAACCGTAGTATTGTAACTTCCTATTATTGCCTTTCTTGACGTGCTTTAACTGAAAATTAGTTGCAGGTCCGCCTCGCAATAGAACTGCAGGTGAGCGGAGAACGCGCCATCGCAGCGAGGCTTGCCCGCATCAGATCTGCAGAGCTTACTGTCACGCAGGAGAGGCTCAGTACACTGGCGTCGGCGCTGGTCTAGCGGGAGCAGCGCCATCTCGTCGCCCGCCTGGAGGGGCACATCTACCTCGTGGGCCACCCGCTGGTCTCCTGACCACGATCTCGGAGCCGCTGGGCTGCTGGTCTCAGACCATGGGTCGGGGCAGGGGCTTAGGCTGGTGCCAACGCGGGCGCCAGTGAGGGCGATAGCGCCCGTGGCGGGAGGCGGGCGTTAGTGGGGCGGGACGGTAGCGGCAGGCGGTGGCTGGGTCGCCCGGCGGTAGCTCCCGCTGCCGCCCGGCACCGCCCGCGTTGGCGGCGTGAGTGAGGCGGGAGCGGGGCGAGAGGCGGGGCGGCGGCGCGGGGCGAGAGGGGGCGAGAGAGGCGGCGAGAGGGCAGAGAGGGGATGAGGTGGCGCGATCTGATCTGCTCACCTCGCCAGCTGGTAGCCGCCAAAAAAAAAATTTCAGCCCCCTCTACCCTCCATATGGTTTCACTCACTCCACACCCATTTCATCTCCTCCACTCTCCATTTCCACTCCTCTCAACGCCATGTCTTCGTCCAGCAGTTCGAGCGACGGAATAGAGGGTGATCTGATCGCTGCATTCCAGGCGGAGTACGAGGAGGAGATGCTGAACGAGGAGGAGGAGCCAAGACGGCCGCGACGCCGCCGAGAGTTCATCAGACGTGATCGTCTTGGTGCCCACGATCGGCTGTTCGAGGACTACTTCGCCGACGACTGCAACTACCCTCCGAGCTTCTTTCGGCGAAGGTATCGGATGAGGCGATCCATTTTCCTGCGCATTGTGGATAGATTGGGTGAATACTCTCCGTATTTCACCCAAAGGAATGATGCTCTCAACCGTGCTGGTTTTTCTCCCCTGCAAAAGTGTATTGCGGCTTTGCGTCTGTTAGCTTATGGAACCTCTGCAGATACAATAGATGAGTGGCTTAAGTTAGCTAGACAAACTTCATCAGATTGTCTAGATAGATTCTGTGAAGGCATCATTGCCTGTTACGGGGAACACTTTTGCCGTCGACCAAATGTCGAGGATACTCAGCGTCTGTTAGCGAAAGCCGAGGAGCGTGGCTTTCCGGGCATGTTAGGGAGCATCGATTGCATGCATTGGCAGTGGAGGAACTGCCCAGTGGCTTTGCTGGTCAATTCACAAGGGGAGACATCAAACACCCTACCATAATCTTAGAAGCCGTTGCGTCGTATGATCGCTGGATCTGGCATGCCTTTTTTGGAGTGGCCGGGTCCAACAACGACCTCAATGTACTCAACCAGTCGCCGTTGTTCACGGATGTGCTTAGGGGAGAAGCACCCGTAGTGAACTTCACGGTGAATGGACACGAGTACAACTATGGTTACTACCTTGCCGACGACATCTACCCCTCCTGGCCGGTGTTCATGAAAGGTGTTACTCTTCCACAAAGTGAAAAGCAGCGAATGTTCACTGTTGCTCAATTAGCTTGGCGCAAAGATGTCGAGTGTGCCTTTGGAGTGCTGAAGGCTAGGTTCAACATTCTAGCAGTTCCGGGACGCTCCTACTCGAGGCGTACTCTTGGGTTGATCATGTGTGCATGTGTCATTCTGCACAACATGATCATCGACGATGAGCGTGGTACAAATTTGGAGCACACCTATGAGACCGTTGAGTCCAATGTCGGCCCTGCAATACACCACCATGCACCACCAAGCCTAGCAGCCAGGATTCAGATGAACAACGATATGAGGGACTCACCGGTGTATACACAGCTCCAGCAAGATTTGATAGAGCATGTGTGGGCTCATAATGCCTAGATTATGTAATTTTTTCAAATTTTTATGTAATTTTTTCAATTTTTTATGTAATTTATTTTTATGATGTAATCGGTAACAATTTTAGTTCAATAAAATAATTTCCTTGCATTATTTTTAATATTGTAATCTTAAAAAGAAATGCTAATGTCGAGGAGAGAGAAAAGCTGATGTGGAGGAGAGAGAAGTGAGAGCTCTCACTATAGCCCATGCATTGGCAAGGTGGGGTGAGAGTGGGGTGAGAGTGGGGTGAGAGTGAGAAAAAAGCTAACGTGGCGGGGCGGGCGGTGCATTGACACCAGCCTTATGGGATTCTCCAGTGGGACGACGGCCGGAGGAACCGCTCGATTTCAAGATGAGTTCGACTGCTTAATTTCCACCATCAGATCAGTGCTCTGCCTCCTTTTGTTCTTTTCTTCCATTCAGATCCCCAGTCTTTCCGCTCACATGTTCACACCATTGCCGCCACCGATGGGGTGCGCTACCGAATCTTGACGAGCTATTTCCTTTCTGTTCCTTGGAGGCTTGTGGATATCCAGAAAACCTGCGTATATAATCTGGTAAAACTCTGTTTAGTGAAGCGAGGTGGTACTAATTTAAGCATCTTTTTAGCTATCGTTAGGCTAGTGATTAAGATGGTTTGATGCGGAGCTGGCCCAGCAGCGGCCAGCACAGCTTCTGGCCCATGCTGGCGCGCGGAGGCAAGGCGAACCGGTAGATAGCACAAAAGGAAAACAAAACGAACCGGTACGGTGGCAATGTGAAGTATTAAGTGATTTGGATAAAATACGAAAACATCCTCGACAAAGCTCATGCTTCGTTACGGAGATAATACAACCAGGTTCCTATTTGTGCACGCAGATGTGACCTCTGATCACTTATACTGGACAGCTCCCTATTTATAATCTATCATGCGCCATGGCTTGATTCATCCCGATCCTTAATTCATATGCTCCTCCTTTAATCAGGTATCTCTTCTCATCGGTACCATATGTTTGGAAGTGTTGGATAGTGGCAGGCACACACCTAAAATCAGAGCACATATTGGTGCAAAAGATAGCGACGCCACCCAACCCGACTACGATTAGTTTTCACGCCATCTTTGCCATGAACGATGGATGCGTGATAGCGACGCCACCCAACCCAACTACGATTAGTTTTCACACCATCTTTGCCATGAACGATGGATGCGTTCAGGTTGCACCTAGGGAACGAGCTATCGAACTATTTTTTATTCCTAAATGGTGTTGGTGCTTGTAATTTAAACAATAAAAATATAGGCAATAATAATCGGCGACAAATTTGTTCTATATTTTCACTCTAAAATCTATTTAAAATAAAATTGTCACTTTGGTTTGCATCGACATCCCGATGGAATCTATAATTTTCACTCTCTACATTTGACATATTTATATTTTATCGATTTCTTATAATTACCAAATCAATGTAGTAATTACTTCCATTTTAAAAAATTGAACAATAATATAACTATCATTATCACCTAATATCTATATATTAAAAATGAAAAGAAATAATGAAATTATTTCTTGTACAAAAATGTTTGATGAAATCAGGAAAAAAAATCTGCAGCAATACACTTCGATCTGGACGCTGATACACATCGCGAGAAGCTCCAAGAAAGACAGTGAAGGAATCATGAGCTCCTATCGTCCTGTAACATACATCGACTCCAAGGAGCAAACAAAATTTTCCAATCCCTCACCAATTCTTCCTTGCTCTTCTCCCATCACGAATTCTGTGCGGCTTCTGAGATGCGCACCTCAAGTCGCTCGCTACCGCGACAGAGCATCTCCAGAGATCCGCATCCATGGACGGCACACCCTTAACTTGTGCATCCAGCCGCGTGGGGGCTCGATTTCAGCTGCCGCTGCCGCTCAGGTCCGGGTTGCTGCCGCGTAAGCCTCAATTTCTGTTGCCGCCGCCTCCCTCCTCGCTTCCCTCTCTCCCTCACACAACCTCGCGCCTCTGTCTCGCCGCCATCCGCCGTCTCACAGCACACCAGCTACCGAGCGAGGGAGCATGCTGTGATAAATGGGATGCTACATCGCTGGAGGACGGAGAAACTCCTACCACCGGAGGAACTCGAGGTGGGGGCGCCACTGCTTTTTGTTTGACGGGAGCACAACTGCTGCCGCGTCCAGCGACGGCGTCCCCCCGCGTAGGCGACTCTAATTCGGGCGACGCCCATCCAGCACCCATCCTCTTCGTCCCTGAGAGGCATGGGGGAGTCCGGCCGGTGAGACAGCGAGAGGCACGGGGGAATCCGTCTGGTTCCTTCCAGCGACGCCTGGGAGACTGCAGCTGCAGGGGCGGTGGGGAACAAAATAGAACCAAACTGGTACGGTGGTATTTGTGTATTATGTGGTTTGGTGGGAGGGCAAAACGGTCTAAAAAAAACGTTGACAAAACTTTTTGGCAGAAACCTTAGCTCCTTTATTTTTAAGGTATAGATATAGATATATCCTCCGCTTGAAATTCTAAGCGGCATCACACTGTCGATCAAGAGTGGTCTATAAATATATTGACTTAAACTTCGGTGCTGAAGTTCTATTTTTTGATAAAGGGTGCTAAATTTCTATTGAAAACATGTTAGAGAATAATCCAAGAAACACAGACACGCTTTTAGATTGTTGTATGTCTGTACCCAGTAGAGAAATACTAATCTCGTCCTGCCATGTCTGTAATATAAGTACTATTTGATTGCTCCTCAATATGGATGATACTAATAAAGTCAAGCGTTCAATAGTTTTACAAATAATATATTTTAAATAATAAGATTATATATTTTAAAATAATAAATTTGTAAATTCGTCTTGAATATAATTTTTTAAATATAGAATTTTGTTAGATATTACTAAGACCACGATGATGATAAAATGGAACATCTAGAAACAGACGGATTATGTAGGCTGAAGTCTTTGCACCATAAACACCACCTAACTCATCCAAATGGTACACACAAAACACTTCATGGAGAAAACATACATGCAACTTTAACATAAAAAAGCTACACAATCATTGTCTAAATTCCTTGATTCTTCCAAAAGTATAACGTTAGCTGATTTTTCTTTGTTTTGAGGTCGTAACTGTTAAGTTAATTGATGCCACATGATTTTTCTAGCCCGTGCAAGTGCACGGGATGATGACAAGTCGATGATAGAAGTATTTGTTTCTTGGGAATTAGATAAAGCGGAAAATTAAAACTACGTGAAAGAAAGTAATAAAATAGAGTTTTGATGATTGAAAAAATGCATATGATGTAGAGCCAGTAGTAGCAACTATCAACTTACGAAGTTTTCTTAGGGCATGTATACTAGTTGATAAGATCTTCTAATCTTAAATATTGCATGCGATTAAAGACGACAAAATAACATGTTGACATATAACTCTATAATCGCTTAGTGTTTGTCGTGTCCTCGAGACTGCGGACACCGGGGATTTACACTCCCTTTTTGTTCGGCTAGAGCGCGCTGGGTGCTGCCACCAGGATCAAACACAACACAAAGACACAAGATTTTACCCAGGTTCAGGGCGCACGAATGCAAAACCCCTACGTGCTTCTTGTCTGCTCCTTTTCGATTGATAGTATGTTGTTACACATGGAGCTTAGACTCCCTCTTCCTTCACCTCCACCGATGACCCTTCTCTCGCAAAGGAAAGAATACCATTCTCCCTCCTATCTCCTACGGATCCTCCTTTTATATGCGAAGGGGAACACATACATGGTGCTATGCATGCTTAACAAGTGGCAGACATGGGTGCCACTGGCAGGGCGGGCAAACGGGAGCCTCCAGCTCACGTGGTCTTGATCAGTCGCCGATGGGACGTCCTGGAGCTGTCTTGTCGGCCTGCACCGTGCTCTACAGGGCCATGGGCCGGAGCTGACCGGCCGCAGCGTCGTTGTATGGAGCGGCAGGACGTCACGCCACGTGGCTAGCTTGCACTCCCGGGACATGATGCGTCATAGCCTTCAGGGTCTCTCGACGGGCGGCCCACCGGGGTTCCTTCTTCCCGGGAAGCTCCCGCCTAGGCGGTCTTGGGCTTTGCGGGAAAGTAGTCCCGGGGCGAGCTCCTCGAAGATGCCGTGAGGTGGGCGCCTACGGCATCTTTGAGAAGCTCCGCCACGGGAGACTTCCCAGCCCTTTCCTCTAGCCATGCGAGCGGGGCTCCCCTTCTCCGAGTTGTGACTCCCACAACGCCCTTGTTCTTCTTTTATAGATCTGGTGGCATGCCTGTCCCCCTCTTGCTCCTCCAACAGGGCATCATTGATAACCCCCAAGTGCAGGGATCATCATAGTACAATTCAATGTGGAAGTGGGGTATTGATCCGCAGGAGCAAGAAGGAAAAGCTAATATTCCCTACAACTAAATTGTCACAAGTTTTAGTTGATTATGCCCTAAACAATTTAATTTAGTTGTGGAGGTTGACTTGATGCGAGAAAATAAAGTGCAGCAAAATTAGAAATGTAAAGTGTCCCAGTCCTCTTCACACAAGAGGAAAAGACAAAGGTTTTCTCTTATAGGAACAATGGACATGGGTTCATGGGTTCACTCAATCCTCTGTCTCAATCTATGGTGGTGATCATGTTACAGATAATAAAAGTACACAACATAGTCATGTTTTAGTGCAACATAGTGATGCATGTAAAATGCATAGATGAACTTTGTGCTTTATCATATTGAATTCCCACATATTTGCAACATATATGATGATAATACCATGTTTTACATTGATTTATGGGGATTTACCAATGATCCCCTTTATTTGGTTTATAACTCTGCAGAACAGGAAAACCTGTTTTGCGTATTTTTCACTTGAGAGACCTATTCGGAGTCAAATTGACCTGGGATTTTTGGAGCGTCATTTTTTCATCGGGAGAAGCACCCTGGAACCTCGAAGCACACATGGATGGGCCTGAGGCCCAAAAGAGACCAGGTGGCGTGGCCAAACATGTACGGCATGCCACCCGCACTCTTTCGACCATCGATCGTGCAAATCGCGTGATCTTTTTGCCCACCGACGTATTTTGACCTAAAAATCACTATATATGGACCTGAAGAGTTCTCGGCAAGAGAGCACCATAGAAAGACAGAAACACGAAAATGGAGACTGCAGCAGAGAAGATTGGAGGGGAAACTCCACCGGGATCATCGCATGAGGGATCTACACCTTCTCCAACGTCTTCATCATCACCATGATCAAGGGAGACTAGTCCACCTCTGGACTACGGGGTTGTGGCAGTAGCTTGATCTATTTCTATTATGTTCTTCATAGTTCTTAGTGTCATATGAGCTTCCTCGCATGATTATGGCCATATTTGTAATACCTATGTGGTGGATCCTTATTCTATGATATTGTGCATTGAGATCTGATTGTATTATTTGTAAGATGTATTGATAGATGCATGTTATGTACCCCGTTCTTAAGTATTTGTTCTGATCCAACATCTATGCAAGAGCGTGTGTGGGGTGATGTGTGTATTAGATGGACTAGCATGGTTTTAGTGATTGAATAGTGATAACAAATTCATGATTGATTATGGCTTTGCCTTTTATTTTGCTACCTCACTAGGGATAAAGTGAATGCATGTGCTATGTTCGTCACGTGACAAAAGTGATGATCTTGTTTGGTCAAGGTAGCATATTTGATATTCAAACATCATGTAAAAGTACTTATGGCTATACTTTGTTAATTATTAATACAAGATTGCATGGAGTTTTCCCTTTCTTGTGGAGTATAAGAGAGATGTGTTGCATCATCTCTATGTTAGGACGTGATGCCCATATAAATGTGTATCTTATTCATATTATTATTTGCATCCTCATATCACATTGATGAATTACTGTTTGTCCACTACAACTTAAAAGAGAGAATAGTCAAGTGAATCCATGAACCCCGGTCCACTTTTTATCATAAGAAACACCTTTATATTGCTTTTATCTTCTTTTCTATCTGCTGCACTATTTTAATCCGAAAATACAAAAATATTTACTTTTCTTATTTGCATCCAAAACAACAAAAACAATCAATCCCTTTACAGTTTTTTACTTAGTTACTATATTTTATCTAGTTTTACTCGCTTTATTTTTACTTGTGTTTTATTTACTTAAATGAAACCTTGTGCTTGACAACCACACGGTGGAGCTGGGGACACAAGGCTTTATTTTACTTTGCGGGATTGCTAGAAGAAGAGAGAAGAGAATACTCTTTGCTCAGTTCCCCGAGAGTTTGATTTAAACCCTCGAGTCGCCCTTGTGGGGAAAATACTCTGCTGACACAATACTCTGCACTTGGAGTCTCAACGTCATCACATAGTCATGTTTTAATGGTAATACTTATGATGGCTACATGTCCAAGAAGACATTGGTGAAAGAAAAAATGCTTTGTGTTGTTGTTGTCACCCCAGCAATGGTTATTTTGTCACACCACACACCATACTTCTCCAATTTTACCCCCAGATAAAGGATGTGGTGTTGCAATGTTTGTGTCACTCAATGGATATGCCATCTGTCACTTGGCCATCCAAGACCTACATACATCATACTACTTTATGGTAAACACTTTTAGACATGGATGCAATGATTTATGTGTTGTGTGAAACAAATCACATCTCTCCCATCTACCTACACTTGGTGATATCAAGCACCTCATGACAAGATAAACAAGGCATTAAGAATAGAAATCATAACATGTATCATAGAAGCATCTCCAAAGTATTACAAATCATAAGAATTCCAACATAACCTTAGATGCATAACAAATATCATCTTACACCATAATATCCACCACAACAATTACATAGATAGATCCATAGACATACAAGGCACATCATATGGAATTCAACCATGATCATACATAGAGAGATTGGATCAAGTTACCACCAGAAACCCAATGTCCAGGGCTGGACTATTCCCATCTCATCATGGGGGTTGATAAGGAGGCGTTGGTGAGGCGGAGAGGCCACCGAAGGTGATTCCGCAGCGGTTCCCCCTCCAATCTTCCTTCAGAAGCGGCCATCAGACTCTCTATTTATGTGTTTTCTATCACCGCCTCTGTAGCCTCGACAAAATCCTGAGGGTCGTATATATAGTGTTCTTAGGTCAAAACAATTTGGTGGGCGTTGGATTGAAGCGAATCGGACGGACGACGACGAACCGGAGGTAGGTGGCGCGCCTAGAGAGGGAGGGCGCGCAACTGGGCCCCATTTGCATCCCGTTGACCTCCTGGTGGCTCACTTCATCTCATTTTGTTCGTCTCGAAATTATGAAGCGTGACCCCCGGACTTTGCCCTTTTTGGAGTCACGTAGCTCCTCGAAAGTCAAAAACACTAAAAAGAGGCATTTTCTGCCAAATAGATTAGAACTGGAGGAGAGGGGATTGTTTAGAAATTGCCCTAAAACATCATAAAACATGTAAATATCATCATATATGTTGGAAATATGTGGGAATTCATTGTAATAAAGGACAAAGTTCATGTATGCATTTTACATGCAACAGTCGTGCACAACGTGCCTTTTCTTGATTTGTAGTACGTCCACCCACGCGCCCGGCGGGATGGGGACCCTAGTTCTTATCCCATCGACAGTAGCCCCTGGGTGTGTCCTGGCAAGTCCTTCCATGCTGTTACAAAGGGGATTCCCCGCCGGCCCTGGGGCTCGGTTGTAGAGTAGTTGCGATGTGCCCCTTCAGGAGCGCTGATACGTCTCCAACGTATCGATAATTTCTTATGTTCCATGCTACTTTATTGATGATACCTACATGTTTTATGCACATTATATGTCATATTTATGCATTTTCTTGAACTAACCTATTAACAAGATGCCGAAGAGCCAGCTGCTGTTTTCTGCTTTTGGTTTCAGAAATCCTAGTAAGAAAATATTCTCGGAATTGGACGAAATCTTCGCCCAGGTCCTATTTTTGCACGAGCTTCCAAGACCGAAGAGGGAAGGAAGTGGGGCCACGAGGCGCCGACACCATAGGCGGCGCGGCCTGGCCCGGCCACGCCGACCTAGGGTGTGGGGCCCTCGTGTGGCCCCCGCGTTGCCCTTCCGCCTACTTAAAGCCTCCGTCGCGAAACCCCAGCACCGAGAGCCACGATACGGAAAACCTTCCGAGACGCCGCCGCGAATCCCATCTCGGGGATTCAGAGATCGTCCGGCACCCTCGCCGGAGAGGGATTCATCTCCCGAGGACTCTTCATCGCCATGATCGCCTCCGGAGTGATGAGTGAGTAGTTCACCCCTGGACCATGGGTCCATAGCAGTAGCTAGATGGTCGTCTTCTCCTTGTTGTGCTTCATTGTTGGATCTTGTGAGCTGCCTAACATGATCAAGATCATCTATCTGTAATACTATATGTTGTGTTTGTCGGGATCCGATGGATAGAGAATACTATGTTATGGTGATTATCAATCTATTGTTTATGTGTTGTTTATGATCTTGCATGCTCTCCGTTACTAGTAGAGGCTCTGGCCAAGTTTTTGCTCTTAACTCCAAGAGGGAGTATTTATGCTCGATAGTGGGTTCATGCCTTCATTGACACTGGGACAGTGACAGAAAGTTCTAAGGTTGTGATGTGCTGTTGCCACTAGGGATAAAACATTGATTCTATGTCTAAGGATGTAGTTGTCGATTACATTACGCACCATACTTAATGCAATTGTCTGTTGCTTAGCAACTTAATACTGAATGGGGTTCGGATGATAACCTGAAGGTGGACTTTTTAGGCATAGATGCAGTTGGATGGCGGTCTATGTACTTTGTCGTAATGCCCAATTAAATCTCACTATATTTATCATATCATGTATATGCATTGTTATGCCTTTCTCTATTTGTCAATTGCCCGACTATAATTTGTTCACCCAACATGCTTTTATCTTATGGGAGAGACACCTCTAGTGAATTGCGGACCCCGGTCCTATTCTTTACATAGCATACAATCTACTGCAATTGTGTTTTACCGTTTTCTTTGCAAACATCTTCCACTCAATACGTTTAATCCTTTGTTACAGCAAGCCGGTGAGATTGACAACCTCACTGCTTCGTTGGGGCAAAGTACTTTGGTTTTGTTGTGCATTCCACGTTGGCGCCGAATCCCTGTTGTTGCGCCGCATCACATTTCGCCACCATCAACCTTCAACGTGCTTATTGGCTCCTCCTGGTTCGATTAAACCTTGGTTTCTTTTTGAGGGAAAACTTGCCACTGTGCGCATCATACCTTCCTCTTGGGGTTCCCAACGGACATGTACATCTACGCGCATCAAGCTTGTTTTCTGGCGCCGTTGCCGGGAGATCAAGACACGCTGCAAGGGAGTCTCCACTTCTCAATCTCTTTACTTTGTTTTTGTCTTGCTTTATTTTTTACTACTTTGTTTGCTGCACCTAAACAAAACACACAAAAATTAGTTGCTAGTTTTACTTTATTTACTGTCTTGCTCTCTATATCAAAAATACAAAAAAATTAGTTACTTGTCTTTACTTTATTCGCCTTGTTTACTTTTTGCTTATTGCATCATGTTTCCTTTTAATTTCACCACAAAAGACATACCGGTAGGACGTGGGTCCATAGTTGGGAGAAATAATATAGAAGAATTTTTCAATCATGTTAGTATTACTGAAGATTTTGAAGATAGACACTTGGTAGAACTTGCACCTACCTATGAAATTGCTGCTGCTGCTTTAGTTCGCATGTTGGAAACTAAATTTGTTAATCTCAATCCTATAATCCAACACATGTTTCTTACACTTGGTGATATGGAAGAAGGGGAAAAGAAAGATTTTGTTTTAGAAACCCTTCTTAGAGAATTTGGTGGTCTAGCAAGAGAGGCTAGAAAGGTTTTTGCTAAATTTAATATGCTAGGTTCTCATACCAATTTTATTGGTCTCCTTGAAAAAATGGACATGGATAGAATAAGGTACACTAATAATATTAATGATGGTGGGGAGATCAAAGAACCAATACCATGTAAACTCCTAGCTATGAATGATGCACTAGAAAATAACTATGCTTGGCTTGTTCCTGAAAATTTGTTCGATGAGAGTAGCAAGCCTAAGACTAATGAAAAGGGAGACGCTAAAACTTATATATCAAATATACTATGCTTGGTTGAGAAAACTCCCAACACCCCTGGTAATGATGTTGATGCTTCATCTCTCGATAATACTTGATTTGCACTTTCTGCGCCTAGCTGAAAGGCGTTAAAGAAAAGCGCTTATGGGAGACAACCCATGTTTTTACTACAGAATTTTTTTGTTTTGTTGAGTCTTGGAAGTTGTTTACTACTGTAGCAACCTCTCCTTATCATGTTTTTGTGCCAAGTAAAGTTTCTATGTCAAAGTTGATGTTATATTTGGGATCGTTGCGCAGAAACAGCATTGCTGTCTGGGCACAGCCTCTGTAGAAAATTCAAAAAATCTGCCAATTTACGAGCGTGATCCTCAGATATGTACGCAACTTTCATTAGTTTTGAGTTTTTCCATTTGAGCAAGTCTGGTGCCACTTTAAATTGCCTTTACTGATCGTTCGTTTTTGACAGATTCTGCCTTTATTTCGCATTGCCTCTTTTGCTATGTTGGATTTATTTCTTTGATCCATTAATGTCCAGTAGCTTTATGCAATGTCCAGAAGTGTAAAGAATGATTGTGCCACCTCTGAACATGTGAATTATTAATTGTGCACTAACCCTCTAATGAGTTTGCTTGAAGTTTGGTGTGAAGGAAGTTTTCAAGGGTCAAGAGAGGAGAATGATATACTATGATCAAGAGGAGTGAAAGCTCTAAGCTTGGGGATGCCCCGTGGTTCACCCTGCATATTTTAAGAAGACTCAAGCGTTTAAGCTTGGGGATGCCCAAGGCATCCCCTTCTTCATCGACAACATCATCAGGTTCCTCCCCTGAAACTATATTTTTATTCAATCACATCTTGTGTTCTTTGCTTGGAGCGTCGGTTTGTTTTTGTTTTTGTTTTTGTTTGAATAAAATGGATCCTAGCATTCACTTTGTGGGAGAGAGACATGCTCCGCTGTTGCATATGGACAAATATGTCCTTAGGCTTTACTCATAATGTTCAAGGCGAAGTTTCTTCTTCGTTAAATTGTTATATGGATGGAATTGGAAAATGCTACATGTAGTAATTCTAAAATGTCTTGGATAATGTGATACTTGGAAATTGTTGTGCTCATGTTTAAGCTCTTGCATCATATGCTTTGCACCCATTAATGAAGAAATACATAGAGCTTGCTAAAATTTGATTTGCATATTTGGTCTCTCTAAGGTCTAGATAATATCTAGTATTGAGTTTTGAACAACAAGGAAGACGGTGTAGAGTCTTATAATGTTTACAATATGTATTTTATGTGAGTTTTGCTGCACCTGTTCATCCTTGAGTTTGCTTCAAATAACCTTGCTAGCCTAAACCTTGTATCGAGAGGGAATACTTCTCATGCATCCAAAATCCTTGAGCCAACCACTATGCCATTTGTGTCCACCATACCTACCTACTACATGGTATTTCTCCGCCATTCCAAAGTAAATTGCTTGAGTGCTACCTTTAAAATTCCATCATCCACCTTTGCAATATATAGCTCATGGGACAAAATAGCCTTAAAAACTATCGTAGTATTGAATATGTACTTATGCACTTTATCTTTTATTAAGTTGCTTGTTGTGCGATAACCATGCTTCTGGGGAACGCCATCAACTATTGTTGAATATCATGTGAGTTGCTATGCATGTCCGTCTTGTCAAGGATCTATCATTTTAGTGGTTGGAGCATGCAAAATTGTTAGAGAAGAACATTGGGCCGCTAACTAAAGCCATGAATCATGGTTGAAGTTTCAGTTTTGGACATATATCCTCAATCTCGTATGAGAATAATAATCATTGCTACATGCTTATGCATTTAAGAGGAGTCCATTATCTGTTGTCCATGTTGTCCCGGTATGGATGTCTAAGTTGAGAATAATCAAAAGCGAGAAATCCAAAATGCGAGCTTTCTCCTTAGACCTTTGTACAGCGGCATGGAGGTACCCCTTTGTGACACTTGGTTGAAACATGGCATGCAAAGATCCGGTAGTCCAAGCTAAGTAGGACAAGGTGCGGACACTATTAGTATACTATGCATGAGGCTTGCAACTTGTAAGATATAATTTACATAACTCATATGCTTTATTACTACCGTTGACAAAATTGTTTCATGTTTTCAAAATAAAAGCTCTAGCACAAATACAGCAATCTATGCTTTCCTGAGGACCTTTCTTTTACTTTTATTGTTGAGTCAGTTTACCTATCTCCTCCACCTTAAGAAGCAAACACTTGTGTGAACTGTGCATTGATTCCTACATACTTGCATATTGCACTTGTTATATTACTTTATGTTGACAATATCTATGAGATATACATGTTATAAGTTGAAAGCAACCGCTGAAACTTAATCTTCCTATGTGTTGCTTCAACACCTTTACTTTGATTTATTGCTTTATGAGTTAACTCTTATGCAAGACTTATTGATGCTTGTCTTGAAGTATTATTCATGAAAAGTCTTTGCTATATGATTCACTTGTTTACTCATGTCATTACCTTTGTTTTGATCGCTGCATTCATTACATATGTTTACAAATAGTATGATCAAGATTATGATGGCATGTCACTTCAGAAATTTCTTTGTTCCGCTCGGGACGAGCAGAACTAAGCTTGGGGATTGATACGTCTCCAACGTATCGATAATTTCTTATGTTCCATGCTACTTTATTGATGATACCTACATGTTTTATGCACATTATATGTCATATTTATGCATTTTCCGAACTAACCTATTAACAAGATGCCGAAGAGCCAGCTTGTTGTTTCTTGTTTTGGTTTCAGAAATCCTAGTAAGGAAATATTCTTGGAATTGGACGAAATCTTCGCCCAGGGTCCTATTTTTGCACGGAGCTTCCGTAAGACCGAAGAGGGAAGGAAGTGGGGCCACGAGGCGCCGACACCATAGGCGGCGCGGCCTGCCTGGCCGCGCCGACCTAGGGTGTGGGGCCCCGTGTGGCCCCCCGCGTTGCCCTTCCGCCTACTTAAAGCCTCCGTCGCAAAACCCCAGCCGAGAGCCACGATACGGAAACCTTCCAGAGCCGCCGCCGCGAATCCCATCTCGGGATTCGCCTCTCCCGCCGGAGAGGGGATTCATCTCCCCGAGGACTCTTCATCGCCATGATCGCCTCCGGAGTGATGAGTGAGTAATTCACCCTGGACCATGGGTCCATAGAAGTAGCTAGATGGTCGTCTTCTCCTTGTTGTGCTTCATTGTTGGATCTTGTGAGTGCCTAACATGATCAAGATCATCTATCCGTATTACTATATGTTGTGTTTGTCGGGATCCGATGGATAGAGAATACTATGTTATGGTGATTATCAATCTATTGTTTATGTGTTGTTTATGATCTTGCATGCTCTCCGTTACTAGTAGAGGCTCTGGCCAAGTTTTTGCTCTTAACTCCAAGAGGGAGTATTTATGCTCGATAGTGGGTTCATGCCTTCATTGACACCTGGGACAGTGACAGAAAGTTCTAAGGTTGTGATGTGCTGTTGCCACTAGGGATAAAACATTGATTCTATGTCTAAGGATGTAGTTGTCGATTACATTACGCACCATACTTAATGCAATTGTCTTTGCTTAGCAACTTAATACCGAATGGGGTTCGGATGATAACCTGAAGGTGGACTTTTTAGGCATAGATGCGGTTGGATGGCGGTCTATGTACTTTGTCGTAATGCCCAATTAAATCTCACTATATTTATCATATCATGTATATGCATTGTTATGCCTTTCTCTATTTGTCAATTGCCCGACTGTAATTTGTTCACCCAACATGCTTTTATCTTATGGGAGAGACACCTCTAGTGAACTATGGACCCCGGTCCTATTCTTTACATAGCATACAATCTACCTGTTGTTTTTACTGTTTTCTTTGCAAACATCTTCCACTCGATACGTTTAATCCTTTGTTACAGCAAGCCTTGAGATTGACAACCTCACTGTTTCGTTGGGGCAAAGTACTTTGGTTTTGTTGTGCAGATTCCACGTTGGCGCCGGAATCCCTGTTGTTGCGCCGCATCACATTTCGCCACCATCAACCTTCAACGTGCTTCTTGGCTCCTCCTGGTTCGATTAAACCTTGGTTTCTTTCTGAGGGAAAACTTGCCACTATGCGCATCATACCTTCCTCTTGGGGTTCCCAACGGACGTGTACATCTACGCGCATCAAGCGCGTGGGGCCACCAAGTATTCTTGGACATGTGTTACCCGTGATAGAGGCGCTCGAGAATGCAGGGGAACCGAGGTGGTAGGGAAAGCTCGCCGACCGTTCCATCCACTTGGTCCCACGACCCTTCCTTATTTGCGACGCCTCGCGTTTGCATCGTGTAACTTTGGACGAAGGGGAAACACCCCGCTTCACCTTTGGTTCCCTATAAAGAGGGGGGTTTACACCTCCACCTCCACACTTCTTGCTCGATTCCTCGTTTTGTCTAACCTAGACACCAGCCAACCGCCATGGATCGAGTCCTTCACGCAGTGTCCGTCAGCCGCTAGCGGAGGCGTGGCCGTCGCAACGCCGGAGCGGAATGGACTTTCTATGGCGAGGCGAGCGATCCAGTTGCCTCCGACGACATGCAGGGACACGACGGATGGAGCAGGGGTAGGCGCGGTGGCCGAGGGTGCGGCCGCGGCCACGGATACTTCAGTGCCCCCCCCGCACATTCCGCTTGGTAGCCCCCACGCCATTGGAGGGCTACGAGTTCTCTGTCAACATCCTCCGCGGTGACAGAAGCCGCCTGCTACCACCCCCGGTCTTCGCCCAGGCACTGAGGGGGCGCCAGCCTTAGCGCATGAGGATGCGGGTGGTGCACTGCTAAAAAAAGGACTTCCTCATGTGGATTTACTACGACGATGGCAGGGACCTATGGCTGGCACGTGTGATGAGTGCATTTTTAGCATGTTTTTACACCATTGTTTCACTAAGATATCTTTGAGTAGAAATAGGATTTTATATTTCACCGCGCTACCGCGCGCTTTTATGCTGTCTATGCATGATCTCAAAATAATAATGCAATGATGAAATATCAATGAAAACTATCATTTTATGGTACTTTGACGTGATAAAAATCATTTAAGCACTTAATGTCGGCGTAATGGGACCCATGGCCCACATGATTACGCTGTGGCATGCGTGGGCCCCAGCCCACGACCTCTACGACGCTTCTATGGCAAGCCACCAAGGCATGACTTGTGGTAAAAACTGTGCAACAGTGCTAAAGTTTATCTTGTTGCGTAGGACAACCAATGGAGAACAAATACTCCCAGACAAGGGCGAGTCTGAACGAGCAGACAGGACGCGGAGAACAGGACAAATGGAGCCGAGAGCTGCCCTTGGCCTCCGTCCGGGAGAATCCGCGGGGAGATACTAAGGGCACAGAAGTGGAGCCTCCGAGCCAAAGCGTGGCTCAGGCGGCCCCAGGAAGGGCTCAGGAGCCTCCTCTCCTTGCCCAGGCAAGGCCAGGGAGCAGGGGACGGCTAGGATTGACGGGACGCGTCAGGACTTGCGTGGGGAATAGGCGAGGCGCATGCACCCCCGCGCTCCATCATGGCGCAGACCGACAGAGGCCTACGCCGAGGACAGGAGTGACAACTCGCTGCCCGAGATGTCACACCATCATCAAGCGCGTCAGCGCACCGCCCGTGGCCATCCATTGGCCACGCGCACCACCCATCTACTCGTCGCCCGCGTGCCTCCGTCCGATTGAGCCCAGGAACACTCTTGGGCGATGCTCGGGCAAGCCGTTGTGATCGCCTCTGGAGATATATAAGCCGGACCTCCACACTTTGCAAAGAGAGGGACACGTCGGAGGGACAGGTCAGGTGGACACGTCGAAGAGACACATCCAAGAGAGAAATGGTACAAAAGGGGAGAGACGAGGAATGATACAGAAAAGGAGGACTCGTTGATAGAGAGGTTACATTGTGTGAGAGAGAGATGTGAGAATAGGGAGAGTTAGAGCCTTGTTCTTGATAACGTCAAGGTAATTATTGAGAGAGGAAGAGAGTGAGGAAAAGGTTGAGGAAGTTCGGGAGGTGTAGGAGCTGATCAAAGCATCCTCCCGGCTGAGAGTTAATCACCATTGTACTTTGTATCCACAAGATAATCCACCAAAGCAGGACGTAGGGCTGTTAGCCGAAGGGCGGCCTGAACCTAGATAAAAAATGATCGTGTGTGCTTTATGTATGATCTTTCTCCGCCTGGAAATGATCCTAAGGTGGTGTTGACGCCGAAACGCCTTCGTGACTGATACATTGCAAACTTATCTATAATTTTTTATGCTCCATGCTTGTTTTACACCAAATTATATATGATTTGCTTACACTTCATTGCACTTTTAAACATTTTCTGGCACTAACCTATTGACAAGATGCCACAGTGCCAGTTCCATGTTTTCTAATGTTTTGTATTTCAGAAAATTTGTATAGGGAATATTCTCGGAATTGGGCGAAACAAAAGCCGAAGATCTTATTTTTCCGTAACGAAGACGAAGTCCGGAGGAGAGACGAAGGGGTCCACAGGGTGGCCAGACCATGCCTAGGCGCGGCCTGGCCCTGGCCCGTGTCTAGGGGTGGTGTGGGGCCCCCTGGCCTCCACCGACCTCTCCCTTCCGCCTATAAGAAGCCTCCCGACGCGTGAACCCTAAATCAATCAGCCTCCGTCCACGAAAAGTTCCGTAGCTCCGCCGCCGTCGCAGACAAGATTCGGGGGACAGAAGTCTCTGTTCCGGCACCCTGACG
Source organism: Lolium multiflorum (assembly GCA_030979885.1). NCBI lineage: Eukaryota > Viridiplantae > Streptophyta > Magnoliopsida > Poales > Poaceae > Lolium > Lolium multiflorum. The sequence goes on from CM061747.1 coordinate 145,437,935, forward strand.
GGAAATTGCCCCCGGAGCCATCTCCATCGACTCAATCGCCATTTCCATCGCCGTTGCTGACTCCCAAGATGTGAGTAGTTCTCCCCCGAGGCTGAGGGCTTTACCGGTAGCTATGTGGCTACCTATCTCTCCATGTATGATCTTTATGTGATCATGAGCTTTGTAATCTAGTTGAATAAGTAGATGTTATGCTTCATCTACTATGCTACTCAAGTGGTATTATTATATGATCTCCGGGGACACCTTGTCCAATGGTGTGAAGGTGATAGTGTGCACACCGTGTTTGTTTCTTAAGCTTAATTTACAGAAATACTTTTGAATTGTGGTGATCAGTTAGTACCATCTTTGTATGCTCAAAGTGTCTTGGAATGATTATGCAGACCTACGCAATAAATTTGTGTTTATTATCAAGCCAGAGAGTGGTTCAGAGTAGCATAGTGAAGAGATTATCTATGTATTCAATTATGGTATCATTGTTGAGAGTGTCCACTAGTGAAAGTATGATCCCTAGGCCTTGTTTCTAAGCATTGAAACACCGTTTACAACCAGTTATGCTACATGTTTGCTTGCTGCCATTTTTTTATTTCAGATTGCAGTTACCACTCATAATCATCCATATTACTTGTAATTCACTATCTCTTCATTGAACAAGTGCACTGATGGCGTGTAACTCACACGTTCGTTGGGAACCCCAAGAGGAAGGTATGATGCGCACAGTAGCAAGTTTTCCCTCAGAAAGAAACCAAGCTTTAATCGAACCAGTAGGAGCCAAGAAGCACGTTGAAGGTTGATGGTGGCGAAATGTGATGCGGCGCAACAACAGGATTCCGGCGCCAACGTGGAATCTCACAACAAAACCAGTACTTTGCCCCAACGAAACAGTGAGGTTGTCAATCTCACCGGCTTGCTGTAACAAAGGATTAAACGTATCGAGTGGAAGATGTTTGCAAAGAAAACAATAAAACACAATTGCAGTTTGTATGCTATGTAAAGAATAGGACCGGGGTCCACAACTCACTAGAGGTGTCTCTCCCATAAGATAAAAGCATGTTGGGTGAACAAATTACAGTCGGGCAATTAACAAATAGAGAAGGGCATAACAATGCATATACATGATATGATAAATATAGTGAGATTTAATTGCATTACGACAAAGTACATAGACCGCCATCCAACCGCATCTATGCCTAAAAAGTCCACCTTCAGGTTATCATCCGAACCCCATTCAGTATTAAGTTGCTAAGCAACAGACAATTGCATTAAGTATGGTGCGTAATGTAATCGACAACTACATCCTTAGACATAGCATCAATGTTTTATCCCTAGTGGCACCAGACATCACAACCTTAGAACTTTCTCACTGTCCCGTGTCAATGAAGGCATGAACCCACTATCGAGCATAAATACTCCCTCTTGGAGTTAAGAGCAAAAACTTGGCCAGAGCCTCTACTAATAACGGAGAGCATGCAAGATCATAAACAACACATAAATAATAGATTGATAATCACCATAACATAGTATTCTCTATCCATCGATCCCGACAAACACAACATATAGAATTACATATAGATGATCTTGATCATGTTAGGCAGCTCACAAGATCCAACAATGAAGCACAACAAGGAGAAGACGACCATCTAGCTACCGCTATGGACCCATAGTCCAGGGGTGAACTACTCACTCATCACTCCGGAGGCGATCATGGCGATGAAGAGTCCTCGGGGAGATGAATCCCCTCTCCGGCAGGCCGGAGGCGATCTCCTGAATCCCGAGATGGGACGGCGGCGGCGTTCTCGGAAGGTTTCCGTATCGTGGCTCCTGCACTGGGGTTTCGCGACTGAGGCTTTAAGTAGGCGGAAGGGAACGCGGGGGGCCACACGAGGGCCCCACACCCTAGGTCGGCGCGGCCAGGCCTCGGCCCGCCGCCCTATGGTGTCGGCGCCTCGTGGCCCCACTTCCTTCCCTCTTCGGTCTTGGAAGCTTCGTGCAAAAATAGGACCCCGGCGAAGATTTCGTCCAATTCGAGAATATTTCCTTACTACGATTTCTCAAACCAAAAACAGCGAAAACAAGAACGGCTCTTCGGCATCTTGTTAATAGGTTAGTTCCGTAAAATGCATAAATATGACATATAATGTGCATAAAACATGTAGGTATCATCAATAAAGTAGCATGGAACATAAGAAATTATCGACACGTTGGAGACGTATCAACATCCCTAAGCTTAGTCCCGAGCAGGTAAAACGATAACAAAGATAATTTCTGAAGTGACATGCCATCATAATCTTGATCATACTATTTGTAAACATATGTAATGAATGCAGCGATCAAAACAAAGGTAATGACATGAGTAAACAAGTGAATCATATGGCAAAGACTTTTCATGAATAGTACTTAAAGACAAGCATCAATAAGTCTTGCATAAGAGTTAACTCATAAAGCAATAAATCAAAGTAAAGGTGTTGAAGCAACACATAGGAAGATTAAGTTTCAGCGGTTGCTTTCAACTTATAACATGTATATCTCATGGATATTGTCAACATAAAGTAATATAACAAGTGCAATATGCAAGTATGTAGGAATCAATGCACAGTCACACAAGTGTTTGCTTCTTAAGGTGGAAGGAGATAGGTAAACTGACTCAACAATAAAAATAAAAGAAAGGTCCTTCAAGAGGAAAGCATCGATTGCTGTATTTGTGCTAGAGCTTTTATTTTGAAAACATGAAACAATTTTGTCAACGGTAGTAATAAAGCATATGAGTTATGTAAATTATATCTTACAAGTTGCAAGCCTCATGCATAGTATACTAATAGTGCCCGCACCTCGTCCTACTTAGCTTGGACTACCGGATCTTTGCATGCCATGTTTCAACCAAGTGTCACAACGGGGTACCTCCATGCCGCCTGTACAAAGGTCTAAGGAGAAAGCTCGCATTTTGATTTCTCGCTTGATTATTCTCAACTTAGACATCCATACCGGGACAACATGGACAACAGATAATGGACTCTCTTAAATGCATAAGCATGTAGCAATGATTATTATTCTCATATGAGATTGAGGATATATGTCCAAAACTGAAACTTCCACCATGATTCATGGCTTTAGTTAGCGGCCCAATGTTCTTCTCTAACAATTTTGCATGCTCCAACCACTAAAATGATAGATCCTTCAGACAAGACGGACATGCATAGCAACTCACATGATATTCAACAATAGTTGATGGCGTTCCCCATAAGCATGGTTATCGCACAACAAGCAACTTAATAAAATATAAAGTGCATAAGTACATATTCAATACTACGATAGTTTTTAAGGCTATTTTGTCCCATGAGCTATATATTGCAAAGGTGAATGATGGAATTTTAAAGGTAGCACTCAAGCAATTTACTTTGGAATGGAGGAGAAATACCATGTAGTAGGTAGGTATGGTGGACACAAATGGCATAGTAGTTGGCTCAAGGATTTTGGATGCATGAGAAGTATTCTCTCTCGATACAAGGTTTAGGCTAGCAAGGTTATTTGAAGCAAACTCAAGGATGAACCTATGCAGCAAAACTCACATAAAAGACATATTGTAAACATTATAAGACTCTACACCGTCTTCCTTGTTGTTCAAAACTCAATACTAGATATTATCTAGACCTTAGAGACCAAATATGCAAATCAAATTTTAGCAAGCTCTATGTATTTCTTCATTAATGGGTGCAAAGCATATGATGCAAGAGCTTAAACATGAGCACAACAATTGCCAAGTATCACATTATCCAAGACATTTTAGAATTACTACATGTAGCATTTTCCAATTCCAACCATATAACAATTTAACGAAGAAGAAACTTCGCCTTGAACATTATGAGTAAAGCCTAAGGACATATGTGTCCATATGCAACAGCGGAGCGTGTCTCTCTCCCACAAAGTGAATGCTAGGATCCATTTTATTCAAACAAAACAAAAACAAAAACAAACCGACGTCCAAGTAAAGAACACAAGATGTGATTGAATAAAAATATAGTTTCAGGGGAGGAACCTGATGATGTTGTCGATGAAGAAGGGGATGCCTTGGGCATCCCCAAGCTTAGACGCTTGAGTCTTCTTAAAATATGCAGGGGTGAACCACGGGGGCATCCCCAAGCTTAGAGCTTTCACTCCTCTTGATCATAGTATATCATTCTCCTCTCTTGACCCTTGAAAACTTCCTTCACACCAAACTTCAAGCAAACTCATTAGAGGGTTAGTGCACAATTAATAATTCACATGTTCAGAGGTGGCACAATCATTCTTTACACTTCTGGACATTGCATAAAGCTACTGGACATTAATTGATCAAAGAAATGAATCCAACATAGCAAAAGAGGCAATGCGAAATAAAAGGCAGAATCTGTCAAAAACAGAACAGTTCGTAAAGACGAATTTAAAGCTGGCACCAGACTTGCTCAAATGGAAAACTCAAAACTAATGAAAGTTGCGTACATATCTGAGGATCACGCTCGTAAATTGGCAGATTTTTCAATTTTCTACAGAGAACTGTGCCCAGATTCGTGACAGACAGCAATGCTGTTTCTGCGCAGCGATCCCAAATATAATATCAACTTTGACATAGAAACTTTACTTGGCACAAAAACATGATAAGGAGAGGTTGCTACAGTAGTAAACAACTTCCAAGACTCAACAAAACAAAAAATTGTTGTAGTAAAAAACATGGGTTGTCTCCCATAAGCGCTTTTCTTTAGCTAGGCGAAAGTGCAAATCAAGTAACATCGAGAGTAGAAGCATCAACATCATTACAGGGGTGTTGGGAGTTTTCTCAACCAAGCATAGTATATTTGATATATAAGTTTTAGCGTCTCCCTTTTCATTAGTCTTAGGCTTGCTACTCTCATCGAACAAATTTTTAGGAACAAGCCAAGCATAGTTATTTTCTAGTGCATCATTCATAGCTAGGAGTTTAGATGGTATTGGTGCTTTGATCTCCCCACCATCATTAATATTATTAGTGTACCTTATTCTATCCATGTCCATTTTTTCAAGGAGACCAATAAAATTTATGAGAACCTAGCATATTAAATTTAGCAAAAACCTTTCTAGCCTCTCTTGCTAGACCACCAAATTCTCTAAGAAGGGTTTCTAAAACAAAATCTTTCTTTTCCCCTTCTTCCATATCACCAAGTGTAATAAACATGTGTTGGATTATAGGATTGAGATTAACAAATTTAGTTTCCAACATGCGAACTAAAGCAGCAACAACAATTTCATAGGTAGGTGCAAGTTCTACCAAGTGTCTATCTTCAAAATCTTCAGTAATACTAACATGATTGAAAAATTCTTCTATATTATTTCTCCCAACTATGGACCCACGTCCTACCGGTATGTCTTTTGTGGTAAAATTAAAAGGAAACATGATGCAATAAGCAAAAAGTAAACTAGGCAAACAAGGTAAAGACGAGTAACTAATTTTTTTTTGTGTTTTCAATATAGTGAGCAAGACAGTAAATAAAGTAAAACTAGCAACTAATTTTTTTGTATTTTGATTTAGTGCAGCAAACAAAGTAGTAAATAAAATAAAGAAAGACAAAAACAAAGTAAAGAGATTGAGAAGTGGAGACTCCCCCTGCAGCGTGTCTTGATCTCCCCGGCAACGGCGCCAGTAAAAAGAGCTTGATGGCGTGTAACTCACACGTTCGTTGGGAACCCCAAGAGAAGGTATGATGCTAGCAAGTTTTCCTCATAAAGAAAAACCATCGAACCTTTAGTGTCGTCGTGGTGAACGAGCAGATGCCATGGGATGGCTTATCTTGGGGCCGAATGGACGCTAGAGGATTCGGGGGAGGGTTTGTGACTAGATGGACGAACTTCCGGATGCTTTCCTCAAGAACCCGGCCAAGACCAGAGGTAGAAGAAGAAAGGCACAAGGACGAACTCGCTCTAGATCACCATGTTCATTGATCTCAAGACAGGTTACAGGTTGTTCTCTCTTCTGTTGATCGCGCGTATGAAAGATGCTGCCCCCTCTCCTTATATAGGGGAGAGGGTGGCTTACAGAACAAGAAACCCTAATGGGATCTTTGACTAGACAAACTACTTTACAAAGATACTTTATAAAGCTACTTTAATCGCAGATGACGCCGGGGTCTTCTTTAAACATGAAGGATGACGTCCTCCGGCTTCTTTGACCGTCATCCTCCTCCTTGTCTTCTAGTCTTCGTTTAAAGCTACTTTGCTTAGCTCATCCTTGTCCTTTAGCTCCTGACGGAATCTTTGACCAGTCAGCCGGCATGTTGTTCCTTCCGGCGCTCCGGTATCTTTCCTTCCTGGTTCCGGTATACCCCTTTTGGGGATACCGGCCTAGCTTTACTTAGCCAAACTCTATTCTCTCATTCCGGCATGAACATTAAACCGGTATCTTGAAGGGTGAGACCATCCGGTATGGCATACCTTTGGCATACCGGGGGTCATCCCCCCAACATTAGTCCCCGAGGCTGGTATAGTCTGGCGGATCCTATCCAACAGACCATGCCAGGTTTTCGTATCCTGGATACCGGTTTAACTTTCTTAGCCCTTGGCTCAAATCCGGCATCTTTGCTCGGACTCACATATTCTCAGTTCGCAAGACATTCTCCGGCATCTTTCTCTCCGGTATCTTAGTCTTTGAGTCTCTCCTCGACGAGGTCGAGAATATTTCGGGTCCTGCGCCTGTCAGAGACATGCGCACTGGAACCGTCGCGCCAGTGTCAGTTGTCACTTCGTATTGACACTTGCGCGCTCATTAACTGCACCGCTCCGGATCCCACTCACCGCTTCGGATCCCGTGTGTGCCTCCGTGTGGCTTCCCCTTCTCCGCGTGTACCCCTATGCCACGTGGCGATCTGCGACGCGAACCGTCACGGGCCGCGGGGCAACCGCGCAGGCCCAGCGGTTTTCGGCCCACTATCTCTCCTCTTTATAAGCTTAACCGCCCCTTCTTCTTCCTCTTCTTCGCATTCTCCTACTTCGCGCATAGTGTTCCTCGCTCTTGCGCTCCTTCACCGCACTTCGTCTGCCGCTGCTCGCCCGAGTTTCGCCGCCCGGTGAACTTACGCCGCGCCTCGCCGGACCTCGTCGTGTGGAGAGGCAGCGTCTCTTCTCGCGCGGCATTCGTGCTTCTTCTTGACCTTCACCGCCGTCGCAGAGCTCACCGGGACCCGGGCTGTTCTTTCGCCGGAGAAGGTCTTCCTCATCAACCGCGACACTCAAGGTCAGTTCTAATCTTGCTTTGTTTGCCATTTGCTCGCTTTCTAGATCTGGGGTCTACGGTGTTCTTATTTCTTCCTTTTTCTTTGGTTTTCTCTTACTGGGTCAAGTGTGGGATTTCTGTTTCTTTTGCCTCCCATCCGATGTCTGACGAGGAATCTTCCTCCGCATCTTCCTCTTCTTCTTCCGCTAGCCATAGCAAACAATCTTCCGACGAATCTACATCTTCAGATTCGATTCAGGCAGCCAGCAGGACTCCGGTAGCCAGCAGGGTTCCGGCAGCCATCAAGAGGCCGGTAGTCTTCAAGACGCCGGCAGCTCCCGAGATGCCGGTGGCTCCCAAGACGCCGGTAGCTCCCAGGATGTCGGTGGCTCCCAAGATGCCGGTAGCCACCTTGGGACGAGTAGCTCTGGCGAAGCTTCAAGTAACTCTAGCCAATCTTCCGGCGAGGAGCCTTCCCCAATCACGCGCGGAGCCTGGATGGGCTCCAATGTTACTAAGTACGAGATCGACTGGTTATACCGGTCCCGTAGGATTCCGGAGGGAGTCACTTGCCGGATTCCTGGTGACGAAATAGTACCGAACCCCGTGACGGTGAACGTGTTGTTTTTCTTGCTCACTTTGAGCGTGGCTTCGGCCTTCCTCCATCTTCTTTTTTCCTTGATCTTTTAGATTTCTACAAGCTCCAACCTCACCATCTTCCTGGTAACTCCATCTTTTACCTTTCTTGCTACACCACTTTCATGGAGGCCTACATCGGCATACGTCCCACTCGCGAGACGTTTGCTCGCTTCTTCGCTCTTCGGATTAATTCCGTTCAGGGCAAAGATATTCCTGCACCCAAGCCCCCCGTTCAATGCGGGTCTTGCATCATCAGTCAAGGGAGCCCCTTTTTTGAGTTTTCCGGCCTGGAGTCTTGCCGGTTATGGCAAGGGACGTTTTTCTATGTGAAGAACAACGGCCCCGCAGATCTTATCTGTCTGCCTCCTTTCGATCCGGCGCCGCCCGCAAAGACCAACTGGAGCTATAACCCGAAGGAGGCTCACAACGAGACCAACCGGATTATACGCTTCATGAAGCAAAAGATGAAGGACACCGGCATCTGCTCTGATGATATCATCCGCACCTTCATATCGCGCCGGGTACTTCCTCTGAAGCGCCGCGAGCACCGGATGAGCGAGATGTATGGCCCTGGCGATCCTACCAAGATTCAGGCCTTCCTTAGCAAGAAGGATGTTGTCCTCAAGGCTAGGCAGATTTGCCAAACTGCCATGCCTTTTAACTGGAAATGGGGCTTCCTCCCCTTCAGCACTACTAACCCTCCGACCCAAGAAGTAAGGGCCTATGCGATTGAGGTTGTTCCTTGCCGGTAACCTTTTGCTTTTGCTTATTTTCTTTTTCATGTTTCAGGCCAAGGACCGCTTCCCCCTCATTGAGGCCGAGCGGCGAGGAGTTTGCCGGAAGCGCGCCCTCGACTCCTTCGACCCAGATCCCTACATTTTCTGGAAGGATCTGAAGATGGGCAAGACCCCGGCATCTCGCCTGGGCCGGTCTCCGCCAAAGCCAACCGGGTCCGCTGACGACCTGGTCGTGCTTGAGGTATTTCTCTTCCAGTATCTTTTTCTCTTCCGTTATCGTTTTCCTTCGAACTGCTTCTTAGCCTCATTCAATTCACAGATCCATGAGCACGTGCCGCCCCTGCGCGCCGAGGCCGGCACGGAGTTCGTGGACAAGCTCATGGCCCAGGCCAGAAGAACAAGCGGTCGCCATCTGACGATGGCTCCAGCCAGCCTCCCTTCCAAGCGCTTCCGGATCGAAGAGCCGGGGGAGAAGAAAGGCGTGGCGCCTCGTACGCGCGCAAGCGATGCCAACCGCTTCCGGGTAAGTTTTTATTCCCTGACTCGTCTCTTTTTGCTAAGTTCTTTTCCGGTTGCTTTCTTCCAACCATCTCTCTTTTTCTCTTTTTCCTCAGCCCGCACTCAAGCTCGGCTCAAGACCCTCGGGCTCTGAAGGTTCCGCTAGGACCTCAACCCCTCCTCACCAAGCCCGCACCACCTGGTGCCTGCACACCTCTGCCTCCCTCTCGGGGCACCATGCTCGGGGCGTGCGGCCCCTACATCATCGATCACCGCAGCGGAGAGGATCTTTCCTTCTTCTCCGAGAACCAAGACACCGGCACCAACATCGGTGCCGAGAAGAAAATGTTGCCGACGGGGAGCCTCCGGCTCCTCCTGTCTTTGAGAAAAAAACAACTTCCGCGCCGGAGTCCTCCGCGCCGGGAAGCTCCAACCCGGGTGGTGCGCCTACCGCTCCCCCTTCTCCACGGACCATCCTCATGCCGCCGCCAAGTGCTCCTGGCGCCCAGCCTTCCGGTGCTGCTTTTGCCGCGCCACCGCCCAAGACCTCCAGCTTACCAAGGGAAAGGCGACGGCTCCCGGCGCCTCTTCTGCGGGCCAGCAGCCCCTGGTGCTGCACGTCGGCCGCAGAACACTGTCACCAAGGCCACCGGTCTTCTTGGCCGCATTACTGACTTCAAGCGCCGAGGCCAGGATCTGGGGCACCTGCGCCCTACGCGAGAAGTGGAACGCCGCGGATATCACTCCGGCGACCCGCGGCTTGGGCAAGGACAGGCAGGCACCTGACCCCGTTGGGAACCGCTCTTCTGAGGAGCACTTCACGCGGCCGCCGCGCCGTGAAAGAGCTGGATAGCGCGTGGTACGACGCCACGAACAACCTGATGGTGCGTTTTACTATCTTTTCTCAATTGCCGGTTTCCTTTCTTCCGGAATCTTTTACTTTCATGCCGGTTTCTCTCTTGTCTATCTTCCAGTCCCCGAGTTTTGTGGTGAAAGCGTAGCTTTTAGGACAAAACTTAAACTTTAAGAACTTAGCGCAAAACCCATTGCAGTCCCCGAGCTTCGGGTTAAGAACTCTGTTCTTAGCGCGAAACTTTACTTTAAACACGCGAAACCGGCACCCGGTCCCCGAGTTTTGTGGTGAAAGCGTAGCTTTTAGGACAAAACTTAAACTTTAAGAACTTAGCGCAAAACCGGCATTGCCAGTCCCCGAGCTTCGGGTTAAGAACTCTGTTCTTAGCGCGAAACTTTCCTGATCTTTTTGCTTTGAACAGCTCACGGCTGACGCTCGGAAGACCCTCTTTGAGGAGCTCTTGTGGGAGCATCGGGAGCTTGTGGAGGCACACGACAAGTGCCAAGGTATACTTTTGTTCTGCCGGCATCTTTCTTACCGGAACCTTTTTTCTTTCTGACACTTGTAATTTCTTCTTGACAGTGCTCCCGGAAGCTTCCATTGATGCTCTCAAAGAGCAGCTCGCCAACGCCCAACGTACGACTTTCTTTTTTCCTTCTGCTAACTTGTCTTTACTTTGAATTTTACCAACACCTTGTTGTTTACACCTTCCTTTCCGGTTTGCAGGGGAGAAGGAGCAGCTGATCAAGCAGCATCAGCTGAGCGCCCAGAAGACCAGCTACCAGGAGCTCAAGTCCCAGCTTATCCAGCTGGGTCTTGAGCATGCCAAGATCCTCGAAGCCGCTGAAGCTGACGCAGCGGCCAAGATGAACGAGGCTCTGGAGAACGCTAGCAACGCCACCGTGGTGCTGCAAGCTGAGCTGGAGGAGCTGGCCAAGGCCCGGAAGGCTGCCGAGGAGAAGGTCGCGCGGTTGGAGGAGGAGCACAAGGAATGCAATCAGCTGATCCTCCAAACCGACAACCTTGCCCATCGTGAGTTCTCTGACTAACGCATATAAGCCATTTTCCCCCGACCTCATTTTCTTTCCGCTATCTTTTCTTCCGGTCTCTTTGTCTTCCGGATTCTTTTCCTTCCGGATTCTTTTCCTTAGCCCTCTTTCTTCTTTGCACAGGCCTCTTCCCGGACTCCCAGACTTATGCTGTTAAGAAGGTCAACGCGCGCCGCCCTAGCCAGAGCCAAGCGAGTCTCGCCGTGCCATGGACGCCCAACGACCATCTGGTCGCGCTTAATGCGCGGGTGTCTCATATGCGCGCCATTGACCGCAACTTATCTGATATCCCTGATGTAGCTTCCCAGCTCTACAGGACTCTCTGGCCTGGCGAGGTGGTGCCGGACACTTTCTCTCTGATCAGTGATCGCCTCAAGGGCGCCGGCAGGAGGATCCGCGAATGGCAGTGCTCTGCTGCCCGCGCTGGAGCAGACTCTGTCCTTCGCGTCGCCTGCTCCTGGTACCCGGAGCTCGACCTGGATGCCCTCACCGGAGTGCGCGAAGGCGCGGAAACCGATCTGGACCCGATCCTCACCGCCAAGCGGCAGGATCGCGCGTACCGCATCGCGGAGTACGCCGAAATGCGCACCTTCATCCCTCCCCCTCATGGCGTCCAAGATTATCTTGACGAGGAGGAAGATGAAGCCGAGGAGGAGCCTCTTGACGATGCTGGTGCTGGCGACGCTCCTCCGGAAGCTCCTGCTGCCTGATCTTCTACTTCAAGATTTTACCTGTCATGCTGCTTGGCCCTGTGTGGCTTAAAACAATCTTTTGTTAAATTCTGCCCCGGTATGCCGGGGCTTATGATGTAAAACTTAAGTCCGCTGATGGTTGTCCTACAACATTTTGTGCCGGTAAGTTATACCGGTAGCTAATTATCTTAAGTTTGCCTTAGCGTTTCTGCTTTTGGTTCTGCTTTTATCCTGCACTTGCAAAGATTTCCAAATTGTTTCTGCATCCAATTCGATGCACACTTGGTTCTTTTGCCTTGACTCTGCCTGCCTTCTCTGGGCGTTCTTTGGCATATGAGCACAAGGTTCTTTCACCAAACAAGCATTTTCTTGAACTTAGAAATAATTCGAAATTTTGCAAAAAACCGGTATGACCGGGGTTAGTTAAATTTTTCCGGATTGTTCTTTTCCGGTTTCCCTCTCCACAGTTCATGTGCTTATCCCCTACCGGTTTATCTTGCTTGCCATGAAGCCAAGTTATGGACAACAGCAGAGTCGAAGACTCCGGTAGGGTTTAGCACACTACTAAACCGGAAAGAAAAAACGTTCAATAAGCAACCGGTAACGGAAAAAATAGACATGTTCCATGCAATTTAAACAAGACAAGTCCCCGAGATTCATTCGAGGTTCCGACATCTTTTTATTCATAGCATGTAAGGTACAAAAAGGAACTTCTTACAGCACAACTTCAAGAGTAGAAAGGACGCAACAAGGCTACGTTCCATGGGCGTTTGGTTTCGTCTCCTGATCTGTCCGCCTTTCCCTTCTTCCATTCCTGTGCATCGATTAGGTAATATGCATCATTGTGGAGAGCTTTGCTCACAATGAAAGGTCCTTCCCATGGGGGGGACAGCTTGTGCCTGCCTTCAGTGCGCTGCACCAGGCGTAAAACCAGGTCTCCTTCTCGGAATACCCTCGGGTTTACCTTCCGGCTATGATAGCGTCGGGTTTTTGCTGGTAAATGGCTGTTCTTGCCAAAGCTAGCTCTCTTGCTTCTTCTAGCAAGTCTACATCATTTTCTCTGGCCTCTTTTACCTCTTCTTCGGTATAGAGCTGCACCCTTGGTGAGTCATGGAGAATGTCGGTTGGTATGACCGCTTCTGCTCCATAAACCATGAAGAATGGTGTGTATCCGGTAGACCGGTTCGGAGTTGTTCTTAGACTCCAGAGCACTGACGGTAGCTCATCGATCCAACATCCCGGCGACTTTTCCATCGCGTCCATGAGCCTTGGTTTGATACCGGAAAGCACCAAAGCATTTGTCCTTTCAACTTGACCATTGCCTTGTGGGTGCGCCACTGAGCACAAATCTGCCGGATGTTTTTGCTTTCACAGAACCGCTTGAATTCTCCTTGGGCAAAGTTTGTGCCATTGTCGGTTATGATACTGTGTGGGTATCCATATCGTAGGATTACATCTTTTAGGAATTTTCGCTGTGTGGCCATCACATTTTGCGATAGGCTTCACTTCTAGCCACTTGGTGAACTTATCCACCATTACCAAGATGTGGGTCATGTTTCCCCTTGCGGTTTTGAACTGTCCAACCATGTCCAGGCACCAGACCGCGAAAGGCCAAGTTAACGGTATGGTTTTTAAGCCGGATGCTGGGGTATGGTTTTGCTTAGCATACCTCTGGCAGCCATTGCATTTCTTACCAAATCCTCAGCATTGTCCAAGGCTGTGGGCCATAGAACCCATGCCGGAACCTTTGCCACCAACGCCCTTGAAGAAGCGTGGTGCCCGCATTCTCCTCGATGAATTTCCTCAAGCATTTCTCTTCCTTCTTCCGGCTCCACACACCTTTGGAGGACACCGGTAACACTTCTCTTGTATACCTCGCCATTGATGATGGTGTAAGCTTTGGATCTTCTCTGTATCCTTCTTGATTCATTTTCGTCAACCGGCAAGGTGCCGTTGATCAGGAATTCCTTAATAGGTTCAACCCAAGATGGTGCCTCTCTAACCACAAACACCGGCATGTCTATGTCCATGCTGTCCACAAGCATTGCCTCTTCCGGTATGGGCGTCGCAGTCCCCGAGTTTACCAGTCCCGAGTTTGCCGGACAGTCCCCGGGTTTCCTTCGTCAATCTCCATTGGCACCACATGTGATTCCGGTACAAAAATTGATTCCGACTCCGGACTTGGCTTGATTGATGGAGCTCTTAAGTGCGCCAGAGCTATTCCGGGGGGAATTTCTTGCCTGGATGAACCTAGCTTGGATAAAGTATCCGCGGCCTCATTTTCTGCGCGGCACATGGTGAAACTCACACCCTTCGAAGAATCGGCAATCTTTTGCACATGGAACCGGTATAAGGCCATGTTGGCATCTTTTGCGTCCCAATCTCCGGAACATTGTTGCACCACAAGATCTGAATCACCATAGCAAATGATCCTGAGTGCCCCAATTTCTTTTGCAACCTTGAGCCCATGTATCAGAGCTTCGTACTCAGCGACATTGTTTGATGCCCTGAAGTGCACTTGTAAAACATACCGGAGGTGATCTCCCTTTGGTGAGGTGAGTACTACACCGGCACCTAGGCCCTCCTTGAGCTTGGATCCGTCAAAATGCATCTTCCAGTACTCTATCTTGTGCTCTGGCGGTTTGTATTGTATCTCCGCCCAATCGACCAAGAAATCAGCTAAAGCTTGCGATTTTATGGCATCTCTTCTTTCATACACCGGTACATACGGTGATAGCTGAATTGCCCATTTTGCAATCCGGCCGCTGGCGTCCTTGTTGCCATGATATCGGAAATGGGTGCCTCGCTCACCACCTTCATGGGGTGCTCCTCAAAGTAATGCTTGAGTTTCGTGGCGGCCATGAACACACCATAAGTCATTTTTTGAAAGTGCGGGTAGTTTTGTTTTGATGAGGAGAGCACCTCGCTCAGGTAGTATACCGGCCTCTGGACGGTTTTTCCTTCCTCTTCTCTTTCCACCACAACCACAACACTAACCACCCGGTTCGTTGCCGCTATATAAAGCAACATAGGTTCTCTTTCCAAGGGTGAGGCCAAAATTGGGGCCGTTACAAGCATGTTTTTCAATTCTTTAAACGCTGCGTCTGCCTGCGTGGTCCAGACGAAAGTATCCGATTTTCTCATCAAAGCATAAAGCGGCAAGGCCTTTTCTCCTAGCCTGCTTATGAACCGGCTTAGCGATGCCAAGCTTCCGGTAAACTTTTGCACATCTTTCAGTTCTCGTGGGATAGTCATTCTTTCTATTGCCCGGATTTTTACCGGGTTAACCTCAATGCCCCGGCTTGACACAAGGAAACCAAGCAGCTTACCGGCAGGGACACCAAAGGTGCATTTTGCCGGATTGAGTTTCATCCGGAACCGCCTTAGGTTATCAAATGTTTGCCGGATGTCATCGATTAAGGTATCTTTTACCTTAGTTTTTATCACGATATCATCCACATAAACTTGCACATTTTTCCGATTTGATCAAACAAGCATTTTTGCATACAGCGCTGGTACGTTGCACCAGCGTTGCGCAAACCAAAAGGCATAGTGACATAACAATAAGCCCCGTGCGGGGTAATGAACGCAGTTTTTATTTGATCTTCTTTTTTCAGAGAGATTTGGTGGAACCGGAATAAGCATCCAGGAAAAGACAACAACTCACACCCAGCAGTAGAATCAATCACTTGATCGATTCGGGGCAAAGGGAAAGGATCTCTTGGGCAAGCTTTGTTGAGGTTGGTGTAGTCGATGCACATGCGCCATATTTTTGCAAGTTTTGCCTCCAGGTTCTCATCTTTTTTCTTTTCGACCAACACCGGATTGGCCAGCCACTCTGTGTGCGTGACCTCCACAATGAAACCGGCTACCAGTAACTTTGTTACTTCTCTCCAATGATTTTCCTCCTATCTTCAGCGAACCGGCGCAAAGGTTGCGCACCGGCTTAGCATCCTTCCGGACGTTTAGAGAGTGCTCAGCCAGCTCCCTCGGAACACCCACCAAATCATCAGTGACCAGGCGAAGATGTTCCGATTCTCACGGAGGAAGCTGACGAGCGCGCTTTCCTATGCTTGGTGAGGCCGGCACCGATACGAACGGTGCGCTCTGGGTAAGCCGGATCCAGCACAATATCCTTTGTCTCGTTTGTCGGCTTGAATGTAGGTGAGTCCAAGCTTCCACTCATTGCCGCTAGGCTCAACTTTGAGGCCTGGGCCAGCGCAACGGCAGTTTGCATTCTCTTTTTCTCCTCCGCGATCACCGCGATTCCGCTAGGTTCGATCCGGCCGATCTGTTTCCATTGAGACTTTGTAGTTCCCCACCACAGTTAGTGGTCCACGAGGTGCCGGCATCTTCATCTTGAGATAGGCCGTATGGGTTGATGCCATGAACGCTGCCAAAGCCGGTCTCCCCAACAAGGCATGGTAGGGACTATCTAAGTCCACCACCTCAAACTCAAGGTTCTCAACACGACAATTGTCACGTCCTCCAAACGATCCACCCGAACTTTTCCTATCGGGGCGCAAGACAAACCGGGAACAATCCCATGGAAAGTTGTGTGAGTTGGCTGCAACATATTTTCTGTTATGCCCAGCGTACGCATGGTGTGCTTGTACATGATGTTTATGCTGCTACCATTGTCTATCAGCACCTTGCTGAATTTTACTCGAGTTTCCGGCCCCTTCATGATTGGGTCCACAACGAGAGCATATCCACCCGGATTCGGCATGACTTTGGGGTGATCCTTGAACGACCAGGTGATTTCCTGATCTGACCACAGCATGTATTTTGGAACTGCCGGCATCACGGCGTTCACTTCCATGGAACGGCGATGCACGCTTTGCCTGTCCATTGGCTCTGTGACAAAGACAACCATGCACAAGTGTGGGTCTTCATAAACATTCCGGCCTAAAGGTGCCGGTGGAGGTGGCTGGTCATTGTTTTGCTCCACCCGGTTAACCTGCTGGTACTGCTGCCTGTTTGGGCACCGGTAAGGCGTTTGCTCCGTGCGGTGGTGGAGGTGGTAACTGCTGTTGTTGCTGCATGGGGCCCCCTGGCGCCTGCGCATCTTTTACCGCTCCCCTCTGCATCAAGAATTTGGTCCAAGAACAATCCTTTGTCAAGTGGTTCGACGGGTGATCCGGGTTCGGCGTGTGCCACCGGCAAGGTTGGTCCATGGCAGCTTCCATGGTGTACTTCACGGGTTCCTGCCAGTTCTTTTTCTGGCCCCAGGGTTTCTTTTCTACCCACTGCTTCTTAGGACCCGCCCATGGCTGCGATCCGGTTTTTTGTCTCTGACTGCCGCTGGCGTCAAATTTTCTTGCACAGCAGCAACTTGCTGCGGACCATACCTTCGATCCGGAAAATCTTCCCTTCTTTTGTTGTTCCGGTTATCCCGGTATTGCTGCTGATGCGGATTCGACTGCTCCGGCTCAGCTTGCACTGCCGGCTGCATTGGGTCTCCCAATGCATAGCTATCTGCCACACGTATCATCTCCGCCAATGTTGTGGGCATGCTTCTCTGCAATCTTTGCCACAAAGGCGATCCTCTCCGGCATCCTTGACTGAACCAAGCAATGGCTTGTGCCTCAATCACTCCTTCACACGTGTTTCTCATTGAGTTCCACCGGGTGAGATAATCCCGGTCTGGTTCTCCTGCACGCTGCTGGCACAGCGCAAGCTGTTGGGGCCGGTTTGGCCTTTTGTAGGTGCTGCTGAAGTTGTTCACAAATGCTTCCTCGAAATCCAACCATCCGTTAATGCTTCCTGCCGGCAAGTTGTTAAGCCAAATCCTCGCAGGACCCACGAGGTAGGACGGTATGATTCTTACCGCCCAACGCCGGTTTACTCCACCACCAGCCACATAAACAGCTGTGACATAATCTGCCAGCCAGTCTTCCGGCTTGTGTACCATCATACGTTCTTGTGTCTTGGGGCAACTGAAAGTTGCGTCCGGTGGTTCCTCTCATGATCCGTGGGCCAAAACACCTTGGGCCGGGAGGTCCTTCACATTCAACTATTGCAGATAGATGTACTCTGTCCAGCCTGTGCCTCGCATCCCGGTCTGGCAAACATCTTTCCCCCAGGCGTTCTCCCAAAGGATTCCGGTGGACTCTTGTTCGTTCCACCTCAGAATCTGATTCATCGTATTCTTCCGGTTCCGCGGCTCTTGCCTGCCGGTACCCTGGTGGTGGCATGTCTTCATCCACGTACGCCACTCTTGCGGCTCGATAATTTTGCCCGGTTTCATATCTACCGGCATGATTGTTTCCGGCATAGCCTCCTTTGGCGTAGCCTCGATCTGCCCCTTGGCTTTTTCTACCGGCATCTTGTTGCCCGGCTTTTTGTTTCCGGCAAGAACTGGATCATACACAGTCATCTGCCGTGCGTTCTTTTCTCTTTCTTTTGTCCGGATGAGGGGACGATGCCTGCCCCTGGGACTTGCTTCCGGCATTCTTTGTTGAACGCGCGGATTTTGAGGCCACTGCCTCGTTCAGCTTAGCAGCTGCTCAGCATTTTGCTGCTCAATCACTTTCAACAGCTCTTGTACACGTTCTTGCTGCTTTGCCAACTCGTCACCGGAAAGAGATTCACATAATGCTACTGCAGCTTTAGCGGCTTTTATAGTTTTATCCGGACTCTGTATTTAGGCTTCTCTGATGCTCACAGATACGAATGCCTCTCCGGCAAGAACTTCTTTGCGCAAATCCTGATCTAGATTGCGAGCCTTAAGCGGTTTCCGGCATCCTAGCGGCATGAGCACTAACTGAAGCAAAGCCATGGGCAGCATTATACTCACGTAGGTTAGGTTCCTTCGCTGTGCGGATGATGTCTGCGCCACCGGTAAGCGGGGCCTTGCGCGTGGCCTCTAGCTCCTCCTGAGCGCTGGAGTCGATGTTGCGCGATGGGCGTGGCCAGCGCGTTCATCGCCGCTTGGAGAGGTGTTGCGGTGGTGCGATGATGCTCTGCGACGCCGCGTCACGCTCCAGCGGTGGTTTTGCTGCGCGGAGTCGATGCGCACGTTCAGCTCCTTCTTCCACAGCTCCCTTGCCGGTGTTGACCGCACCAGCCATCATGACCTCCACGCTGCCGGCGGCGCGGCCAGCACACAGCCATCTTGGTGGATCCGGCGCCACCGGCGGCGAGGCCGCTGGCGCACGGGACGGTGCCGAGGTAGACGCGGATGCTGCCGAACTCGATGGTGCGGCCGTTCTGCGGGAACTTGCCGCCGTTGGCGAAGCAGCCAGCATTATCGTTGATGAAGTCCATGTTGTAGATGCGTTCCACGAGCGCGGACACCGTGCGCTCGCCGTTGATGTCGAGGATGCCCGCCCGAATATGAACTCCAGCAAGCGCCACTTCATGCCCCACGGTGGGCGCCAACTGTCGTCGTGGTGAACGAGCAGATGCCATGGGATGGCTTATCTTGGGGCCGAATGGACGCTAGAGGATTCGGGGGAGGGTTTGTGACTAGATGGACGAACTTCCGGATGCTTTCCTCAAGAACCCGGCCAAGACCAGAGGAAGAAGAGACACAAGGACGAACTCGCTCTAGATCACCATGTTCATTGATCTCAAGACAGGTTACAGGTTGTTCTCCCTTCTTGATCGCTCCTGAAAGATGCGCCCTCTCCTTATATAGGGGAGAGGGTGGCTTACAGAACAAGAAACCCTAATGGGATCTTTGACTAGACAAACTACTTTACAAAGATACTTTATAAAGCTACTTTAATCACAGATGACGCCGGGGTCTTCTTTAAACATGAAGGATGACGTCCTCCGGCTTCTTTGACCGTCATCCTCCTCCTTGTCTTCTAGTCTTCGTTTAAAGCTACTTTGCTTAGCTCATCCTTGTCCTTTAGCTCCTGACGGAATCTTTGACCAGTCAGCCGGCATGTTCTTCCTTCCGGTGCTCCGGTATCTTTCCTTCCTGGTTCCGGTATACCCCTCTTGGGGATACCGGCCTAGCTTCACTTAGCCAAACTCTATTCTCTCATTCCGGCATGAACATTAAACCGGTATCTTGAAGGGTGAGACCATCCGGTATGGCATACCTTTGGCATACCGGGGGTCATCCCCCCAACAAGTAGGAGCCAAGAAGCACGTTGAAGGTTGATGGTGGCGAAATGTGATGCGGCGCAACAACAGGGATTCCAGCGCCAACGTGGAATCTGCACAACAAAACCAAAGTACTTTGCCCCAACGAAACAGTGAGGTTGTCAATCTCACCGGCTTGCTGTAACAAAGGATTAAACGTATCGAGTGGAAGATGTTTGCAAAGAAAACAGTAAAACACAATTGCAGTAGATTGTATGCTATGTAAAGAATAGGACCGGGGTCCACGGTTCACTAGAGGTGTCTCTCCCATAAGATAAAAGCATGTTGGGTGAACAAATTACAGTTGGGCAATTAACAAATAGAGAAGGGCATAACAATGCATATACATGATATGATAAATATAGTGAGATTTAATTGGGCATTACGACAAAGTACATAGACCGCCATCCAACTGCATCTATGCCTAAAAAGTCCACCTTCAGGTTATCATCCGAACCCCATTCAGTATTAAGTTGCTAAGCAATAGACAATTGCATTAAGTATGGTGCGTAATGTAATCGACAACTACATCCTTAGACATAGCATCAATGTTTTATCCCTAGTGGCAACAGCACATCACAACCTTAGAACTTTCTGTCATTGTCCCAGGTGTCAATGAAGGCATGAACCCACTATCGAGCATAAATACTCCCTCTTGGAGTTAAGAGCAAAAACTTGGCCAGAGCCTCTACTAATAACGGAGAGCATGCAAGATCATAAACAACACATAAACAATAGATGATAATCACCATAACATAGTATTCTCTATCCATCGGATCGACAAACACAACATATAGAATTACATATAGATGATCTTGATCATGTTAGGCAGCTCACAAGATCCAACAATGAAGCACAACAAGGAGAAGACGACCATCTAGCTACTGCTATGGACCCATAGTCCAGGGGTGAACTACTCACTCATCACTCCGAAGGCGATCATGGCGATGAAGAGTCCTCCGGAGATGAATCCCCTCTCCGGTGCCGGAGGCGATCTCTGAATCCCCGAGATGGGATTCGCGGCGGCGTCTCGGAAGGTTTCCGTGGTGGCTCGTCGCGGGGTTTCGCGACGGAGGCTTTAAGTAGGCGGAAGGGCAACGCGGGGGCCCACGAGGGCCCACCCTAGGTCGGCGCGGCACAGCAGGCCGCGCCGCCTATGGTGTCGGCGCCTCGTGGCCCCACTTCCTTCCCTCTTCGGTCTTCTGGAAGCTTCGTTCAAAAATAGGACCCTGGGCGAAGATTTCGTCCAATTCAGAGAATATTTCCTTACTAGGATTTCTGAAACCAAGCAAGAAAACAGCAACTGGCTCTTCGGCATCTTGTTAATAGGTTAGTTCAGAAAATGCATAAATATGACATATAATGTGCATAAAACATGTAGGTATCATCAATAAAGTAGCATGGAACATAAGAAATTATCGATACGTTGGAGACGTATCATGCACCTATACACCTGGCAAGTGTAGTGGGTGTGTTGGGGACACAAGAGACTTCTTGTATTGTAATCAGGGTTTCTTGAGAGGGATATCTTTGACCTCTACCTCCCTGAGTTCGATAAACCTTGGGTGATCCACTTAAGGAAAACTTGCTGCTGTTCTACAAACCTCTACACTTGGAGGCCCAACACTGTCTACAATAATAGAAGCGTGCGTAGACATCAAGCTCTTTTCTGGCGCTGTTGCCGGGAGGTAAGGTAAAAGGTACTCACATCCTCTGGGAAGTTATTTCCTTTAGATTCTGCAATGCTCGAAGTTATTTCCTTTAGATTCTGCAATTATATCTTTTTGTTTCTTGTTTTTATTTTCACTAGTTAGGCTTAATGGAAAACAACAACAAAATTAGAGAGCTTTATAGTATTTATCTTGAGTTAGGACATGAGGTGTTTGAAGAGAAAATTAAAAAACCTATGGAACTTTATTTGCATGCTAATAGTAATGTTATTGGTATGAATTCTTTGAACACCATTATTGCTAATGCTATGGAAAAGTCTAAGATTGGGGAAGCTAGTTTTTATGAAAATGATCTTTTTAAATCCCCAGCTTTAGAGGAGGAAATTTTCTATGATGATACTATGCCTCCAATATATGATGATTACAATGATGATTATATTATTTTTTAGTCCACCTACTATTGAGGATAATTTAATTATGATTACAATATGCCTCCTATATTTGATGATTATCGTGATGAGAATAATAATGATAGCTATTTTGTTGAATTTGCTCCCACGACAATTAATAAGAATGACTATGCTTATGTGGGGAGTAATAACTATTTTATTCATGTGGCTCATGATAAGAATTTTTTATGTGATAGTTATATGGTTGAGTTTATTCATGTTGCTACTGAAAATTATTATGAGAGAGGAAAATATGGTTGTAGAAGTTTTCATGCTGCTAAAACACCTCTCTATATGTTGAAAGTTTTGAAGTTACTTTTGTTTTATCTTCATATGCTTGTCACTTTATTCTTTGAGAATTTATTTGTGTACAAGATTCCTATACATAGGAAGTGGGTAAGACTTAAATGTGTTTTGAATTTGCTTCTTTATGCTTCTTCACTTGATAATACTTGATGCTAGCTCTTTTTCTGCGCCTAGCTGAAAGGCATTAAAGAAAAGCACTCTTGGGAGATAACCCATGTTTATTTTTGTAATTTTTCTTTTTTTGAGTCTTGGAAGTTATTACCTCTGTAATAACCTCTCCTTATCATTTTTATTTCATTTTTGTGCCAAGAATAGCCTATAATAGGAAGAAAGTAAGATTTGGGGAAGTTTCTGTCATGAAAACAGATTATGTGCTGTCACCATAAAAATTCGTATAAATAGTCAAAGAAGAATTTTGAGCTGCCAATTTTGTGCATATGCCCCAGGTTATTATCTAACTTTCATTAGTCTAACACTTTTAGAGATGAGAACACAAGATTTTCGAAAAAATTGATCTTTACATGTTGTTCTGTTTTGACAGATTTATGCCATTATTTGCATTCACTACAAGAAAAGTTCTGATAGACAACGTCCCAAAATCGTCAACTAAGGGGCATTTTTCGTCGCCTATGGGCCTAACCCGACGATATGGGTTCTGTTGTCGAAACTGCGTCAGGCAAAGTCCAACGACGATTTTTTCGGTCCGTCGCGCTTGGGCGCCCTTCCGCCACGGAAAATCGGACCGTTGCGGAAGTGTTTTCGGGAGCCCGTTGATTGCTGACGTCATGCAAACTGACACGTGGCAGACGCGTTAACTGCCAGTTAACGGCGTTAACCGGCTGAAACCCGTGGTAGATGGTAGGCCCACACGAGGCATGCCACGTCTTAAGCGGGCCGGGCCAGATGACATAGTTTGACCGGTCAACTATATAGTTGGGCTGGTCCATTAGTTACGTGGGCCGGGCCTAACCTCTAAGGTTGACTGGTCAAAACTTAAATGGGCCGGCCCATTTAACATGTGGGGTCCACCTTACAGCATGGGCAGGCCCAAGAAGCAAGTGGGCGGGCCAAAAACACAGGTGGGTCCCACTTTCTGTTAAAAGTAGGCCTATTTAGTGTGTGGGGTCACCAGTATAGCAAGTGGGCGGCCCAACAAGCTAGTGGGCCGGGCCAAAAACACAGTGGGTCCCACTTTCCGAGTTAAAGGGTCGGCCCATTTAGTTGTGGGGTCCACCATATAGCAAGTGGGTAGGCCCAACAAAATAGTGGGCGGGCCAAAAACACAGTGGGTCCCACTTTCCTGTAAGGGCCGGCCCATTTAGTATGTGGGGCCCACCATATAGCAAGTGGGCTGGCCCACAAGATAGTGGGCCGGCCCAAAAACACGAGGTGGGTCCCACATTCCATTAATGGGCCGCCCATTTGGTATGTGGGGTCCACCATATAGAAAGTGGTAGGCCCAACAAGATAGTGGGCGGGCCAAAAACAGGTGGGTCCCACCTTCCTATTAAAGGGCAGCCCATTTGGTGTGTGGGGTCCACCATATAGAAAGTGGGCCGGCCTAACAAGATAGTGGGCGGGCCAAAACACAGTGGGTCCCACCTTCCTATTAAAGGGCCGGCCCGTTTACCATGTGGGACCACCATAGAGCAAGTGGGCCGACCCAATAAGCATGTGGAGCCCATTATCGTGTAACCGGGCCGGCCTACTAAAGAAGTGGGCCGGCCCAAAATGAAAGTGGGTCCCACACTACTGTAAGTGGGCCGGCCCAATCTGTTGTAGGGCCCTACTTGTTTGACTAGTCAACTTGCATTAAATTTCATGAGCCTAAAATCTGATTTCAATGATACACACAAGTACATACACAAATAAAACAAATAGGAAAATTACAAGGCAATTAATGTGCCCAAATAAAAAAATTACATAGAATCATTGAGGACTTCTATTAGCATCATCAATAACACGTTGACATTTGGCAATCGCCTTGATTGAATCTTGTGTACTCTTTGTCAACATATCAGCTACAGATCTTAAAGCAGCAATACCATGTCTTTTATAAAGTACAGCCTTGAGATATTTACTGTCTGATGAAAGAAATGGTCTAGGTTGACGGCTATGAGAAGATGCATCAGAAGAAAGATCAGAACTTTTTGTGGGCCTCACTGGTAATGAAGATTGCTTCATCACAACTGCATTCTGATAATAATGCAAAAAGAGTTAAACGATGAACTATGCAAACATTTATTATGCAATGTAGATATAAGATAATAACAAGTTGCATAAATAAGACATGTATGGAACTTGTACTAAGCACAAACTTACATCATAATGTTGCACAGGGTCGCTACAGATCCTTTTTTGGCGACTATCTTCTAATGATGACTGCTTCATTAAAACTGCATTCTGGTAACATTGTAAACATAGTTACAACAATTAACTATTCAAACATGTATTACGCAATGTAGAGATCAGATAACAGCATGTAGCAGAAATAAGCACAAGATAAGATAAGATGCATGTACTAAGCACATACTGGCTCACTGCAGGTCCTTCTCTTGCGTGCACTAGTCGTGGTCAACATGCCTATCATTTTAGGTTCAGCCATCAAGTGAAATGCTAATCCTCCTGCTCCATTGTCCTTAATCTGTGTTTAGATATCACATTTAAGACCAAGTCAGCTGGTTTCAAATAACAAAAAACTTGAGCTGCCAAATGAATAAGCCAATATTTACCAGATATCAGATTAAAACCAACTAGATGTTGCTTTGCATGAGATACGAATTTCAGACATTCAGATTTAGAGTAGGGTAATGCCAAGGTTTTACACATAAAGTAAACTGGCATTAAGAATGACCAAATGTCAGGTTCAAATCACCCTCGAAGTTTCTCCAAGACAAGCATATCAAATAGGCAGAAACATAGTAAAGCATGAATGGCATTGCTATGGCAGGGTTCCAAGTGTTAATCTCTTGCATAAGGAACAATGCATATAGGTTATAGATAATAACGGAAGTAAACTGCCAAAATTACCAACCACGAACTCAGATTCCAACCTTACCTAGCGTCCCCGCTGTTAATGTTGGATGTTCTAATAAGTGGTTCGCATGATCAATCCCTAGGAAAAATAACATTGACAAGTCAGTCTACGATAATACAAAGACCAGACATGCACGCAGCAATAACTATATAAGCTAAAGACGAGGTATAAGAGCAAGCAGATTGGAAATGCACATAGCATGATTATAAAAGCAGTGTGAGAATAGCAGACACGAGAAAACAGCTAGCGGTGAGCTAATGACGTGGTATAAGAACAAGCAGATTGGAAATGCCCATAGCACGACTATAAAAGCAGTGCGACAATAGCATGCAGTACAAAAACAGTTGGCAGCAAATGAATGGGTACAAGGCTATAAATATGTGGATGCACACAGGTGTCAGTAGAATGAACAGGATGGTAGCGACCGGATAATGCTTTTGTACTGTACAATATTTAAACAAACTTCATGCGAAGCAACACATCAAGAAAGTTAACGGCATATGAGATCTGCAAATAACTACACAAAACATGGCTAAAGAAACACCGCGATCTAACGGGCCAGCGTACTAACCAAGCTGCGGCGGGGTGGACGGGGGCGGCAACTTGCATTCCAGCGGCGGCGAACGCGGGAGACGATGAATCGACCCTGTTTCAGTAGAAGCGGGCGTTAGTGAAGCAGATCTGGTTGGCTGGCAAGGTATTCGGTGAAGTTGATACAGCCGCTGCGGCGAGGTAGTCGGTGGCGAGGTCGGCGGTGAAGCAGATCCGTCGGTGGCGAGGTCGGCGGTGAAGCAGATCCGTCGGTGACGAGGGCGGCGGGGGAGCGGATCAGGTGGGTGGACAGCCAACACGATCAAGGCTACGCTGTGGAGGAGTATGCCGGCGGCGAAGCAGATCTAGTACTGTAGAGAGTCAGAGCTTTGGCGTGTGAGAGTATTTTTGAGCTAATGGGGCGAATGGTTGGTGGGTGGGTGTGGGCCTGTGGGGAGGGTTCGGGATCTAGGCAAGATATTTCATTGTTACCGAATGAGCCCTCCATGGTCGGTGGGTTGTAGCTTCCGGACCAGGGTTAAAAGGGTAAAACTGGTCACGGGATTTTCGAATGGATGCGGCGGGATGATTTGGCGCGCGGCCGAAATTTTCAGTTTCAAGCTACGAGCAGAACGACAAAAATAATGTTCTTCCCCAGGGAGCTCTCATTTCTTCCTCTTCTCTTTCTCTCTCGAGTCTCTCCCACTCCCCCGGCTCCTCTCCCCCTTCTCTCCGGCGGCCTCGCCGGCCGGAGACGAGGCCGACTTCTCTCTGTATATTGTACACCCTCCGAACTAAATTAATTGATTCAACTTTCCTTAGACGTGTATGTATCTAGAGTAAAAACATGTGTGGATACATCCATATTTAGATAAGCAAAGTTGAGTCAGCTAATTTGGATCCGAGGGAGTTAGTGTTGTTGTAAGCTTAGATCCAGTGTTTCCCATGAGCAGAATGGCGCAATGGAGTCGGGGATCTCGTCATCGGCTTCAGATCTGGCCTATGGTGAATCTGGCGGATCTTGCCGGCCAAACCCCGATCTGGTGCCATCAATGTGATGGCGCTAACGGTGAGGCTTGCTTTGGTCAGTGCTTCAGATCTGGCCAATGGGGAAGTCAAGCTGCTAAAGTTCACAAGCTCGGGGCATACGACGGCGTCATCCGTCTTGCCCGTGCACATCTTGGACTTTCAGCGACCCTTCTCAGAGCCAATATGCCGTTGCTGAGGCCCTTCTTCTCCTTCGTCCTGGCGACTACCGGCGACACCGTCCCAAGTGGTGCGTCCCCGGCGACGGAGTTGCTGGAAAGGATGCGGAGCAGAGATCTGATGTGCGGTCGAGAAGGACTCGATTGATTTTCTTCTATATGTTTTGGGGTCCATACGTCCAATTTGCATCACTATTTTGTATCATAATTTGCTGTTATTCATTGATATATTTCATATTGGGACACAATACTTATGTTATTTCATCTATTTTGCATGTTTCATCATTATTGGAGGATCAAGCACCGGAGCCAGGATTCTGCTGGAAAAAGCACCGTCAGAACGCAATATTTCGGAAGATCAACTGTGGAAGGAAATTTCACGTAAATTCCTATTTTTCCAGATGACGGAGGGAGCCAGAAGGGGGAGAAGAGGGGACCCAAGGTGGGCCCAGACCATAGGGCGGCGCGGCCCATGGCCTGGCGCGCCACCCTGTGCTCTGGGGGCCCCACAGCCCTTTCGCCTCCTTTTCTTCGCGTACTCCTTCGTCCCGAAAACCTAAGCCAGAGAGGACCTCACGAAGGGTTACAGCCGCCTCTGCGGGGCGGAGAACACCAGAGAGAAAAGAGCTCTCCGGCGGGCAGGAATCCGCCGGGGAAATTCCCTCCCGGAGGGGGAAATCGACGCCATCGCCATCGTCATCGAGCGGGACATCATCTCCATCATCATCATCATCATCTCCACCATCTACACCGCCATCACCATCGCTGCACCTCGTCACCGCTGTAACAATTCGGGTTAAATCTTGATTGTATGATAGGGGAAACTCTCCCGGCATTATTCTCTACTTGTTATAGATGCTATTGAGTGAAACCATTGAACCAAGGTTTATGTTCAGATTGTTATTCATCATCATATCACCTCTGATTGTATTCCATATGATGTCTCGTGAGTAGTTCGTTTAGTTCTTGAGGACATGGGTGAAGTCTAAATGCTAGTAGTGAATTATGGTTGAGTAATATTCAATGTTATGATATTTAAGTTGTGGTGTCATTCTTCTAGTGGTGTCGTGTGAACGTCGACTACACGACACTTCACCATTTATGGGCCTAGGGGAGTGCATCTTGTATTCGGTTGCTAATTGCGGGGTTGCCGGAGTGACAGAAACCTAAGCCCCCGTTAGTATATCGATGCAAGAGGGATCGCAGGATCTCAGAGTTTAAGGTTGTGGTTAGATTTATCTTAATTACTTTCTTGTAGTTGCGGATGCTTGCAAGGGGTATAATCACAAGTATGTATTAGTCCTAGGAAGGGCGGTGCATTAGCATAGGTTCACCCACACAACACTTATCAAAACAATGAAGATTATTTAGCTACATGAAGCGAAAGCACTAGACTAAAATCCCCGTGTGTCCTCAAGAACGTTTGGTCATTATAAGTAAACAAACCGGCTTGTCCTTTGTGCTAAAAAGGATTGGGCCACTCGCTGCAATTATTTCTCTCGCATTTTATTTACTTGTACTTTATTTATCTGCAATATCAAAACCCCCTGAATACTTGTCTGTGAGCATTTACAGTCCTTCATCGAAACTGCTTGTCAACACCTTCTGCTCCTCGTTGGGTTCGACACTCTTATTTATCGAAAGTACTACGATACACCCCCTATACTTGTGGGTCATCAAGACTATTTTCTGGCGCCGTTGCCGGGGAGTGAAGCGCTATTGGTAAGTGGAATTGGTAAGGAAAACCTTTACTGTTTGTGCTGATTTTATTTCTGCCTGCTGCTATAAATCATTATGGAGAGATCTTCTCTTCAATTTCTATTTGGGAAATCTACTACTACTGCAACGGTAGTGGATGAAGCGCCAGGTGAGGAAGTAGTACCATATAAAATACCTATGAAAATTATTGAACGTGTTATGGATAACCGCTATGAAGGGGATGGAACTGTCCATCCTGGTGATCATTTATTGTTTTTGCATGAATTATGCGGGTTATTCAAATGTGCAGGTATTTCTATGAATGAAGTTAGGAAGAAACTATTCACTATATCGCTGTCTGGTAAAGCGGCGCACTGGTATAAATTGCTGAAGAATGGTGATTCAATTGATTGGGAGGACATTGTGCCTTTATTTTATTCCAAATTCTATCCTCCAAGTGAAATTCACAAAGATCGGAACCGCATATATAATTTCTGGCCTCATGATGGAGAGAGTATTGCCCAAGCTTGGGGGAGATTGAAGTCTTTAATGCTCAAATGCCCCATTCATGAGCTTCCTGGTAATGTTATTATTGATAATTTCTATGCAAGACTTTCTTTTCAAGACAAGACCTTGTTGGATACTTCTTGTTCTGGATCATTTACACGCAACAAAGAAGAGTTTAAAAGGGACCTTCTTGATCGGATCCAAGAAAATACTGAAGGATGGGAGAACGACAAAGATAGAGAATCAGGTATAATTTATGATTATAAATGCATTGAAGCTTTTATGGATACTGATAAATTTCGTAATATGAGTGCTACATATGGTCTTGATTCCCAAGTTGTTGCAAATCTTTATAAAGCTTTTGCCTCTCATTATGAATTGCCTAAGAAGAATTTTGATAAGTATCATGAACCGTATAAAGATAAAGTTGATTCATCTGTAAACAAATGTGTAGTGATTGAAACTGTTGATAATGTTATTCCTGAAGCTTATATTGAAAAAACTCCTTTCCCTGCTAAAATGAAGGAGTACTCTGTCATATCTAGTGCGGTTAATAAAAGTGAAAAGAAACCTAAAGAACCTGAAGAACAAATTAAAATTGAACCTGCTGTTGCAATAGTTAAAGATCTTGTGACTGAAAATGTGGAGGATGGTCATATTATTTTCTGTGAAGATGCTTCTAATATTGTTTCACATCCTAATAAACCCAAACAAGTTAGTGTTCCTATGCTATCTGTTAGAATTGGTGATCATTGCTATTATGGTTTATGTGATATTGGTGCAAGTGTTAGTGCTATTCCTTATGAGCTTTACACGGAGATTATGCACGAAATTGGTTCTTGTGAACTTGAAGATATTGATGTGGTTATTCATCTGGCTAATAGAGAAACTATTTCTCCAATTGGTATTGTTCGAGATGTTGAAGTTCTATGTGGTAAGATTAAATATCCTGCTGACTTTTTGGTACTTGGTTCTGCTGCTAGTGATCATTGTCCTATCATTTTTGGTAGACCTTTTCTAAATACTTGTGGAGCTATTATAGATTGTAAGAAAGAGAAAATTTTGACTAGATTTGCTGGTGAACCTTATGAATTTAACTTTTCTAAATTTACCAAAACTCCTTATAAAGCTGACTTGCCTAGTAATGATTTTAAAATGGAGCAGTGTGCATCTATTGTTCTTGTTCCTAATAATCCTTTGCAGCAACATTTGGAGAATAGTGAAAGTGAAGCTTTTAGGAAAGAAAGAGATGAGCTTGAGGAAATTTTTCTTCGCCAACCTATTCTCAAGCATGATTTACCGGTGGAAGATTTGGGTACAACACCGCCACCAAAGGAAGATCCTGTTTTTGATTTAAAGCCTTTACCTGATAATCTTAAATATGCTCATATTGATGATAAGAAAATATATCCTGTTATTATTAGTTCTAAGCTTTCAGAGATTGAGGAAGAAAGGTTATATTGAAGAAACACCGAGGAGCTATTGGCTATACTCTTGATGATTTGAAAGGGATTTCTCCTTCTATTTGCCAACATGCTATTAATATGGAAGAAGATGCAAAGCCTGTTGTTGAACATCAACGTCGTCTAATTCCGAAGATGAAAGAGGTGGTAAGGAATGAGGTATTAAAACTTCTTGAAGCTGGTATTATATATCCTATTGCTGATAGTAGATGGGTTAGTCCTGTGCATTGTGTTCCTAAGAAAGGAGGAATGACTGTTGTGCCTAATGATAATGATGAGCTTATTCCTCAAAGAATAGTTGTAGGTTATAGAATGTGCATTGATTTTCGAAAAGTTAATAAAGTTACTAAGAAAGATCATTACCCTTTACCCTTTATTGATCAAATGCTAGAAAGGTTATCTAAAAATACTCATTTTTGCTTTCTTGATGGTTATTCTGGGTTTTCACAAATTGCTGTTAAAGCTAAAGATCAAGAGAAAACCACGTTTACTTGTCCTTATGGAACTTATGCTTATAGGCGTATGCCTTTTGGTTTATGTAATGCTCCTGCTACTTTTCAAAGATGCATGTCTGCTATTTTTCATGGTTTTTGCGAAAGTATTGTAGAGGTGTTCATGGATGATTTTTCTGTCTATGGGAATTCTTTTGATAATTGCTTGCGAAACCTCGATAAAGTTTTGCAGAGATGTGAAGAAACTAACCTTGTTCTTAATTGGGAGAAATGCCACTTTATGGTTAATGAAGGAATTGTATTGGGACATAAAATTTTCGAGAGAGGTATTGAAGTTGATAGAGCTAAAGTTGAAGCAATTGAGAAGATGCCCTATCCGAGGGATGTTAAAGGTATTCGTAGTGTTCTTGGTCATGCTGGGTTTTATAGGAGATTTATTAAAGATTTCTCTAAAATTTCAAAGCCTCTTACTAATCTTCTTCAAAAAGATGTACCTTTTGTTTTTGATGATGATTGTAAGGAAGCTTTTGAAACTCTAAAGAAAGCCTTAACAACTGCTCCTGTAGTCGAACCTCCTGATTGGAATTTGCCTTTTGAAATTATGTGTGATGCTAGTGATTTTGCTGTAGGCGCTGTTCTTGGACAGCGGGTAGATAAAAAATTAAATGTTATTCATTATGCTAGTAAGACTCTTGATGCTGCTCAAAGAAATTATGCTACAACTGAAAAGGAATTGTTAGCTGTAGTCTTTGCTTGTGATAAGTTTAGACCCTATATTGTTGATTCGAAAGTTACAATTCATACTGATCATGCTGCAATTAGATACCTTATGACAAAGAAAGATGCTAAGCCAAGGCTTATTAGATGGGTACTTCTTGCAAGAATTTGATTTACATATTATAGATAGGAAAGGTGCTGATAATCCTGTTGCTGATAATTTGTCTAGATTGGAAAATATTGCTTATGATCCTGTTCCTGTTAATGATAGTTTTCCAAATGAACAATTGGCTGTAATAAAGGTGAGCTCGCGAGAGAGCCCTTGGTATGCTGATTATGCTAACTTTATTGTTTCGAAGTATTTGCCTCCAACCTTTTCAGCTCAGCAAAGGAGGAAATTCTTTTATGACTTGAGGCATTATTTTTGGGATGACCCACACTTATATAAAGAAGGAGTGGATGGTATTATGCGAAGATGTGTTCCTGAATATGAACAACAGGAGATATTGAGTAAATGTCATGGTAGTGTTTATGGAGGACATCACGCTGGAGATAGAACCGCGCAAAAGGTTCTACAATCAGGTTTTTATTGGCCAACACTCTTCAAAGATGCAAGGAAATTTATTTTATCTTGTGATGAATGTCAAAGAGTTGGTAATATCTCTAGACGCAATGAAATGCCTATGAATTATACTCTTGTTATTGAACCATTCGATTGTTGGGGATTCGACTTCATGGGTCCTTTCCCTTCTTCAGATGGTAACACTCATATACTTGTCGCTGTTGATTATGTTACTAAATGGGTAGAAGCTATACCTACAAAAAGTGCTGATGGTGAGACCTCTATAAAAATGCTTGTAGATGTTATATTTCCTAGATTTGGAATACCTAGATATATTATGACTGATGGAGGTTCTCATTTTATTCATGGAGGTTTTAGAAAAACTCTTGCTAAGTATGGTATTAATCATAGAATTGCTTCTGCTTATCACCCTCAAACTAGTGGTCAAGTAGAATTATCAAATAGAGAGATTAAAGCTATCTTAGGTAAGACTGTTAATAAATCTAGAAAGAATTGGGCTAGCAAATTGAAAGAAGCACTATGGGCTTATAGAACTGCTTATAAAAATCCTATGGGAATGTCACCTTATAAAATGGTTTATGGAAAAGCTTGTCATTTACCTTTAGAACTAGAGCACAAAGCTTATTGGGCTGTTAGAGAACTAAATAAAGATCCGAAACTAGCCGGTAATAAGAGGTTGTTGCAATTAAGTTCTCTAGATGAATGGAGAAGTGAAGCTTATGAAAATGCTAAACTCTTTAAAGAAAAAGTTAAGAAGTGGCATGATAGAAGGATCATTAAAAGAGAATTTAATGTTGGAGATAAAGTCCTATTGTATCGGTCTCGTCTCAGATTCTTTGCAGGGAAATTACTCTCGAAGTGGGAAGGACCATATGTTGTTGAGGAGGTGTATCGTTCAGGAGCAATTAAAATTAGCTCTCTCCAAGGCAATGCCACACAAGTGGTGAATGGACAAAGACTCAAGCATTATATCTCGGGTGATTCTTATAATGTTGATGTTGATATTATTCAAGTGGAAACACCGGAGGCCTTTCATCAAAGGACAAATTGACAGTCCGCCAGAACTCGACTTTGAATAGGTAACAGTACAGGTAATAAAAAGTCCGCGTTTACCTTTCCGAACATTATTTCTGCTGTTTTTAGAAAATATGAAAAATTACGGAATCGAAACGGAGTGGAAAAGACGCGCGAGGGCCCGTCACCACAGGCCGGCGCGGGCCCCACCCTGGCCGCGCCGACCTATGGTGACGGCACCTCGGCGTCCCGTTTCCACTCGTTTTCGACCTGGAACCTTCCTTTTGTCGTAAAAATATTTGCTATATAATCCCCCGGACCCCTGGAGGTCCGTAATATCGTTTTCTCGTCGTGTTTTGTTTCGAGCTGTTTTCTGCCAGATTTGTTTTGATCTAGAAGCACCATGGTCTCCAACAACAAGGACAAGGAACCTTTGAAGGAAAATATTCAAGACCCGGAACTGAAGGAAGAAGACGCAAGAGAGGATGAGGAAGAAGTGGAGGAAGCTCCGAGCGAGCCACCGTTGCAAGTATTGGCGTGATATCAAATCCATCCAACATCAAGAGGAGTGCACGAATCGCTACCGGAGGAGCGGTTCCACGTCATTACTTGGCTCCAAGGACATCTTCTCCGAGCAATTACAACCCTTACCGCAATCTAATCTACGATCGTCAAACTGAAAGGACCCCCAAGGTAGTGTTGCCAAGTAATTGGGATATAGATCGTTCTGACATTGCAGGAGAGATGAAATCTGAAGCTGAAGGATGGGGAAACAACTCTAAGAGTTGGAATTCACCACCTGACATGATTATGAGCCGCGTTGAGCACAACTCGGAGATGATTCGCAACCTCACCTATGAGATTGAAGATTTAAAGGAGCTGGTTAAGAAGCTTGTCGAGAGGAATCCATCACCATCATCACCGAAGGAGTAATTCATCATCGGTATTGGCATCCCCTTGGTTTGTTCCAAGCTTGGGGGAGTGCCGCGGTATCACATCATCACTACCTTTATCTTTTACTATCAAGTAGTGTCATATCATGAGTAGGGAAGTTATCATATGGAATAGTATGCAATGTGGAAGTATCTCTCTTAGTTAGTTATCTATGTATCCGTTGGTGTGAGTTATCGTTATGGAATATTAATGAGAAGTCTTATCATTTACTTTTTGCACATCTTATTTTAGTTTGCAATCTCCATCATATGATTACTCTTGACATGAGTATTGATATCACTTTGGGAGCATCAAGTAAATCTATTTGGTTTTGGCAAACTTAGCATTGGTCAATAGCAACAACATCTTGATGTTTAAATAGAAGAGAGAAATACACTTAGATATATTACTCTATTATCTCTATGCTAATGAGTTTAGTATTCTGAAGTTAAAATTGCTTGTGCTTATGAGAAAGATGCATGATTGTTTCTATCATATGTATATTTGTTTGTTTCCCTCAACCTTTATGCTTGCTATCAAACCTTGCTAGCCAAAGACCTGTATCGAGAGGAGATGCTTCTCATACATCCATAACCTTAGACCAAACCTATGCCATTTGTGTCCACCATACCTACCTACTACATGGTATTTTCTGCCATTCCAAGTAAATACTTCATGTGCTACCTTTAAATTATTCAAACTACTACTCCTTATTTGTGTCAATGTTCTATAGCTCATGAGGAAGTATGTGGTGTTTTATCTTTCAATCTTGTTGGGCGGACTTTCACCAATGGACTAGTGGCACATCCGCTTATCCAATAATTTTGCAAAAAGAGCTGGCAATGGGGTTCCCAGCCCCAATTAATTAACTTGCATTAATAATTCTCTTCACATGTTTTGCTCTGATTTATCAGTAAGCAACTTAATTTTGCAATAGACACTCCTCCATGGTATGTGAATGTTGGAAGGCACCCGAGGATTCGGTTAGCCATGGATTGAGAAAGCCAAGGTTGGGGGGAGTGTCATCCTTAATAAAACTAAAATACATGTGTAAACAAAAGAGAAGATGATCTACCTTGCTGGTAGAGATGCCGTCCCTCATGGGAGCCGCTCTTGGAAGGTTCGTTTGGCAAGGGGTTAGAGTGCCCGCTACCATTCGTTGACAACAACAAACACCGCTCAAAATCTTACTTTTATGCTCTTTATATGATTTCAAAACTTGAAAAGCTCTAGCACATGATTTAATCCCTGCTTCCCTCTGCGAAGGGCCTGTCTTTTACTTTTATGTTGAGTCAGTAAACCTATTTCCCTCTATCTCAAGCAAGCAATTGAGTTGATGTGAACCAATCATTTATGCTATGATTCAGTTAATCATGTCTTTTATACTTTCTTGTTTAGTACCAATTTTATCTGAATGAATATGACTTTGAAGTTATCAATGATTATGAGGAGATTGTTATGCTTAAATATGAAGGCTCAGCTATAAATTCTAATATGAAAGCTTTGCTTAGAAGTACAATCCGTTAGTAGTTCTCTGACCAAGAACAAAGTTTGCCATCACCAACTATGATTTCTCATGCACCTTTACTTGTGATTTCTCTTTACCTATTTCAAGATGAGTTATATGAGGAAGTTGTTTACTAGAATGTCTTGTGTGAATGAATATGATGCTTCTTGTCCGTATTTTATTTATCGACTCTTCACTCCATAAACATGTGGTCTTGTTTATCGAGCTCAGTTTCGCTTGGGGACAAGCGAGGTCTAAGCTTGGGGTTGATACGTCCAATTTGCATCACTATTTTGTATCATAATTTGTTGTTATTCATTGATATATTTCATATTGGGACACAATACTTATGTTATTTCATCTATTTTGCATGTTTCATCATTATTGGAGGATCAAGCACCGGAGCCAGGATTCTGCTGGAAAAAGCACCGTCAGAACGCAATATTTCGGAAGATCAACTGTGGAAGGAAATTTCACGTAAATTCCTATTTTTCCAGATGACGGAGGGAGCCAGAAGGGGAAGAAGAGGGGACCCAAGGTGGGCCCAGACCATAGGCGGCGCGGCCCATGGCCTGGCCGCGCCCTGTGGGGGGGGCCCACAGCCTCTTTCGCCTCCTTTTCTTCGCGTACTCCTTCGTCCCGAAAACCTAAGCCACAGAGAGGACCTCACGAAGGGTTACAGCCGCCTCTGCGGGGCGGAGAGCACCAGAGAGAAAAGAGCTCTCCGGCGGGCAGGAATCCGCCGGGGAAATTCCCTCCCGGAGGGGGAAATCGACGCCATCGCCATCGTCATCGAGCGGGACATCATCTCCATCATCATCATCATCATCATCATCATCACCATCTACACCGCCATCACCATCGCTGCACCTCGTCACCGCTGTAACAATTCGGGTTAAATCTTGATTGTATGATAGGGGAAACTCTCCCGGCATTATTCTCTACTTGTTATAGATGCTATTGAGTGAAACCATTGAACCAAGGTTTATGTTCAGATTGTTATTCATCATCATATCACCTCTGATTGTATTCCATATGATGTCTCGTGAGTAGTTCGTTTAGTTCTTGAGGACATGGGTGAAGTCTAAATGCTAGTAGTGAATTATGGTTGAGTAATATTCAATGTTATGATATTTAAGTTGTGGTGTCATTCTTCTAGTG
This sequence comes from Lolium multiflorum, assembly GCA_030979885.1. Taxonomy (NCBI): domain Eukaryota; kingdom Viridiplantae; phylum Streptophyta; class Magnoliopsida; order Poales; family Poaceae; genus Lolium; species Lolium multiflorum. The sequence continues at coordinate 145,474,946 of CM061747.1, forward strand.
GTGTCGTGTGAACGTCGACTACACGACACTTCACCATTTATGGGCCTAGGGGAGTGCATCTTGTATTCGGTTGCTAATTGCGGGGTTGCCGGAGTGACAGAAACCTAAGCCCCCGTTAGTATATCGATGCAAGAGGGATCGCAGGATCTCAGAGTTTAAGGCTGTGGTTAGATTTATCTTAATTACTTTCTTGTAGTTGCGGATGCTTGCAAGGGGTATAATCACAAGTATGTATTAGTCCTAGGAAGGGCGGTGCATTAGCATAGGTTCACCCACACAACACTTATCAAAACAATGAAGATTATTTAGCTACATGAAGCGAAAGCACTAGACTAAAATCCCGTGTGTCCTCAAGAACGTTTGGTCATTATAAGTAAACAAACCGGCTTGTCCTTTGTGCTAAAAAGGATTGGGCCACTCGCTGCAATTATTTCTCTCGCATTTTATTTACTTGTACTTTATTTATCTGCAATATCAAAACCCCCTGAATACTTGTCTGTGAGCATTTACAGTGAATCCTTCATCGAAACTGCTTCACACCTTCAGCTCTGATGTGCGGTCGAGAAGGACTCGATTGATTTTCTTCTATATGTTTTGGGGTCCTTTTTGTAAAGTTGCAGGTTCTATTAGTTATTGTCTAGTACTTTTGGTCCTCTATGTAATTTTTTGGACTAGTTTCCATTGGCACTGATAAACTTGAATTTTGACAAGTTCACGGGGAAAAAAATTCCTTTGCACATATGGCCTATCATGTATAAACATTCTTGAGATTTAAACTATATGTAATGTGCCATGCATTAACCCTAAACCATATATATGTAACTAACCCTAGCTGATCAAACCCTACTTAATTAAAACAAATAACCCTAAACTATACGCATGCACTTTATGCGCAAAGGCGCGGGTGCCTCTAATAATGTGTGTGCGCACTCGATCGATGATCCCTAAACCTTATACAACCCTGAAACCCTAATCCCTAATCCCTAAACCCTAAACACCCTAAACACTAAACCCTAGACCCTAAACCCTAACCCTAACCCTAAACCCTAATTAAACCCTATATATAGGCCAACGACACTTAATTGTGCATCAAGCAGGCCAGGGGTGCCTCGCGGTCCTCTAATTAAATTAAATGTGCCATGCATTAACCCTAAACCATATATATGTAACTAACCATAGCTAATCAACCCTACTTAATGAAAACACATAACCCTAAACTATACTAGCTATAACCCGATCTAATAAAAACATGCTCTATATATAGCAGCTAGCTAGCAAACCGTAGATTAACACCAATTAATATATACATGGCCTATATCGATCATGTTGTATAACATATCCCTGAGATTCATTAATTAATTATATAATTATCGTGATAAATTAATTAACTTTAATTTTGACAAGTTCTCTCGAATGAAAACACATTTGATTAAGTTGCCTCATAATATATATATATAATTAGTGTGCATGCATGGCCTACCATGCATTCGTGCATATATTTTAATGTATATTTGAACATATTCTTGGGGATTTCAATCTCTCTCTCTCGATCATCTATATATCGTTGGTGGCCAAAAAACACACATATATATATATGCATGCAATTTATGCGTAAAGGCGCGGGTGCCTCTAATAATGTGTGTGCGCACTCGATCGATGATCCCTAAACCTTAAACAACCCTAAAACCTTAAATCCCTAATCCCTAAACCCTAAACACCCTAAACACTAAACCCTAAACCCTAGACCCTAAACGTACCCTAACCCTAACCCTAACCCTAAACCCTAGCTAATCCTAAACCCCAATTAAACCCTATGTATAGGCCAACGACACTTAATTGTGCATCGATCGAGCGGGTCATGGGTGCCTCGTGATCCTCTAATAAAATTAAATGTGCCATGCATTAACCCTAAACCATATATATGTAACTAACCCTAGCTAATCAACCCTACTTAATTAAAACACATAACCCTAAACTATACTAGCTAGCTATAACCCGATCTAATAAAAACATGCTCTATATAGCAGCTAGCTAGCAAACCGTAGATTAACACCAATTAAAATATACATGGCCTATATCGATCATGTTGTATAACATATCCCTGAGATTCATTAATTAATTATATAATTATCGTGATAAATTAATTAACTTGAACTTTGACAAGTTCTCTCGAATGAAAACACATTTGATTAAGTTGCCTCATAATATATATATAATTAGTGTGCATGCATGGCCTACAATGCATTCGTGCATATATTTTAATGTATATTTGAACATATTCTTGGGGATTTCAATCTCTCTCTCTCTCGATCATCTATATATCGTTGGTGGCTAAAAAAACACATATATACGCATGCACTTGATGCGTAAAGGCGCGGGTGCCTCTAATAATGTGTGTGCGCACTCGATCGATGATCCCTAAACCTTAAACAACCCTAAAACCCCTAAATCCCTAATCCCTAAACCCTAAACACTAAACACTAAACAAACCCTAAACCCTAACCCTAACCCTAACCCTAGCTAACCCTAAACCCTAATTAAACCCTATGTATAGGCCAACGTCACTTAATTGTGCATCGAGCAGCCCAGGGGTGCCTCGCGGTCCTCTAATTAAATTAATTGTGCCATGCATTAACCCTAAACCATATATATGTAACTAACCCTAGCTAATTAACCCTACTTAATTAAAACACATAACCCTAAACTATACTAGATATAACCCGATCTAATAAAAACATGCTCTATATATAGCAGCTAGCTAGCAAACCGTAGATTAACACCAATTAAAATATACATGGCCTATATATCGATCATGTTGTATAACATATCCCTCAGATTCATTAATTAATTATATAATTATCGTGATAAATTAATTAACTTGAATTTTGACAAGTTCTCTCGAATGAAAACACATTTGATTAAGTTGCCTCATAATATATATATAATTAATTAGTGTACATGCATGGCCTACCATGCATTCGTGCATATATTTTAATGTATATTTGAACATATTCTTAGGGATTTCAATCTCTCTCTCGATCATCAATATATCGTTGGTGGCCAAAAAACACACACATATATATATACGCATGCAATTTATGCGTAAAGGCGCGGGTGCCTCTAATGTGTGTGCGCACTCGATCGATGATCCCTAAACCTTAAACAACCCCTAAAACCTTAAATCCCTAATCCCTAATCCCTAAACCCTAAACACCCTAAACACTAAACCCTAAACCCTAGACCCTAACCCTAACCCTAACCCTAACCCTAAACCCTAGCTAACCCTAAACCCTAATTAAACCCTATGTATATATAGGCCAACGACACTTAATTGTGCATCGAGCAGGCCAGGGGTGCCTCGCGGTCCTCTAATTAAATTAAATGTGACATGCATTAACCCTAAACCATATATATGTAACTAACCCTAGCTAATCAACCCTACTTAATTAAAACACATAACCCTAAACTATACTAGATATAACCCGATCTAATAAAAGCATGCTCTATATATATAACAGCTAGCTAGCAAACAGTAGATTAACACCAATTAAAATATACATGGCCTATTATATCGATCATGTTGTATAACATATCCCTGAGATTCATTAATTAATTATATAATTATCTTGATAAATTAATTAACTTTAATTTTGACAAGTTCTCTCGAATGAAAACACATTTGATTAAGTTGCCTCATAATATATATATAATTTTAGTGTGCATGCATGGCCTACCATGCATTCGTGCATATATTTTAATGTATATTTGAACATATTCTTGGGGATTTCAATCTCTCTCTCTCTCTCTCGCGATCATCTATATATAACGTTGGTGGCAAAAAACACACACATATATACACATGCACTTTATGCGTAAAGACGCGGGTGCCTCTAATAATGTGTGTGCGCACTCGATCGATGATCCCTAAACCTTAAACGTACAACCCTAAAACCCTAAATTAATTATCGATCTCCCTGTGATTCATTAATTAATTATATATATAATTATCGATGATAAATTAATTAACTTGAATTTTGACAAGTTCTCTCGTATGAGAAAACACATTTGATCAAGTTGCCTAGCTCATAATATATATATAATTAGTGTGCATGCATGGCCTACCATGCATTCGTGCATATATTTTGATATATATATATTTGAACATGCATATTCTTGGGGATTTCAATCTCTCTCTCTCATCATCTATCGTTGTTGGTGGCAAAAAACACATATATATACGCATGCACTTTATGCGCAAAGGCGCGGGTGCCTCTAATAATGTGTGTGCACTCGATCGATGATCCCTAAACCTTAAACAACCTAAAACCTAATCCCTAATCCCCTAAACCCTAAACACCTAAACACCTAAACCCTAGACCCTAAACACCCTAAACACTAAACCCTAAACCCTAGACCCTAAACACCGTAAACATTAAACCCTAAACCCTAAACACCCTAAACACTAATTAAACCCTAAACCCTAGACCCTAAACACTAAACCCTAAACCCTAGACCCTAAACACCGTAAACACTAAACCCTAAACCCTAAACACCCTAAACACTAATTAAACCCTAAACCATAGACCCTAAACACTAGACCCTAAACCCTAGACCCTAAACACCCTAAACACTAAACCCTAGACCCTCTAAACACAGTAAACACTAAACCCTAAACCCTAGACCCTAGCTAAACACCCAAAACACTAAACCCTAAACCCAGCTAGCTAACCCTAAACCCTAATTAAACCCTATATATATAGGCCAACGACACTTAATTGTGCATCAAGCAGGCCAGGGGTGCCTCGCGGTCCTCTAGTTAAATTAAATGTGACATGCATTAACCCTAAACCATATATATATAACTAACCCCTAGCTAATCAAACCCTAGTTAATTAAAACACATAACCCTAAACTATACTAGCTATAACCCGATCTAATAAAAACATGCTCTATATATAGCAGCTAGCTAGCAAGCAAAAAACGGTAGATTAAAACCAATTAATATATACATGGCCTATATATCGATCATATGTTGTATAACATCTCCCTGAGATTCATTAATTAATTATATAATTATCGATGATAAATTAATTAACTTGAATTTTGACAAGTTCTCTCGAATGAAAACACATTTGATTAAGTTTCCTCATAATATATATATATATTAGTGTGCATGCATGGCCTACCATGCATGCATTCGTGCATATATTTTAATATATATTTGAACATATTCTTGGGGGATTTCAATCTCTCTCTCTCTCGATCATCTATATGTCGTTGGTGGCCAAAAAACACACACATATACGCATGCACTTTATGCGCAAAGGCGCGTGTGCCTCTAATAATGTGTGTGTGCGCACTCGATCGATGATCCCTAAACCTTAAACCCTAAATAAACCCTAATCCCTAATCCCTAAACCCTAAACACCATAAACATTAAACCCTAAACCCTAGACCCTAAACCCTAACCTCCTAACCCTAAACCCTAAACCCTAATTAAACCCTATATATAGGCCAATGACACTTAATTATGCATCAAGCAGGCCAGGGGTGCCTCGCGGTCCTCTAATTAAATTAAATGTGCCATGCATATATATATGTGTTTAATTTGGGGATTTCAATCGCTCTCTCGTATGTAGCTCTCTCTACCTCTCTCTCTTTCTCTGTCTCTCTCTCTCTCTCTCTCTCTCTCTCTCTCTCTCGTTGGTGGCCAACAACACACACATGCACTTTGTGCGCAAAGGCATGCGCCTCTAATAATGTGTGCGCAGTCGATCGATCTAGTTTTGATTAATCATAGCACACAAATAAAGAAGTTGTATTTGAATCCACACAACCTAATCTAAAACACATAACCCCTAACATGGCCTAATTAATTAACCCTTCTCGATCTCTACCTAATTAGTGGAAATTGCACAAAATCAAAAGGGGTCCCTCACTAATTATGCATATCTGCTAGATTGTGATAAACTTTTGCCACATATATATTTGGTGGATGGGTGCATCTTGGCATGTAAACAATTAGTGTTTGCAAATGGCGTTGTCAAAATTTATGTACAAATGATTTCTTTCCATCCAAAGTGCATAAAATGGGAGTTTTAATGAAGAAAGTACAAATAAAACAGCTCAACATGCTTCCACACCCCGATTTTCACACGAAGTAGAGCATATTTAAAGGATAATTCCAGAGTTTTACTATTTTTCAAGCAACTTTGCTAATTTTCCCCCACTCACATGACTTTATGTCGATTTAACGAAAATATGGCGAATTTAAACTACATGGGCGGGATAGTTTGAATTGTGCGCGCGGCAAAGGGAACCGCCTATTCCTCAACCTTGTGCACGGCAAATTACACACGCAACTCCATTAAACGCCACCTACCGACCTTAATTATCACCCCGGCGGCCCGGCCGCATGACCCCCCACCCACCCGTACACAACTTATCCCCGTCCGTGCGAAGAGCTTCCCCTCCCGTCCGTCCGTGCGAAGAAGAAGCTTCCCCTCCCCGTCGTTCTTCTCGAGACGCACCGGCGGTCAAGTTGATCCACGGTAGGGCTGCTATCTCTAGCTCAATCATGTATCGGGCAAGACAGCCTAACGATTTATATTTTCTTGATGCTGCTAAAAAAATCGTCAGTATGCTCGAACTAATTGGCACTTTATAGTTTTCCGCTCGATTTGTCATCGATCAATTTGTTCATTTGCGTGGGCATATAGAGTCAGTTCTGCACTCGATCCGTTAATTTGCTGAAATGCCATGGCAGAGTTTTGTACACGATCTGTTTGCTAAAATGTCGATGGGCATTTTTTGTTTTGTACTCGACATGATTGCTGAAATGCATAATCATGTAGTATAGTTTTGTACTCGATGGATATACATTTCCTACTTCGCCTTAAATTAATCACCAACCACTGTATCTCATAATTAAACAGATGGACAGAACTTGGATACTGCATGGACACTTATGTTCCCCTTCATATATAAATGGTGTTCAACCCTTTATGGGGTTTATTAGAGCTCATGATGGTCACAACCTGGACGTGTATTGCCCGCGCTGCACATGTATGAATGGTGAGAAGAGGCCTCACCCTGTAGTGGCAGATCATTTACACATTTTTGGGATGGACCGCACATATGTTAGGCGGGTTTAGCATGGTGAACCATATAATGATCCTTTAGCAGGAGAAGCAGATCTTGCTCACACTGTATGTGTGCTGGCATATGTAGTTAATTATTTATATTGATGCTGCCGCTGTTTCAATCAATAGTTTGCATTGCTGTGCAAGGTTCTGTACTCAAATTTAACTTGTTGCAGATGGATGGACGGGAAGGAGAGAAAAAGCGCTTGCTTCAGGAAACGGGTTTCAGCTCTGGGACATGTGTTGTGCCAGATGAGAAGGTAAATATGTAAAACGGCATTTGTTCAGGTTGCATCCCTTAGATGTTTGTCTAATCGGTTGATGTACTAATTGCAGAAGCATAGAGTTAAAGAGGTCTCTCAGTTTGATGGGAGATTTGAAGATGAATCTCAGTTTGATGCACCTGTGGATGGTACTGATGACGAGCCTTTCATAGACGAAGGTCCTGCACCTGAGATTATCCAGTCTACAGAAGGAGGCCGTGGACCGAGTACACAGCTTTGCGTTGAAGTGGATGCACGCCCGGAGATCATCACGGGCGTCCGGGTAGTCTCAAGACCACCCAGCCCTGATGCACCTGTGGATGGTACTGATGACGAGCCTCTCATAGACGAAGGTCCTGCACCTGAGATTATCCAGCCTACAGAAGGAGGCCGTGGACCGAGTACACAGCTTTGCGTTGAAGAGGATGCACACCCGGAGATCATCAGGGGCGTCCCGGTAGTCTCAGGACCACCCAGCCCTGATGCAAAATGTTGAGCTACTTTATGATTCGTACTCTTATGTTCTGGTGCTGTAGTATGTTATGATTTGTACGCCTTTGGCGCTAGATTAAGCATTCAGTGGATGATCGCGTTGCAAAATTCGACACCCACACAATCAGTTCATCGTACGAGTAGTAGCACAATTACTTCTACAGCGATTCCTGCCAGCGCATTAGTTGGTAGCATGAAACACTTTCAGGTACTCCCCTCTGATTCATATTAATTGACTCAATTCTGTCTAGATATGGATGTATCTAGATGCATTTGTTAACTAGACTAACAAACTTGAGTCAGTTAATATGAATCCGTGTAAACCGCCCAAGTCCTCGAGCAGCTAGTTTATTGACTCTGGACTCCAAGCCTCTCGTGGCAAGCCATCGACGAAGCTTTGACCAGATCTTGGCCCGCAATTTTTTGTGTGGCGAATAGCAAAGCTTTGACCAGTTCCTCTCGGGATACAGCACGCCGGTGAGCTTGCACGGTTGCCATGAGCACTTTCCGGCGGAACTTCCTCTTCAGCGCCCTCAAGCCGCTGCTGCGAGACAGCACGCAGTGCCTCGAGGTGGACGGAATTCTGGATCTCAGGGCGGGTGGTCCGCATCGTCCGGGAACGATCTCCAGCGGGTTAACGAGGACATGCATGGCGGCCAGGGGATTTGTTTTTTTTTTGGTTTGAGCTTGGGATTTGGGGTTTTTTCGGATAGGGGAGGAGGAACCGAGGAAGAGGAAGGAACAGCCGCGTGCTTGGCGCGTGGCGGTGTGCTTGAATTTCGAATTTTTGTGAAATGTTTCATTTCCCCGCTACAATTCGGGGGTTTCTTGACGCGCCAATGCGTCCCGCCGGGCAGCTTCAAGTAAATTTGGGGTGCCACACTATGGGCCCTAGTTTCAGTGAGACATGTAATGACTAGTCACATCAGTAAGTTCACTGTGTAATAAAATATGTTACCCCTCCCCTTTATGTAGCACCCCTTCTCTCCCGATCGAGTGCCGATTGCCGACGGATGCAAGCCGCTAGCTCGATCCCCTCCTTTCGCCTCCACCGTCCAGGCATCCAGCTTGGAGGGGCAAGCTGCATCTAGCCCAAGCGGATTAGGTAGGACTAGTAATGTTCTCTCCTTTCTCGAGATCGGTTCTTTTTTCCTCTCCTCGATATCTTGCGCATCTCTTTCCTATTCTGGGCGAAGGGGTGTCTTTCTGGTCACCCTCGAGCTGGGAGTGATTGATGGGGGTGGGGGCGGGGGCTACCTTTGCTTGGATTGGGGTGTTCTTCCTTTATTTGTCGACATTTGCAACCTTTGTAGTTTCTGCTGATCCTCACTGTATCTTTTGTCAGCTTGTACAGGAAAGGTAAGACCTCGGCGGTGGGGGCAATGGAGCGTAAGGCCACCACGCATGTGGGCAGTTGGCTGAGCCTGAGCTGCGTCCCCAGCCCCGCGAAGCAGGTACTCCGTTTGCTTATCCACTCTTTACCTTTTAAGTGTCTCTCTGGTCTCTGCATCATCAATCTGTTCCTGTTCTGGAATATGCTTAAAGTAGCACATGTCTTCAGCTGTTTGTGCGTAAAGCCTCTGTGACACCATGCTCTATATTCTCTGTATCAGGTTGGTACCTCCAGGTTCCGTGCTGAGGCTATGGGGAACGAGAATAGCGCCCCACCTGCTGCAGGAGCATGGCCCGATCTGCAGCACAAGAAGCGAAATGCCACTGCCGAGCTGGGCAGGGACCGCCCAGGGGTAATTTTTTTAACCAACTTACCATGATGTAGTCTGAATCTGATACTCCCTCAGATCCAAATTAATTGACTCAACTATCTGTAGATACGGATGTATCTAGATGTGTTTTAGCTCTAGATACTACTGCCTCCATCCCAAAGCTTTGGGCTTATATTATTTTTAGAAAGTCAAACTATACCATGTTTGACTAAGCTTTTACCAAAAATCAGTAACATGCAAAATACAAAATTAATATCATTAAATAGATAATAAAATATATTTTCCTACGGTATCTACACAGTATTATATTTGTTGATAGAATGTTCTAAAATTTTGGTCAAACTTTGCTTGTTTTGATTTCTCAAAAATAAATAAGGCTTAAGCTTTTGGATGGTGGTAGTACATTCATATCTAGACAAAGCTGAGTTAACTAGTTTTTTGTCTGTCCATAGCTAGTGTTCACGCTGCAAAAGGCTAAGAGCATCCACTATATGCATCAGTCTATCTCATACAGTAATTCAATATCACTGCTGAGGTCTGCCTTTTGTTTTGCTATTCATATGCAGACTGAAACTTTAGGGCCTTTACTCAAAAGGAAGATCAAAACTGCGGCTGATCAGGCTGCCAGTATGTTGATGCCGCCCCCATCTTCTAAATGCCTCTACAAGCACAAGGCCACGCACCAGCTGGGTGGTGATCTTTTAATGAATATGGTATATTTTCTTAATCCACAAAACATGCCTTGATTTTTCTCTGTTTATTGTCGGTTTTTTCTATGCTTGCCAAAAGTTTACAACAACAACAACAACAACCAAACCTTTCAGTCCCAAACAAGTTGGGGTAGGCTAGAGTTGAAACCCATAAGATCTCGAAGCCAAAAGTTTAGAAACACCAAATTCGTTTGCTTACAATCATCATACAATAATGTTCATCTACTCCAGTTCCCCTAACCCAACATAAAATGATGTTAATTTCGATTTTTAGATTAAAAGAGCACCATTAGGCGCTGTTAATTACGACTTTGAGATTAAAATGTCATTTGCAATTGTTAATTACAATTTTGAGACAATTGGTTAGTTTAACCTCGATCTCTTCTGCTCTCCATTTTTCCCAACCGAACAAAAATGTAACCATTCCATTCCTCTGAAATGGAACCATTCCATTCCATTCCACTGTTTCAGAACCGAACACACCCTTGCATTGTTGTGAACTGTTGTCCATACACGGCCATACCCTTCCACTTACATCTAGCACTATATGCATCAGGCTGTCTCAGAGTCATTCAATATCACTGCTGAGATCTGTTCCCATTCTTATGCAGGCTGAAACTGCTGCGCCTTTACTCAAGTGGATGCAAAATGGGGCTAATGAGGCTGCTGTGAGGACGATGGTGCCGGCACCATCTTCCGAAAACCTCTACAAGCACGAGGCCATGGGCCAGGTGGTGGTGACCTTTTAATGAATCTGGTATATTTTCTTAATCCACATACATGATTTCATTATTATCTGTTTAATTACTGTTGGCTTTGTCTAATGCTTACCAAAAGTTCAGAAACACTGCGTTTGCTTACAATCATCATACACTAATTTTTCACTGTCCATTGGCTTCTTTTGTAATCATTTGCATTGTTGTCAACTGTTCTCTATGCACAACCCTATTCTTCCACTTACACCCGCACTATTTGCATCAGTCTATCTCATAGATTTATTAAATATCAATGATGAGTTCTGTTGCTATTCATATGCAGGATGAAACTTCTGTTCCTCTACTCAAATGGATAAAAAATGATCCTGATGAGGCTGCTGTGAAGACGATGGTGCTGCCACCATCTTCTGAAAACCTCCTCAAGCACAAGGCCACGGGCCAGCTGGGTGGACCCTTTTCATAAGCAGGTATATTTTCTTAATCCTCATACATGATTTGATTTTTCTTTTATTGCCGGCTTTGTCTAATGCTTACCAATAGTTCAGAAACACACACACTATTCTTCCACTTACATCCAGCACTATATGCATCAGTGTCTCATAGATTCATTTTATATATCACTGCTGATGTCTGTTGCTCTTCAATTTTTATATGCAGACTGAAACTTCTAAGCCTTCATTGGTCAAAAGGATTGCAACTGCTGCTGATGAGGCATCTGCAGAGGCTGCCACCAAGTTACTGTCAGCCCCACCTTCTGGATGCTTATATAAGCTCAAGTCCAAGGATCAGCCGGGCCGTAACCATCCAAGGGTTCGGGTATATTTTCTTAAGCCACATATACATGCCATGATTTATGTCTGATATTATCACTGGCTCTGTCTAATGCTTTTTGGAATTCGGAAACACCAAATTAGCATGCTTATATTCATCATACACTAATTTTTCACTGTTCAGTTTGTAACATAGTGTTATGCACTTGCTTGTCAACATTTGCATTGCTCTGAACTATGCACTTTACACAACCTAATTCTTCCACTTACCTTCAGCGCTACGCACCAGTAGTACCTCCCATGTTTCCTTCACCATCCCGATGCCGAGCTTGCGGGAATATGGCGGGCCCATGTACATACCCCGCATATAACACCTCCTATGGCTCTATCTACCTTTCTAGTAGCTCCTTCACAGAGTTACAGGTATGTATTCTCAGTGGTTTAGCATGAATTGGCATATAGTAAAGTCTTGTTTTTAGTCTTCCTGCTTCTTACATTTGTATCAATTTTCACATGCAGACTGTACCTTGTGAACTTCGTCCAATGATTAACCAGATGTGTCCGCATGAAGGATCTTTCACTATGCATGGCAATGGCAAATTGATGAACACCTACACGGTCTATGAGGTGTATGTCTACAAGACGCATGCCATCACATATTTGTATGGACATGATTGGAGAAAGTTTGCTTTTGACTACGGTCTGAAGAAGGGCGACGAGCTGAGGATCAGAAACTCAAACGGGCAGATATACGTAACTGCTTACAGAGTTGGAGACACTTCCAAATATATAATATGTAACTTTTTCTACTCATATCTTTTGATAACTTGCATTCTGAGCAGTTGTTCTAAACCATTCCCTCTGTTCTAGCTTGCTGGGTTTAACATGATCAAAGCTGCAGATCCCCTGATGGAACAGGAGCGGATGTCACAAAGGGCAACCACACCAGCACCGGCACCGGCTTCCCACTCTCCTGCATCAGCACCGGTTCCTGTACCAGCTCCGTTTACTGCATCTACCCAGCAGTCCCCTACATCAGCATTGGTTCCTGTAGAGGCCCCATATACTACACATGCCCAGGCTCCTGCATCAGCACTGGTTCCTCTAGCTGCACCGTTTACTGCACCTGCCCAGCCCTCCTGCATCAGCACCGGTTCCTCTAGAGGCACCGTTTGCACCTGCCCAGCAGTCTCCTGCATCAGCACCAGCTCGTGTACCAGCCCAGGCTCATGCACCTGCAGATCACCGAGGTCTCAGCTCATTGCTGTGGCCACCCGTGTGGTGACCAGGACGCATCTGAAGGCTATGTTCGTGAGTATATGACAGCATAACTGCTCTTATCTTGATGTCTTCTCTGCTCAAAGTCTCACATGGTTCAGTGCATTGGTGCCATTGACTAATTTTGGTGGTATCTCTTGCTTTGAATCAGAAATTGCCTAAAAGTATCTCCAAGGATCTCAATGGCCGAAGGGGCAAGATATCCCTCGTCATGGAGAGTGAAGGTCTCACCGTGGAGGGACGGTACTCTGTCAGTCCCACAGATGGCCGCTTGGCTGTTACTTCCAGTGGAAAAAGTTCATTGACGGTGCCAAACTTCGCATTGGATCAAAGTTGAAGGTCAAGATCTTTCGATGCCGCTGTGACATGCTGGTCATAAAGTTCGCGGTTGTCTAGTTCTGTTGTCCCATGAGCCCTTAGCAAATGCATTTGTAGTTATACTTATATAAGGTTATCTTATCTGAACTGCTAATTAATTGTATGGGTGGTAAAACTCTGGCAAGCTTTTGCTCTTAGCAAGTATGTATGTATGATCAGCTATTATGATAACTAATGTTTGTGTTCATCTTAATTTGCATTTCCCTTTTAGAAAAAAACTTAATTTCTATTTTGGCTGACCTGTTAGAGAACTATCAGATTGAACCCACAACATGATTCATATAGATTCATTACACCGAGCCACATGTCTTGACCTTGCGATACACTACTTCCATTAATTAGTGCAAGAAGGCTTACCTGAGCTGCCTGAACCATGGCAGATTCGAATCCACCTTATCTATCTAGAAATACAACCTTTGCAGAAAGAGGATTTGCAGTATGGGGAGGCCGACATTGGGGACCCATGAGCAAGCAGCGTCAACGTTTTAAAGGTGGCGGGAGATCGAAAGAAAAAATAAGCCAAAAATCAGTTGGTAAACAAATTCAAGAAAAGAAACATTTACCTTTCGAGAGGATGACATGCGGGACCCATGAGGCAGCAGCATCCTCAACTATTTCAAGGTAGCAGGGGATCAAAATAAAAAAGAAATAGCCAGAAATTAATTAGGGTCAAAAATAAATCCATCAAAGGAAACTTTTATTGTTCATAGAGGATGACATGTGGGACCTACTTGCCAGCTGCGTCGTCATCGTTTCAAAGGGGGCAGGGGATCAAAAGAAAAAGACAAATAGCCAGAAATTAGGGGAAAAAATAAATCCAACAAAGAAAACTTTTATTGTTCATAGAGGATGACATGCGGGACCCATGAGCAGCAGCCTCAACGTTTCAAAGTCGGCATGAGATTGAAAGAAAAAGTCAAGTGACAAATATCGGGAGCCAAAAATAATCCAAGAAAAGAAAATTTATTGTACATAGAGGATGACATGCGGGTCCCATTTTGCAGCGGTCTCAACGCTTCCAAGGCGGCACAGGACCGAAAGAAAAATGAAGTAGCCAGAAATCAGGGTGTGAAAAAAATCCAAGAAAAGAAAGATTTCAATTGGGCTGTATCTGGACATCTGGGCCTTCGAACTATCCTGCTGGGCCTTTTGACTCGTACAATTTCAGCCCACTCCAAAACAGGAAAGGTCGGATTTTTCTCAAAAAAAAAAACAGGAAAGTCCTATGCTTCGCAAAAACAAAAAACAAGGAGATTCAACATATAAGTTTGTTTATGTAGATATAAAGATTTAATTTATCCGTTTGCAATAGCTCAGAGCGAAATACAACGTTTATTGTCTGCAAAATAAAATATCACATGTTTCTTGTACGGGAGGCTGACATCGGGGACCCATGAGCCAGCGGCGGAGTCAACATTTCAAAGGCGGCAGGGGATCGAAAATAAAAAAGCCAAAAATCAGTTGGTAAAAAAATACAAGAAAAGAAAACATTTATCGTTACGAGAGGATGACATGCGGGACCCATGAGGCAGCAGCATCCTCAACGTTTCAAAGTCGGCATGAGATCGAAAGAAAAAGGCAAGTGACATAATATCAGGAGCCAAAAATAATCCAAGAAAAGAAACTTTATTGTACATAGAGGATGACATGCGGGTCCCATTTTGTAGCAGCGGTCTCAACGTTTCCAAGGCGGCACAGGACCAAAAGAAAAATGAGGCAGCAGCATTCTCAACAATTCCAAGGCGGCAGGGGATCAAAAGAAAAATAAAGGAAAAGCCAGAAATTAATTAGGGGTCAAAAATAAATCCACCAAAGGAAACTTTTATTGTTCATAGAGGATGACATGTGGGACCGACACGCCAACAGCGTCCTCATCGTTTCAACGGGGGCAGGGGATCAAAAGAAAAAGGCAAATAGCCAGAAATTAGGGGTAAAAAATAACTCCAAGAAAGGAAACTTTTATTGTTCGTAGAGGATGACATGCGGGACCCATGAGCCAGCAGCTTACTCAACGTTTCAAGCGGCATGAGATCGAAAGAAAAAGGCAAGTGACCAAATATCGGGAGCCAAAAATAATCCAAGATTTATTGTACATAGAGGATGACATGTGGGTCCCATTTTGCAGCAGCGGTCTCAATGTTTGTAATGCGGCTTGAGATCAAAAGAAAAAGAAAGTAGCTAGTAATTAGGGGGTGAAAAAAAATCCAAGAAAAAGAAAGTTGATGGACATAGAGGATGACATGCAGGTCCCTTGAACCAACAGCTTACTCAACGTTTCAAAGGGGAGGGGGATCAAAAGAAAAAGGCAAGCCAAAAATCGGAGGGTGAAAAAAAACCAACAAAGGAAACTTTTATAGCACACAGAGGATGACATGCGGGTCCCATGAGCCAAGGTACCTCAACGTTTCAAACGTGGCATGAGATCGAAAGAAAAAGTCAAGTTACCAAATATGAGGTGCCAAAAAAAATCCAAGAAAAGAAAGTTTTATAGTACATAGTGGATGACATGCGGGTCCCATTTAGCAGCAGCGGTATCACTGTTTGAGAGGCAGCAGGGGATCGAAAGAAAAAGTCAAGTGACTAAATATGAGGTGCCAAAAATAATCCAAAAAAGAAAGTTTTATAGTACATAGAGGATGACATGCGGGTCCCATTTAGCAGCAGCGGTATCACCGTTTGAGGCAGCAGGTGATCGAAAGAAAAGTCAAGTGACCAAATATGAGGTGCCAAAAATAATCCAAAAAAGAAAGTTTTATAGTACATAGAGGATGACATGGGTCCCATTTAGCAGCAGTTTGAGAGGCGTGAGGATCGAAAGAAAAGTCAAGTGACCAAATATGAGGTGCCAAAAATAATCCAAGAAAAGAAAGTTTTATAGTACATAGAGGATGACATGCGGGTCCCATTTAGCGGAGCGGTATCAACATTTGAGAGGCAGCAGGTGATCGAAAGAAAAAGTCAAGTGACCAAATATGAGGTGCCAAAAAAATCCAAGAAAAGAAAGTTTTATAGTACATAGAGGATGACATGCGGGTCCCATTTAGCAGCAGCGGTATCACCGTTTGAGAGGCGGCAGGGGATCGAAAGAAAAAGGTAAGTGACCAAATATGAGGTGCCAAAAAATCCAAGAAAAGAAAGTTTTATAGTACATAGAGGATGACATGGGTCCCATTTAGCAACAGCGGTATCACCGTTTGAGAGGCGGCAGGGGATCGAAAGAAAAGGTAAGTGACCAAATATGAGGTGCAAAAAATAATTCAAGAAAAGAAAGTTTTATAGTACATAGAGGATGACATGCGGGTCCCAGTTAGCAGCATGGTATCACCGTTTGAGAGGCGGAGGGGATCGAAAGAAAAAAGTGACCAAATTTGAGGTGCCAAAAAACTCCAAGAAAAGAAAGTTGATTGCACATAGAGGATGACATGCGGGTCCCATTTAGCAGCGGTCTCAACGTTTCAAGGCGGCAAGGGATCAAAAGAAAAGGAAGTAGCCAGAAAATCGGGGGTCAAAAAAATCCAAGAATAGAAAGAATTTTGGTTCATAGAGGATGACATGCGGGACCCATGATCCAGCATCGTAAACGGCTCGATCGGAGAACGTTGAACGAGATGGCGCGATCTAGAAAAAAACAATGCCAGAGAGCTGCCATCTGGGCCCTACATCCCTCGGTGGTGCGGATTTGCGTTGACTCGGCCGGCGAACCCGAGATTTCGAGATGCACCACGTCCCGGGCCACCATACGCGACGTTTTGGCCGCTTTCGTCGGGCTAGGTGGCCTCAAAAACGAGAAAAAAGTTTTGACATGAACCACGGAGGGACCAAAAATCGTCGGCCATGGTACACCAGCAACCACGGCGCGACTTCAACTTCGTCGGCCATGGCAACTTTTCTTGTAGTGATTTGCCTCTTAATCTCTTTCTTTTTGAGTTCTTTTGATCAAAGAGCTTTTTGAAAGGTTGCTACAGTAGCTAATGCTTTAATAGATGTTTAATATATGTTAGAATTTAACCCAAGTGGATTTGTTTATTTTGATTGTACTAATGCTGCTAATAAAGAATTGTGTGAAGTTTTGTATGAACGAAGTTTTCAAGTGTAAGGAGAGAAGAATGATGTGATGAGATAAAGTATGGACAAAAGCTAAAGCTTGGGGATGCCCCTGAACCCCAAGAAATATTCAAGAGGTACAATCATCAAAGCTTGGGGATGCCCAAGGCATCCCCTCTTCATCAACAAAGCAACAAGTCATCTCTCAATGCGCTATATTTTTATTGCTTCATACGCTACGTGTTGTTCTTGGAGGGTCTTTATTTTTGTTTTTTGTTTTGTTTTGTTTTGTTTTGCTTGCTATAGCATATGTTGGATCTTGATATATTTGTTTTGGAGAAAACCCGCTCCATTTTAATTGCATAGAACACTCTAGTTTTCGCTCTTATTGTTCTGCGAGTGTTCTAGTTTGCTAGTAATGTGTTTAATTAGCTCTTGTTCTTTCATTCTAATTTTGTTCAGAGCTCGTTAGTATTCTTTATTTATGTACTATTAGCTCTCTGGTCCATGTTGTTTTTCATCTCTGATAATTATTTCAAATAAGTTGATTGGTGTTGGAGGCGAGTAAAATGTTTCATGCCTATATTGATGCAAAAGGAAGCTTGTCTAGACTGTGGCATAGACTTTGGCATGTCATGTTGGATGTTATTCTTGTCATATACGTAGTATTTCTTGTTGTAGCATGAATTGTCTCAAATAGGTGAGAGTGCATAATGTGCCATTGAAAGAATCATGTGTTGTTTCCATCATACAAAGCATAATATTGTGGTATTCTCTTTTGATGTTTATTGGGTTGACTTGGCACATGCTTATACCATGTTATGACTACAACCAGTCAACTAAACTTCTATGATCATTTAGTTTTTGACTTGTAATATCACTTTATGCTTTGATTAATAATGTTTTGTCGCTATGCATGATTATGGCCATTACTGCTCTCTTAGTTGGTCGCCCCCAGTCTTTTGCTAGCCTTCGCCTGTACTGAGTATGTACTCTACTAGTGCATCCAACCACCAATAACCAAAGTTTGCCAATTGTGTCCACCGTATCTACCTATTAGCATTATTTCTATTCCAAGTATATTCATCATGCTTTTATTTATATTGCATATTAAATATTTGCATGAGAAAATTAGTTAGTAAAGCTCTCACGAACTTGATGGCATATTTACTTTCTTGCACTTAATAAACTTGAGCCATTGTGACTATCTTATGAAGTTTATATGTTTGCAAATTGCGAGTTGGGAGTTAGCACAACCATTCTTTCATGGGGAACGCTTTCAATATTGCACTTATTCATATTTAGTTGATGTCATGTTCTTTTGTCTATGGATGCCTAGCGGTGCGAAATAAAATGGAAACTTGTAAGTACATGGAGTTTGTATATGTGTTAGAGAACCGCCTGGGCCGCTAATCTAAGCCATGCATCATTCATGGTGGAAATTTACAACGAAGCATAGTGAGCATTTTATGAAGCTTTTTCAATTAAAAGCTATACCCATAGTAAATAAAAAGATTGTTGAGATGCTCATTGTCTGTTTGTCTTGTCATTTTGGTATGGGAATGCTCCTATATCATGGGGCAGGAGGTACCCCGTTGGCGTTTCTCGATGATACATGTATATTTACAATGACAAGAACTTATTTGGGACCTAAGTTGAGTAGCATGAGGTTTAGGTACTCGTATTCAAGGGGCATGCGATTTTCAACTTGTGACTTGTCAAGCATATAGCTCATATTTGCACTCACATTAACTTTAATCATTCAAGATGCTTATGATAGAGGCAATGAGAGCTCAAAGCTAATGAGTACCATACTTTTTGGAAGGTTTATAAAACTTGTTAATCTTGCTTACTCTGCAAAGAGTCTTTCTTTTACTTTTATGTTGAGTCTTCTTCTTCTTCTTTATGCACCAATTAAGAGAGCATAGTTGTCATTCTTAGTGCAATGTGCATAGTCCCAAAATTATTATTGATTGATTCATGATTATGCTATTGCTTGTTCTTAAGTTACTTGTATCTAGTCACCCTTTGAACTTTGAAGGTGTCCTAGCATTTATGTTTTGCTACTTCATAAAGGACAAGCAGCTGAGTACCACTTTGCTATGTTTGTTTTCTCTACGCTCATAAACAAACAGTTGCTTTCAATGCACAATTATTCATGATCCTTTGTTTGAGTTACTTCTCATGTTATAACATAGTTTCTAAGTTCTATCGAATTATATCTATCATGCCTATGTTTAGAGTACTTTGATCCCAGCTTACAATGCTTTACAATAACTTGATCAAGATTGTGTTAGCTTCATGTCACCTCAAAAATTATTTTGTTATCGCTTACCTACTCGAGGATGAGTAGGAGTTAAGCTTGGGGATGCTGATACGTTGCAAACGTATCTATAATTTTTGATGCTCCATGCTTGTTTTACACCAAATTATATATGATTTTCTTACACTTCGTTGCACTTTTATACATTTTCCAGCACTAACCTATTGACAAGATGCCACAGTGCCAGTTCCCTGTTTTCTGTTGTTTTGTATTTCAGAAAAGTTGTAAAAGAAATATTCTCGGAATTGGACGAAACAAAAGCTGAAGATCTTATTTTTCCATAACGCCTAGGGGTGGTGTGGGGACCCCTGGCCTCCACCGACCACTCCCTTCCTCCTATAAGAAGCCTCCCGACGCGTGAACCCTAAATCAATCAGCCTCCGTCCACGAAAAGTTTCGTAGCTCTGCCGCCGTCGTAGTCAAGATTCGGGGGACAGAAGTCTCTGTTCCGGCACCCTGCCGGAACGGGGAATTGCCCCCGGAGCCATCTCCATCGACTCCACCGCCATCTCCATCGACTCCACCGCCATCTCCATCGTCGTTGCTGACTCCCAAGATAAGGAGTGAGTAGTTCTCCCCCGAGGTTGAGGGCTTTACCGGTAGCTATGTGGTCTATCTATCTCTCCATGTATGATCTTTATGTTATCATGAGCTTTGTAATCTAGTTGAATAAGTAGATGTTATGCTTCAACTATTGTGCGACTCAAGTGGTTTTATTATATGATCTCCGGGGACACTTTTTCCAACAGTGTGAAGGTGACAGTGTGCACACCGTGTTTGTTTCTTAAGCTTAATTTACAGAAATACTTATGAATTGTGGTGACTAGTTAGTACCATCTTTGTATGCTCAAAGTGACAGCGTGGGGTGTCCATAGATTGGGAATGCGAACTTTAAGGAATGCTTATGCATACCTACGCATTGAATTTGTGTTTATTATCAAACCGGAGAGTGGTTCAAAGTAGCATAGTGAAGAGATAATATCTATGTATTCAAATATGGTATCACTGTTGAGAGTGTCCGCTACTGAAAGTATGATCCCTAGGCCTTGTTTCTAAGCATTGAAACACCGTTTACAACCAGTTCTGCTACATGTTTGATTGCTGCCATTTTTATTTCAGATTGCAATTACCACTCATAATCATCCATATTACTTGTATTTCACTATCTCTTCGCTGAACAAGTGCACCTATACACCTGGCAAGTGTATTGGGTGTGTGGGGGTCACAAGCGACTTCTTGTATCGTAATTGCAGGGTTGCTTGAGAGGGATATCTTTGACTTCTACCTCCCTGAGTTCAATAAACCTTGGGTGATCCACTTAAGGGAAACTTGTTGCTGTTCTATAAACCTCTGCACTTGGAGGCCCAACACTGTCTACAAGACTAGAAGTGTGCGTAGACATCAGTGCCCACTAACCAACAAGAAATGAGGGCATGTTCATCCCGGTGTCCGCATAGGCGAGACGCGACATCTGCCGCGCCAGGTACGGGGGCGCTCTTGTTTCGGCATCAACGATCTTCATCTTCTTCATCGGTGTTCATGAACACCGCCGAGTTCGCCGTCGAGATCCTCTTCGGTCGCCTCTACATTAACTATGTTGCTAGGGAGGAACACCGCGGTGGGGGCCGTTAGCGCTGCGACAGGCACACCCGCGACTGGTACTCGATCTCATGGCCCTGCCACAGTAGTCGGCCTGGGAGTCGAGACTGCGCGCGGCGCGCTAACACCACAGGGGCTGCCGACCCGCACACCGGGCCAAGTGTTGCGGCTCCACCTCCACCTCCGCCGCATCCCACGGCTACGGTCGGCGCTCAGGCAAAAGGAGGCGCTGCTGAGCACGAAGTCCCTCCACCCAACGATGAAGGAGGCGCTGTTGAGCATGAGGTCCCTCCACCCGACGATGCAGGAGGCGTCGCCAATGATGATCAACTTCCTGGTGGCGCCGGAGGCACCTCCAACCCTGATGCTCAGGCTGGTGGCCTAGGAGGCGCCGCCGGTGGGGGCGTCCCGTCTGGAGTAGCACCTTCTAGGGCAGTGGGAGGAGGTCCCATGTTGAGTTCATCATCGGCCGCCCCGGGTCCCGCCAGGGGTCGATAGGCTGCACCTAGCTAGTGCCGGCCGCTCTTCCCAGCCCCACCGTTCAAGGAATCGTACCTTGGCGGAGGCCTTGGCTGCCCCCCGTGGCATGACGTGGTACCCGGCGCCGCCAGGGGCTCCGGAATATGAGGCCTGGAGGGATGAGCTCCACGCTCACTTGGAGTTCGCCAGACTTCACCACGGCTCGGCTCACGCCTGCTCCCAGACGTATCACGGACCTAGGCGCGGGGCTGAGAGCACTCGGACCGTCGTTTCTGGGCGCATGCCAGACCCCGCTCCTCAGCATCACCCCTCGGGTGGAGCTGAAGAGCTCGGGGCTATCTGGCTCAGGAAGGATGGCCGGGGTGAGCGCCCAGCCACGGGGCCCTTGGGGGTTGGAGCCCCAAGACCCGCGGATCTGGACCACGCATCAGTTGGGTCGTCTGCTGACCCCTCGCGTCGACGAGTGGAAGACTGCCGCGAGAACTCTGTCGTGGCTAATTAACAAAGCTTTCGTCCGAGAGTACATGCATCAGTTGCGCCCACAAGTCGTGGGAGCAGCTGAGCCCAACACAGAAGGCGCAACTGAGGCGGGATCTGCTGCTCTAGAGTACGGGGTTGGATGCCTCGCCTACACCCCTGCCCTCCGGCATGTGGCCTCCCCATCCAAGTTCCAGCCCCTCGTTCCCGTCAAGTTCGAAGGTAAAACCAACCCTAAGGAGTTCCTGACCCTGTACATCACCGCTATGATTGTGGCCGGGGCCAACCAGAAGATCATGTTCAATTGGTTCCCTATGGCTTTGAAGGGCACGTCATTGTCATGGCTGATGCACTTGCCTAAGGATTCGATCGGTTCAAGGGGCGACCTTTGCGTTCACTTCTTCAGCGTGTTCCAGGGAGGGTTCAAACTCCCTAGGATGCTCATCCAACTGCAATCCATCGTCCTGAAGGAGGGCGACCGATTGCGTGACTTTATGTTATCGCTCTCACCATTCCGGAAGCTGAAGATGTTGCCATCATCGGCGCGTTCATGATGAACGTGGGCGACAAGAATATGAGGGAACAACTCAACATGCGCCCCGTCAGGAACACCCACGAGACCTGGGCCATGGTCGACCTCTTCTCTTTGGTAGAGGAAGGACGCCTGGCTTCGGAGGACGCGGTGCGCGAGGCAGCTACTGGGGTAAGCCCCGGTGCCACGCACAGGAAGAAGGGAGGGTCGCACAAGTGTGGACCTCCGCAGGTCCTGGCCTCCGAGCCTAGCGCTCCGGCCGGGATCGGCCAGAAGAGTCAAGGCGCCGAGAAGGTGGTGGTCGTCAAGCCCGCCACGAAGAAATGGTGCCCCTTACACGAGTCTGACGACCATGATGCATGCGACTGCAGCACCATCATCACCTACGCCGAGGGACGGAAGAAGCGCTGGGCTGAGCAAGTAGCAAGCGGAGCCTTCAGGAACTGCTTCCGCTGCAATCAGCCTGGGCATCACGCCAAGAACTACACCGCGCAAGTCGGCCCTAGAGCTCCCGCGGCAGAGCGCGTGGCGACGGGCGAGGAGACGCTGCTCAAGGTGCACGATCGGGGCATGGACGGGGCCGAGGAAACGCAGCCCCTCCTCCGGACAACGTTCGGGGTCCTGAGGCGGACCGTGACAGAGATGATGATGAGCGCGAGGCTTACCCACATGTCAATGATTGCGCGTGTGCACACGGAGGAGCTTACGCTATGACTTCCCATGGGGAGTTTAAGCGTTTCTCTCGTGATTTGTGCGCCGTGCAGCCTAGCCCAGAGGAGCAACGGCCGCTTAGGTGGTCGCATGTGCCTATCACCTTTGATGCAAGTTATCATCCCGATCGCATCACCGGTGTTGGCACGCTTCCCCTGGTGGTCTCACCCATTATCAAGAACGTCAAGGTCTCCAAGGTGTTGTTGGATGGAGGGGCTGGCCTCAACATCCTCTCAGCTAATTTGGTGGACAAGCTACAGATCACGGAGAATCAATTGTCCACCACCAAGTCCTTCCTGGGTGTGAATCTGGGAGCGACTCAGCCGTGGGGTAAGATTGAGCTTCCTGTGACCGTCGGGTCCAAGGATAATTACTGCACTGAGAACATCATTTTTGATGTTGCGGACATTGCCCTGCCATATAACGGCATCATAGGGCGGCCAGCATTGGCAAGGTTCATGGTGGTTACCCACCAATCTTATCATGCGCTCAAGCTTCGCTCCCCGTGGGGGACCTTGACCGTTAAAGATGATACCAGGGATGCCATACTCTGTGCTGAACAAATGTTAAAATCAATTGATACCGCCTCTCCCTCCCCCTTGTCTGATTTGGACCACCCTTGCACCCCGATTTCCGGCTCGTCCGGGAAGAGGCTGAGCCCTTTTCTGGAACTCAGTTCCGATGACATGTGACATACTAGGCTGAGGTGATGTTCCGAGCAGACTAAGATCCCTTCGGAGTAAACCCTACCGCCCTCAAAAGCCCGGGAGCGTGTTAGAGTCTCCTGGCAACCCCCCAAAAGCCTAGGAGCGTGTTAGAGTCTCATGGTACCCCCCAACCCGGGAGCGTGTTAGAGTCTCCCGGCACCCAAAGCCCGCGATCGAGATTTCCTCGCGGAAAACATGATGTAAGCAGACGTATCTGGCCTAACCCGCCTACGAGTAACCGCCTATATCCGGATGTAAACAGGCATATCGGACCTAACCATCCTATGAGTAAACCGCCTGTGTTGGGACGGGAATCCTGCTGCGCATGCTTCTTCTGCCTGATTTATTTGCCGAGCATTTTTCAGGGTTTTGCATTCACACTAGTAGGAAAACCATTATAGGTAGAAATGACATCTGTGGAACACCTAAAAAATGTGCTCCACAAAAATTATTTCTGTGGCGCCCCAAAAATATGCGCCACAGAATTTCGACTTTCTGTGGCGCATGGATGGACTGGTGCGCCACAGAATGTCGACTGTCTGTGGCGCATGTGGCTGGTTGCGCCACAGAATTCCCATGGGCCCACGCGGGGTCTAGCACTGCACATGGGCGAAGAGAATTCTGTGGCGCATGGTGTCATGTGCGCCACAGAAGTTTAAAATTCTGTGGCGCATGGTGGCCTGTGCGCCACAGAAGTTCATATTTCTGTGGCGCACCAAAAATATGCGCCACAGAATTCTGCAGGATTTTTTCTCCCCACGCAACTCCACCCCCCCCCTCGTGGATCGCCTTTTTTACCTTTGTACAAAATAAAAGAAATAGATAGAAATTTCAAAAAATAAAATTCTTCGAGATTCCCATATATTATGTCTTTTAGCACCACTAAAATTTAACAAACATGAATTTTGACTTTTTTTGCAAAATTGCGTGGGAGAATCATCAAACTGGATTTCTGGTTGCATACGAACTCGAAAAAAAACGCACAATATATCAAAATGTTCCCACGAAAATTCCGAATTCGAATGCTTTCCCGGTTGGACAATTTTTAGAATCGCCAAATTCGAAAAGAGTAAAAATTTACGGCCAGTTAAAGAGTTTTTCCTGCAAAATGCAAAAAAAAAGAAAAAAATTCTGTGGCGCACCATGTGGAGGTGCGCCACAGAAGTTTGGCCGAAATTTTTTGAATTTTTCTGGCGCCAATCTCCCACTCCTCTTCTCCTCCACCTCTTCTCCTCCACCACTTCTCCTCTACCACTTCTCCTCTCACTTCTCCATCTTCTCACTTCTCCTCTCACTTCTCCATCTCCTCACTTCTCCTCCCACCACCACCACCTCTGACGTGGGCATTACCCTTCGGGTAACCAATGTTGCTCTACCCTATACGGTCCAACTGGAGGCCCATGAAGGTACCTGATGGCAAGATGGGCCACTAGGACGGTGCGGCGGAAGATTTATTGAAGTTCAAGACACGGAGGAAACCGAACAAGGAAAGCTTGAAGATAGATCTATTGTAAACCTACTCGTACTCGATGAGATCTCTCGGGACCTGGCCACCTATATAAAGGCCAGGAGAGGGGCTATCGAGGGACACAATCAACCTTAGCAATACTAGCCAACAGAGCTTAGAACTAGGTTACCCTAGCAACTAGCATCTCGACGAGATCACAGCCGAACGATTCGGCACCCCATTGTAACCTGTTTTCATCATAATCAAAGAACAGACAGGCATGACGTAAGGGTTTTACCTCATCGAGGGCCCCGAACTGGGTTGCTCTCCCCGCTTGTCTGTGTACCGATGTCTCGTGTCAGCCTGCAGGATTCCATCAACCCTAAGCCCCTATCGGAGGGCATTGCCGAGGAGCACCCTCGACAACCTCCCTTCTCCGTTGACCACCACCTCCCTTCTCCGGTGACCACCACCACCTTCTCCGGCGAGCACCTCCGACGACCACCTCCGGCGACCACCACCACCTCCTCCGGCGACCACCACCACCACCTCCTCCGGCGACCACCACCACCACCTCCTCCGGCGAGCACCACCACCACCTCCTCCGGTGAGCACCTCCGGCCACCACCACCACCACCACCTCCGGCCACCACCACCACCTCCGGCCACCACCACCACCTCCGGCCACCACCACCACCACCACCACCTCCGGCCACCACCATCACCACCACCAACACCACCACCACCTCCTCCTCCTCCGGCCACCTCCACCACCACCACCAAAAAAACGGCGAAATTCCGGCGACCCAGATCTAGATCTGGCCGCCACTTTTTTTTGAAATTCGAAAAAAAATTCTGTGGCGCATATTGGCTTGGTGCGCCACATAAGTTTTAAGAGAATTCTATGGCGCATATTGGCATGGTGTGCCACAGAAGTTTCAAAATTATGTGGCGCACGTACATATGCGCCACAGAAGTTTCAATACTAGTCGCGTGGTAACTGTGGCGACGGGCTCGTGCGCCACAGAAATTGTTTTTCGTACGCCACAGTTAGCCCTTTTTCCACTAGTGTCATTTGGATTTTTTCTCGAGTCAGGACATGAGTGCAGGAGTCTGTCAATGTCAGGAACGTCATACTCTCATGATTTTCTCTGAGGTATGAGCATTGTGCGACCGGCGTAGCCGGGAGCACTAAATCGCATCAACACGTCTCTCACGTCTAGCCTGACGTGGTTAAAGAATCGTCTTTGCTAGGAAACGTCGTACTCTCATGATTCGCTTTGAGCTATGAGCGTTGTCCGACCGGTTAGGCCGGGGACACTAAATCGCGCTGAATTACCTCTCACGTCAAGCCTACGAGCCAGGCATAACCGTGCACCCTGATCAAGCGCACAACGCCTTTATTTCTTAAGACCCGAGGCATGGGTAAGATGCCGTAAGGTTTTCTCTTCACGTTTCAGAGACAAAGTGAGGCGAAAGCTGATGAACAAAAGGAAAAGGACTTGAACATGAGTTGCACGTCGAGTGTTGGCGTCTATAAGGCTTAACTGATCGGAACAAGTTGCCGCGCTGAAGAATGAACAACGCCCCATCGGGCCGATCGACCATGGTGAAGCAGAGCAAAACATGCAAATAACAAGGAGATAAAGCAACAAACGTAATTTTAATATTGCATAGCTATTGGCATTACATTTCTATGGAATACAAATGTAGCAACTAGCTCTAAGGGATAAACGAGGAGGAGCTCCGCTTGAGGGAAATCAACGATGACAAGCTCAAGGCGGGAGAATGTGCAGCCGTCGTGCTTAGAGGAGCAGGAGACAAGCGATGCGCTCGAGGGAAAGGGGATTGGTCACCCTCTGCAACCTCAGACGCGCCTGCCCAGGCAGGACTTGCAGGATCGCTACTGGGACCCTTCCAGCTCTCCCTCAATCGGGAGGTCTGGCCAGTAGCTGCGGCAGCACATGGACTTGTCGAAGACCTTCATGATGAATTGGTTGTTTCTGTGGCACCGGAACTTCAGCACGTGGATAGGCCGCAACTGGTACCAGTCAGTGAGGCCGACCCAGCCATCGGTTAGGTACATGCGGCCCTCGTCGTTCACCCTTGCCGGCATAGTCCAGTACGGCTGGCCGCCCCTCGACTTGTGCACCTCGACTTCGTCGAGGAGATGGCCCTCCATGTCATCGGCCAAGAGGAGGGGGAGGGTTAGTCGCCTCCTGTAGCCCACGCCCAGGATGACCAAGAACTCGAAGCCCACCAGGTCGGCCATGTACTCCTCCTTAGATTGGGAGGGGGAGATGGACGCATCGCGGTGATGCGCGACGTCATCACCTTCCCACTTGTCGGGCTGGGGGCTGCTTGCGCACCTTGCCTCCGGAGAGCCACGCGCTGCCGAACCCCCCGCTCCACGAGATCTGCCACGACGATCACGGAGGGCCGGTGCCCTGCCGTCCCGGACCGGAGGATCTTCGTCAGCCGGAGGACCACCACGGCGGCTGCGGCGCCTCCGCCTGCGCCGTGGTCCCTCCCCCACAGGATGAAATGGGTCGTCCCCAAAGACGTAGAGCTCATCCCCGTGGTCGTCCTCGGAGCCCTCCGACGCCATCGTCGCCAAGCAAGCAAGAAGGGAACATGAGAAGATAGTGGAAGGAGGTGGGGTGGGCGCGCCTCTGCTGCCACTCAAGCATCACCCCTTTTTATAGCAGGGAGAGGGGTACGGTCCACTTGGAGCGTGCCGAGTCCCCTCCCACGTTTTTCTATGTATGCGCAGGATTCGAAGCAACCATAGTTACTGAAGACTTACAGCGGAAGACGAGGCGAGGTGCGTCGCCTGCGCTCGCACTCGAATACTGATGCATGCACGCATCAAAGACTTGGCGCACCATCCCGTCGCGTCGTGCCCCGCGACAGGCTGGGCCAAGGCGCCATTGTAGGGCGAAGCCCGGCAACAAAACCTTCTGAAGAACTCAAGACCAACACTACTCGTGGGCTACTCCGTGGCATTGTCGGCCCTCGCCCGGGGGCTTCTGTCGACATAATGCGACCCAAGGCCCACAAGATTACGCCGCAGCGCGCGAGGGCCCTAGCCCACGACCTCTACGACGCTTCTATGGTAAGCCACCAAGGTATGACTTGTGGTAAAAATTGTGCAATGGTGCTAAAGTTTACCTTGTCACGTAGGACAACCAGTGGAGAACAAATACTCCCAGACAAGGGTGAATCTGGACGAGCAGACAAGACGCGGAGAACAGGACACATGGAGCCTAGAGCTGCCCTTGGCCTCCTCCCGGAAGCATGCCCTGGAGAGAGACTAGGGGCACAGAAGCGGAGACTCCGAGCCAAGGCGTGGCTCGGGCGGCCCCGGGAAGGGCTCAGGAGCCACCTCTCCTTGGCCAAGTGAGGCCAGGGAGCGGGGGACAGCTAGGATCGATGGGACACGTCAGGACTTGCGTGGGGAACAGGCAAGGTGCATGCACCCCTGCGCGCCATAATGGCCCAGACCAACAGAGGCCTGTGTCGCGGACATGAGTGAAAACTCGCTGCCCGAGCTATCACGCCATCATCAAGCGCGTCAGCGCACCGCCCGTGGCCATCTATTGGCCGCGCGCACCACCCATCTGCCAGTCGCGCAAGTGGCTCCATCCGATTGAGCCTAGGAACGCTCTTGGGTGGTGCTCGGGCGAGCCGTTGTGATCGCCTATGGAGATATATAAGCCGGAGCTCCACACTTTGCAAATAAAGGGACACGTCAGAGGTACAAGACGGGTGGACATGTCAAAGAGACATGTCCAAGAGAGAAATGATACAGAAGGGAAGAGACGACGAACGATACAGAAAAGGAGGACTCATTGCTAGAGAGGTTACATTGTGTGAGAGAGACAGAGGAGAGTATAGGGAGAGCTAGAGCCTTGTTCTTGACAACGTAAAGGCCAATATCGAGAGAGGAAGAGAGTGAGGAAAAGGTTGCGGAAGTTCGGGAGGTGTAGGAGCTGATCAAAGCATCCTCTCGGCTAAGAGTTCATCACCATTGTACTTTGTATCCACAAGATAATCTACCAAAGCAGGACGTAGGGATGTTACTCATTGTGAAGCTTCATGAAAGATTCAACTTGTAAGAGGTCAAGCACATAAACCATATGAATCTTTGAAACAAAAGATGCTGGAAACCCCATCCTTATGGTTACCGTTGACATTGACGAGGTATTGACTCATCAATGCCTACAGATTGTAGACTTAGGGTTTCGTAGAAAGTAGAGGGCAAGTAGATCTCAAAGGTTGTCAGACGAACAAAGGCATCCAACTAAATGAAACAAGGTGGATAGGGTTTTGCAATGACTCGATCC
Source organism: Lolium multiflorum (assembly GCA_030979885.1). NCBI lineage: Eukaryota > Viridiplantae > Streptophyta > Magnoliopsida > Poales > Poaceae > Lolium > Lolium multiflorum. The sequence goes on from CM061747.1 coordinate 145,505,085, forward strand.
TTATTTTGACCTCAGCTTACCCTTTATATAGGAGGCAAAGCCGAGGGTTTTCCGTGTCGTACAAGTACAAACTATCGGGCTGCACTAGGCCTTTCCCAATATTGATAGAACTTTCTATAATAACTCTACTTTCCTAATCCGAACATCTTCAACCTTTTGGGCCTCCAAATCTTCGAGTCCATGGGCTTTCTTCATCAATTATAGACCAGGGGTATTCATGCGACATGCCACTTAGGCATACCTATGTCAGTAGCCCCTGAGATTTTACTCGAGTCGTAGAGTCGGGCAAAATTCCTTCTTTCATCTTTTTTGAGAATACTTCTGAATTACACACAACCTTTACTCAATATCTATATTGTACAGGGATAATGGTAAACGAGGCTGGTTCATCTTACGGATCAGGTACCAGTTAATTGCTCTCGTGGCAAATCCGCATAAACCTACTTCAAGTTCAAGTCCCTAGACTCGAACCTAGAATACTGGTGTAACTCAGTACGTGCCGCTTTAGGACTTACCGAATACTGAATTGCAGTTATTTTATCGAGTACCCAACGCGTCCGCTAGGATTTTTCTTCAAATCTGTTGATGTGGATAAAGTGGGAGAGCGCATTCGGGTGCGATACCACGCCACACAGGACATATCCTGGGGTCTTACCTTCGTGACCCTTTTGCGAGTCACGACATTCAGATTTTTTATCGCGACAGACGCGCTCTAAGAATATATTGTCGAGTGCCTTTGTTCGGCTGATGGAATACTCCATTTCTTCGAGTTGATGTATTTCACCAAATAATATCTTGACTCCCGATGGGAGTACATGACGAGTTTCATGGAACTCGAAGATGTATGCCCACAACCGAAATTCTTCGGTTGCATTCTATATTGCCTTGCTATCTTGCTTTCTTTATTATCAATTTTCATCGGGTGTTGATGTCTACGCACGCTTCTAATCCTGTAGACAGTGTTGGGCCTCCAAGAGCAGAGGTTTGTAGAACAGCAGCAAGTTTCCCTTAAGTGAATCAACCAAGGTTTATCGAACTCAGGGAGGTAGAGGTCAAAGATATTCCTCTCAAGCAACCCTGCAATTAAGATACAAGAAGTCCCTTGTGTCCCCAACACACCTAATACACTTGTCAGATGTATAGGTGCACTAGTTCGGCGAAGAGATAGTGAAATACAAGTAATATGGATGATTATAAGTAGTAATTGCAATCTGAAATAAAAATGGCAGCAAGCGAACATGTAGCAGAACTTGTTGGAAACGGTGTTTCAATGCTTAGAAACAAGGCCTAGGGATCATACTTTCACTAGTGGACACTCTCAACAATGATCACATAATTGAATAAATAAATGCTACTCTCAAACACTCTCTTGTTGGATAACAAACACCATTCATTGTGTAGGGCTACAAGAGCACCCTCAAGCCGGAGTAAACAAGCTCCACAACTTCATAAAGGAATCACACGACCGCACACCACCATCACACCGTGGAGAGTAACTCCGGAGTTCATATTAAAGTAACCTCTAGAGTGCATAATAGACAAGAGTAACATCTACATATTCAACTAGATTACAAAGCTCATGATCACATAAAGATCACACCATGGGAGAGAGAGATGAACCACATAGCTACCGGTAGAGCCCTCGGCCTTGGGGGAGAACTACTCCCTCCTCATCATGGGAGACAACAACGGCGATGAAGATGGCGGTGGTGTCGATGGAGATGACTCCGGGGGCAATTCCCGTCCCGGCGGCGTGCCGAACAGAGACTTCTGTCCCCAAACTTGTCTTCGCGATGGCAGCGGCTACAGAACTCTTCGTGGAATATGACTGGATATATTAGGGTTTTCGCGACGGAGAGAATATATAGGCGGAAGGGCAGCCTCGGAGAAGCCAGGGGGTGCCCACACCACATGGCGGCGCGGCCAGGGGTGGGCCGCACCCTATGGTGTGGGTCCCCTGCTGGCCGCCTCCGACTCTCCTTCGATGTTCTGGAACCCTCCGAGGAAAATAGGAAGTTTGGCTTTTGTTTCGTCCAATTCGAGAATATTTCGTGTAAGATTTCTGAAAAAACAGAATAACGGAACTAGCATTTCGGCATCTTGTTAATAGGTTAGTTCCGGAAAATGCATAAAAATGATATAATGTGTGAACAAAACATGTAGGTATTGTCATAAAACTAGCATGGAACATCAGAAATTATAGATACGTTGGAGACGTATCAGCGCTCCCGATGGGAGTAGCCCCCGAGGCTACAGCCGAGTGTTTGCACTTGGGTGTAGGCTCAACTTTGCTATTAACCAACTCTATATTTTTTTCATCATTCACCTTGTCTTATCGGCAGTATAATCTATACCACCGATAAGAGTAGCCCCGAGCATATGGTCAGGTGCTTGCAGCTGGACATAGGCTCCATATTTTATACTTCTCGCCATATATTGTCTTGTTAACTCGAATATTTTCTTAAATGTGGCGTCAACACTGACGAAGACCATGTGTTGTCGCCTCGGGAAGACACGACTGCCGGTGGACCACTATTTTGTGGGTCGAAAATACCCGCTCTTCTCCCACGTCGCACGAAGTGGGGCTCGCACATTCGCCGAAATTCTCGGCACACGCGCAGTAAATTCTCTATTTCCAAATTAAACCGTAAAAATATTTTACTTTCCCAGCCACTCGTAAGGACGAGATTGTTTCACGCACATCCAACGGTCCAGCCGTTTCATCTTCTAGGTTAAAAGGGGTTACCCTGGATCTCATTTCCTCTTCTTCACTCCGCCGCACAAGCTCCTCTGCTCCTACCATTGCATGCGTTCTCCATCACCCTGTGCACCTCGTACACCAAACTTTCCCTTTCTTCCTCCGTGTCGTTGCTTCGCCACCATGCCTCCTCGGACCAAGCGCACCAAGAACATCTCCGTCGGTGCCTCCGCTCGAGCGGAGAAAGACAAGGTCTCTGGATGGGAGAGATCCAAATTCACCTCGCAGGATCACCGCAAGCTCAAGAAGGTGGGCTTGCTGACGAACGATGAGGCGATACAGATCCCAGGTGATGAAGCCATTCCGAATCCTCCCGGAGGTTTTCGGCTAATCTTCTCTGATTTCCTTATTCGCGGCATATCCATTCCAGTTCACGAATTCCTTCGTGGACTCCTTTTCGTCTATGGGATTCAACTGTACCAGCTGACTCCCAATTCTATTCTCCACATTTCTATCTTTATCACACTTTGCGTGTGCTTTCTTGGTGTCCATCCCCACTGGGGCTTATGGAAACGCATATTTTATCTCCATCGGAACAACTCGAGAAACGCCATCTACGATGTAGGTGGTGTTTGCATCTGCGTGCGACCGAAGCCGGGTATTTTGACCTGAAATTCGCCAACTCGGTTCAAGGCTGGCGCAAGAAATGGTTGTACGTCAAGGATGAATGAACTGGCACCCAACAATATGGCCTTGCACCCTTTGATATGTTGCAAGAAATCTTGAGGTTCTTGAGGTGTAAATCTTGGGATGCTGAAGCTACTCCCGAAGAATTGGCGGCTACAGAGTCTATGATTGCTCGGATCAAGGCTCTGCAAAATACACAAGGTCAAGAATTGTTGGGTGTGCATATAATAGCGCATTTTTTGCGGATTCACGTGCAACCCATTCAGGCTCGTGCAAGTCCCCTCTGGTTGTAATCTTGTGTCGGCGATGCTGCTAGGATTTCTAAAGATCTTTCTATGAAGGATTTGGAAAAACTGGTGCGCCGCTTTACTTCCCTTAGCAAAAAGAGTGAGGTTCCTGCATCTTGCCGCGTGGAACCATTCAGTGGTGCACACGCCCTTCCAGCTGTAAGTGCCTTTGTCGAATTTTTGCCTTTTCCTTTCATATCTTTCTTGTATCTTCATTATTGTAACTCGCATTTTTATTATGTAGAATCATCAAATACTTTCTTCCCTTCCTCCTACTCCCGAAGGTGGGGATGTTCATGAGCAAGCAATCATCACTGATGACTCGCAAGAGGCTTTAGTTCGCGATAGTGAACCCACGGAATCTGAAAAAAGTGCGGGTTCATCTGATAAAATCTCGGAGTCAGCACATGCCTCTGACTCCTCCTATACAAACTCCGTTCCTCCTGCAGCTTCTCCAGAAAAGCGCAAGAGAAAAGTGACAAACTATGAAGAGAATTCCAGTGCATCCAAGCTATCTCAACCAGCTACCGAAGAATCTTCTCATGAAGAACAAGCGGAGTTTGACCCCTTTGCTTCTGCCGCCGTCGTAAGCTTGTAATTTATTTTTCTTCCACCCAACTATTTTGACTTGATTTATTTTTTCTTATGTTGAAATATTTTGTATATGAATAGGGATGGCGAAGAGCATCCAGAACTCGATGCTTCCGGACCAGCAAAGACAAGTACATCCCAACGCTGGTCATCTCCGAGGACCCGAAAACTGCCCCGAAAACCATGGATCCACCATGAAGCCCCCGGGCGTTGAAGAAAAAACCAAGGACGGGTGCCGCTGGTAAGGGGGTAGTTGCCACCAGGAGTTTACCGACCCCTCTTCTTGACAATGTAAGTTTACCTTTTTTGCTTTGTTTCCCTTTTTTGTTTACTCGAGAAACAACACCTTCTTGACGCCTTTCCCTTATATTGTGACTATTTTGCAGCCCCTAATGAAGGAGATGGTTGACATGGGTACCCGATTTATCGGTTTCCGCGATGAAGCTGACTCCTTAAGAAGTAATTTTCTTGTATATATTACATAATACTCCTGTACTGTTTTGCTTATAAACTAACCTCTTCTTTTGCTTAGGAGCTTTACACCTTGCTAAAAAGCGCGCCAAAGAGCTGGAAAAGAAACTCGAAGTCAATGAAAAAGCTCGCAGTGGCGCTGAAGCAAAAGCTGCGGATGCTGAAGATCTTCGAGACATGCTTAATACCGCAGAAACAGGCTTAAGCGAGAGGTAAGAACATATTTCTAAACGAGAAGCCGCTATTATTGCGTGACTCGACACACAATCCGTCAGATTCTCGAGTAATGTCCCCCTTTCTTTTCGTCGCCCTTATTTGCTTATACCACCTTCTTGTTTATATTGAAAGGCTCTCCCTTTTTCAGCAGAAAAAATTGGTGAGATGTATACCAGGAACCAAGATTTGGAAGAAGATGCCCTCCTGGATACTCTCTCGATTCTGGAGATGAACTGCACCTTGGCGCGCGACTGCTTACGGGCGGGGCAAATTGCACTCGAACGTATATTCCCGCACTTCTTCTTGAAAGCTGTGCTGCCGAATAAATTTGAGCTTCTCGCCAAGAGCTTCATAGACAAAGGTGATCCAGTTTTGGCGCATAGCCAAGCGAGCCTAAAGATTGGCGTTTAATGCACCATCACGCTGGTGATAGCCAGTGGCGAGAAAGTTGACTGGGCCAAGGTTGCGGCTGTTCGAGGGTTCAACAAAGATAGGTGGACCGCTCTGATAAAGAGTGCGAAAGCCTTCTCTAAGAAAATTATCGCCATCCTCGACCCGACAGCTTCTTCCTCTGCCAGCACTGCTCAGACGAAGGTTAATCCTTCATTTGTAGATATTTATCCTTTTGTTGCTTTCAACTGTCTTGTAAGCACCCTGTGGGCTACAATCATTTGAACTCCTTTTTGTAATATACCGTGATGTTGAATGAAAAAATCTACTCGTTCTGAAGAGCTGCTATTGCCAAAGCTACTCGTTCTGTCGAACGCGAAAATTACATGCTTGACCTTATGACTCATGCAAGTCAAGACATGGTTGGCGCGCTTCCTTTTCCCCTTCAAACCAGATTACCTTTCTCTATTCAGCCACTTACTATGTTGCTCTTCTTATTCGTCATAGGTTCCTTTTTGGTGGTTGTTGCCGAAGAACAAAGGGTAAACTCGTGGGTTGCGAGTCTCACGTGACTTGCCAAGGAAGCCAATGTTGATTTCTAGGCAAATGAAACACGATGTCGCCGTATTGTCCAATTTCAAGATCGCGCTACCCAAACTCGAGTATTTATTGACCTATGTCGTGATACACTGGGTATGGTTTATAAAACCATGTTTCCTTGCAATCACCGGCCCGAAGAATTCACAGACCTGATAGAGAAATTCAAGAATGTACAAGCTGTTCAAGACCTTGTGAAGGCGCTGATGATTGCCTGGGAGAAGTTTGCTCTTATTTGGGTTTAAATTCATCATTCGAAGATTGATCTTGACGATGTTGTGAGGAGGGTCCTTTCGAGGTTCTCGAAAAGGAGAGTAAACCTTGACCGTCATATTGAAACGGTACAAGGTCCTGCCGAACAAATAATTAACAAGCTGCTTATGATGGATTCTGATTTTTACAGGAGTGCTCCGCGTGATGACTCGATCCGCCAAAATGTAGATAGATGGATGTAATGTTCCTGTGTAACTATGTATGACTATATTGAATTGTACGTGAGGTTCATCTCAAAACCTCTTCGAACACCTGCAAATATATTGTATGTGTTGTATATTATCGCGTGAAGTTCCAATCATCTTACGGCAAGTCCATTTAATGTGCACGCGTTGTTGTCCTGCTGTTTTTATGATTTCGTGAGACTTTCATGTGGCCAAGGCAAATATATTGTGATTTTTGTCGAGTTAAACTATATTGAATTTGCAGGTTTAGCCCCCGAGCATTACTTGCGAAGAATAATAGAAAAGAATTTTTGAGATCACTATTTTTTATTCCAACCATGCTATATTTCAGAAAAGCAAGCCCGCCTCTCATAAAACCTTTCAGTCTCACTCGGTACCCTGAAAGGAATAGAGTGCGTCTGAAAACTTCCGAGCTGTTCAAGTACATTATCTGTTCACATGGTATTTTCCAAAGCCTGACTGCTTCCTTTTACGCGTAGAAACACCTCAGCTGTGCAACGTTCCACGGGTTCCCTTCATCTTTTCTTGTCTTCTTATCTTTTAATCGATATGCTCCTCCTGGGATAACTTCTGTGAGAATGTATGGCCCTAGCCATGGAGATTCTAGATTTTCATGGCCATCTTGCTTGAGTCGAAGAACTAAATCTCCGACTTCAAAGGATCTGGGTCGCAACCGACGGCTGTGGTAATTCTTGAGGTTCTGCTGATATGCACTTACTCTGGATAACACGACATCTCTTGCTTCATCGACTGCATCAACGTCATCTTCGAGTGCCCTTTGCGAGGCCTCTTTTTCATATTCCACAACTCGAGGAGAGTTATGTTCTATTTCTATCGGGAGTACAGCTTCCGCACCATGAACCAAAAAAGAAAGGAGTCTCCTGAGTTGCTGCATTTGGAGGAACTCGACGAGCATGTTTTCCTATGCGCTATCCAAGTTGGCCGCGATGGATGTCATCTTCTTGGGATTCGTCGGGTGAATTTGCACTTCTTTCGAATCCTTTGAGGTGTCGAAAGCTTGCTCTTGCAAGGATCTACCTCCATCCGGCATCACATCATGGTTGGTAGTAAACTTGGTCGCCTCGTAATCAGCTTGCATTCCAAATCACTCGGAAAGCTTGTGAAAATCCATGTTGCACTTATCTAACAGGGCAAAACTTCCCTTAACCGTTACCGGGCCCTTAGGTCCAGGAATCCTCCACAACAAATACGTATAGTGTGGTACTGCCATGAATCTGGCATACGTGGGTCATCCCAAGAGAGCATGGTATTTTTACAGCCAATCTATGACCTCGAACTCGAGCTTTTCTTTCCTGAATTTTTCTACTATTTTGAACTGCACGTCTAGTGCTATCTTGCCCAAGGGATAAGTTGGTTTCTCAGGTTTTATGCCGTGGAAACATGTATCTGTTGGAACCAGGTTGGCTAACAAGATGTTCATCTTCCTCAATGTATCCGCATATTTATACTGCTCCCTCCATCAATGAATATTCGAGAGAGATCATATCCTTCAATAACTGCTGGAAACACCATTGCTGAGTGTCCAGGCCATGGCACTTGGGGTGGGTGATCCTCTATGGTGAATCCTATTGGTTGACCTGACCAGTTAAGGTAATCGATAGTTGGCGGAGGTGCCAACACTGCCATGTTCACCTGCCGAGAAATCAGCTTTTGCGACCTATTCGACGATCTGCCCTTCTGGATCATCGTTACTGCTCCCCTTGTACGTGTGAACTCCTCGTCAATGTTTGAAGGACCCACAATTTCCAACTGATGCTGGTTTGCACTGGTAATTGCGGGTGGTGGTGGCAATGGTACGTGCACCTCACTCCTTGGTCCTTGCACGTATCCCATGCTGACAGCTTTTGCTTGCATGTTCTTTTTCGCCCTTCGCAGATCTTGAAATGTTCGACAGTCCTTTTGGAGGTGACCCGATTGTCTCCTCCCATCAGAATCGACGTAGAAATGCATTTGGCACGGTCCATTCAAGAGTTCCTCGGGTGACACGTTGTATGGCCATGGATATCTAGGTCGATTATTTTGTCTGCTGGAACTTGATGCATCTCTATTGTCACTTTATTGCTCATTGCTCCTGCGAATCATCGCGATGGTTGCTACCATTATTACTGCGGAAGCCAGCCGATACTTGGCTGGGACCGTCGTATTCCGTGAAGCTACGGAAACATCGTCTGTGTTGATTGTTGTTTCTAGTGCGATCTTCTTCGGGTAAGCAATGCCGTTTATTCTGGATAGCATCTTCACCATCAGCCCATATGTTTGATGTTTCCATGAGCTTTGCCACCGTTCTTGGGTTAGATCTTTCGAGTTCCTCCACGAGGTCTCTTCTGCGGATGCCTGCGATGAATGCGTCGATTGCCCTTTCATCAGACACATGCTCAGCCGAGTTTTTGATAAGACTCCACCGCTGGATGTATGCTTGCATCGATTCGCCTGATTTTTGCGTGCAAGTTCTTAACTGCTCTATTGATGTTGGTTTCTTGCAAGTGGACCTAAAGTTCTGTACAAATTGGTTCTCTAAGTTTTCCCAGCTATCTATGGATCCTTCTGGCAACTTCCTCATCCAAGATCTTGCGGCTCCACTCAGGTGGACCCGATTGCTTTGCATAGCTGTTGCTCTCGTGCCACCCATTAACTTTGTCGTTTCCAAATAAGAAACCAGCCAATCTTATGGATCTCGAAGTCCGTCGAACTTTTTGTAACTATCGGGTAGTTTAAAACTAGTAGGTACTCGAGTCCTGCGAACCCTACGGGTAAAGCAAGGGGGCCACATAATTATTCTTCACTATCCTCTGTTGTTTGTCGATTTTCTCGGGTTCTATTTTCCCGACAACTTTCTTCTCGTGCTCTGTCAACCCGAGCCTGGATCGTGGTGTTCCTCGCATCACCTTCTCTCTGGATGTCTCGAGTTGCTGCCACTATGCGTAGGGGACTACGTTGTCCTTGGACTATTACGGCGTGGAGAATTTGCAGGTTGTTGCACTACTTCTCTCCTAGCTATTGCTGCTCCCATAACACCAATTCCTGCCATAGCAGTTTGGTATAAAGACGCTCGAGGATCGCCCTGAGGTGGCCTCATTGCCATCAAGTATGTGTGTGTTGCCATGTATGCTGTTTCTGGCGTTTTGAGTATTATGTGTCCTCTCGTATCTATCGACATAAAGGACATGTCGAGATTTTGGGCCAAGTTTTCGCACTCAGCTTCGGGTATGCCTGCCATCCAAGATTTTGCTCTTCCACGATGGTCCCTTTGGTTATCTGCTGAATTCCTCGAGTGCGCGCTCAGGTTAGCTCTGCGCTCGCTTGAGGCATCCGCCACAGCTTTCCTCTCATCAAGTTTCTGTTGCAATTTTTGTAACTCGCGTCTCGCACGACTGAGTTTATATTGATACGCTTGTAGCGCTGCTGCCAAAGCTTGTGTGGTCATCGCCTCTGTGCCGTTTATAGCTCTTGTAGCTCTGTCCCGTGCTTCTTGCGGTAATTGCACCTTTTCTATTGGCTGAGCTCCAACATGCTTGTTTCCTGTTCCCCTCGTGATATCTGCGGGATCGACATAGGGGTTTCCTAGAATATCAAAAGCCTTAGATTGCTCATCTTTGTCTACCTCATGACCCGATGTCGTGAGCATGTAGACTTGATGATAAGTCAAATTTGCGCTACCGTCCAGCTCAAGATCTTGAATCTTCGAGTTCTTGCCGCGTGACGCTAAGTTTAGCATCCGCGCATTATGCATAAGATAGGTGACACCGTTGTATAGATAGGCGAAGACCTCCCTGCTAGCAGTGGAATTGGTTGTGTTGGTGAAGTCGAAGTTGGTGACGCTCTCGAAGTTGCTATCTTGGGATACATCGGTTTTCGTGACCAACCCGAAATTCATCCCACCAAATAGATCAGAGAGTTTTCCGCTATCAGCGGGCTTGGTGATGTGTGGCAGCGAGATCTCCCCGTCCCCTAACTCAACGAATGACGCTGATGATCCCGAGTAATAAGGCTCAGCTGCCAACGGTCCCGAAAAAATCGGTGCCGAAAAATGGTGTGATCCCTCTTTCTCGACGAGGAAACGGAAGCTCCCGAACATCATCTCCATTGATTCTTCCAGGTTGGCATATGCATGCAAATGGGCGGGAGGGTGAGAAACAAAATCGAAAAGACTAGATTGGATTTGTTTACCTCCTTCCATCGCGTTGCTTGCTGCCGATGATGATGTTAATGATGCCATCGAGATCAGGACCTTGCGACCCCCAATTCCCACAGACGACGCCAACTGACGAGGTATCGACTCGTCAATGCCTACAGATTGTAGACTTAGGGTTCATAGAGAGTAGATGGCAAGTAGATCTCGAAGGTTGTCAGACAAACAAAGGCGTCCAACTCAACGAAACAAGGTGGCTAGGGTTTGCAATGACTCGATCCTTATTTTGACCTTAGCTTCCCCTTTATATAGGAGGCGAAGCCAATGGTTTTCCGTGTCGTACAAGTACAAACTATCGGGCCGCACTAGGCCTTTCTCTATATTGATACAAGTTTCTATAATAACTCTACTTTCCTATCCGAACATCTTCAACATTCTGGGCCTCCAAATCTTCGAGTCCATGGGATTTCTTCATCAATTATAGACCAGGGGTATTCATGCGACATGCCACTTAGGCATACCTATGTCAGACATTGGACTACATATCTCAAAACTTTATTTATGCTCTCAACTATCTTTTCTTTATTGGAGGACTAGCACATGTGTTCCCTACTTACTTTCTGTTATCCAAGAGTCAAAATACTCAATATATAAAAAATGAAACAAAAGAGTATTCCAACAATTCTATAGGTTCATCTAAGTTTGTTTTATGGTCTGTAATACTTTTCATTTGTTTGAACGCAACACCACTTATTATCGAGCATGTTTTGTAGAGTGTAAAAGATATCACTTTATTGCTCACTTGCTTGTTGTTATTCCTTAAAGATTGAACATTGTGAACTTTGTGTGACAATGAAAAGAAGCAAAGCAATAAACTCCAAAGTCTATGTTAGTTTTATCACGTATATTCTCTGGACGAGCATATGTTAAGCTTGGAGATGTTGATGCATGTAAAATGCATGCATGAACTTTTTAGTTTGTTGACACATATTCCCACATACTCGCAACATATCGAATGTTATATCAATGCTTTATATTGATTTTTGGGGATTTACCAATGATTCCCTTTAATTTATTTTGGTTATAACCCTGCAGGACAGGAAAACCCTGTTTTGTGTATTTTTAGCTTTGAGGGACCTAAACAAAGTCAAATGGAGCTAGGACTGTGAGGATGTCAATATTTCATCAAGAGAAACATCTGGAGCACATGGATCTCAAGAGATGAGCCAAGAGCCCTCCTCGGCTATCCAATTCAGTTGATTCTTTCGCCCAAAGGCTCCGTCTAACCTAAAAACCTCTATATAAAGGACTTAACGAGGCTTCTTGGAGGAGAGCGCCGCAGAAAACCCGAAACACCAAAAAAGAGCCAGAACCAACAAAGATTTGAGGGGAAAACTCCGCCGGAGCCGCCGCCGGAGGGATCTCTACCTACTCCAATGTTTCCACCATCATCACCATGATGAAGAGGGAATAGTCAACCTCTGGAATATGGGTTTGTGGTGGTAGCTTGATCTATTTCTCTCTTGTTCTTCACAGATCTAGTACCATATGAGCTGCCCAACATGATTATGGTCATATATGTAATTCCTATGTGGTGGATCTTTATTCTATGATTTGATATATGAGATTGGAACCTATTATGTCTAAGATGTATTGATAGATGCATATCATGTACCCGTTCTTAAGTACTTGTTTTGATCCAACTTTTATGCAAGAGCATGTGTGGGGAGAAGTGTGTATTAGATGGAGTATCATGGCTGTAGTGATTAAATAGTGACAACAAATTCAAGATCTACTATGGTTTTTTCCTTTATTTTGCTGCCTCACTAGGGATAAAGTGAATTCATGTGATAGAATTATCATGTGACAACTTGATAATCTTGTTTGGTCAAGGTACCATATTTGTGATTCAAACATTATGTCAAATTACTTAAGGCTATACTATGTTGATTCTTAATTCAATATTGCTTGGATTTTTCCCTTCCTTGTGGAGTATAAGAGATACTAGAAGGACCCTCCGCGCGTTGCTGCGGCGCAGATATAGGAAAGGTAGTAGTCTATATTCCATTTTGAAATATCACACGTGATATGTGATATGTAATATGTACGATCTCATGTTCGATATTCTGACTGAACCTAGATTTACAGTTCTTAACGGAAAGTGGACATGAAGATGCTAGCAATACGAACTCTAAATTATAAAGAGAAGACATACGATTATTTGGATGGCATTACCGCTATAAAGTTAAGATAAATAACTTGATCTTTCAGACATGTTGTGCCGCTGCCCCAGCTAGCAGATGTTTTACCTTCTCTTGCTCTCGTTGTGTGTTAATTTGTATGGATGTGATTGCTTTATTTATAAAGTGGGGTGAAAGCCGATTTGAAAAATTAGTCCTATAAAGTTTACTGTACGAACTAAGAAGCTTAGGGTGTGTTTGGTAGCCCGGGGCTACTCAGATTTGCTATCTCATCTTAGCAATGCTGACCTTAGCTATGTTGAGGTGAGATTTTAGCATGTGTTTGGTAGGTTGGGGCTGTTGAGATATGTTGAGCTAAGATATTGTTTGTTTGACTGTGTCTGTTAAGATGTGTTGAGCTGAGAGGTTGTTTGGTAGGCTGCATCTGAGTTAGATGTGGTCACCTCCTCTCTGAGTTGGTGAGATTACCATCAAATGAATACATATTTCAGAAAGTATACATCATAACTTTAAATGCATGTTAAGTAAATTTGCAGCACCAAATAATGCATTTTAATACCATAAAAATAATTAAACCAAAGATGATTGAATGCATAATCCGAAGTACATACGTGCTCCATAGCAAGTCAATATTACAAAGTCTACATACATGATGTTCTAATTAGCATTACAAAAGAGATAGATATTTTTCCAAATTGTATCAACCAACACCAAGTCAAAGAAGATCAGGATTCTTTGCTATGATACGCTTGAATGCGGCTTCACAGACGGCATCTTCCATTTTCATGAAATTCAGGCCTTTACCCTTATGCTCTGTCAGATAATCTAGAACAACCAACTTATGATCCATTTCAAAACCAGGAAGCTCCATGACAGTTTTGCACAAATCAGGGTGTGTTTCGGCATGGCAAGTGTTATTGATAGCACCAGCCACAACACGTAATGCATCAGACATGTTGCTAACCTGAACTGAATCTTCATCACTCAACATAGAAGCCCTTTTTCTCTTCTTATTTGAGCCAGAAGAAGGTGAAGGAGTAGTTGCATCCATACCTTCACCAACAATTCCAAATGCAGCTTGAGCTTCTACAAACCCTTCTCCATTTGTTTCACCACTCTCCAAATCAATAGACTTTCCTGGACACTCTACCTGAATGGGTTTCCCCAATGCCTCATTAGACCCCATTGCAAACTTACCCGTGGCTAGCTTATTAGAAACATGGCTACTTGTTCCTCTATAGAGGTATGAATACTATCTTGCAATAACTCTCTCTCTCTCTAAACAAATTGCACAAACGAAAGAAATGTGCTTTTTTCATTCTTAGCTGGTTTGAGCAATTTATGTCACTAGAATGATAGATATATCTCAGATTCGATTCCCTAGCAGCATCCATATCAATCCTACGACCTATTAACATCAGAGTTTGTTTCCTAGCTCTCCTTGAGATAAAGATCATGTATGCACCCAATACAGCTGCAATACCGGCTGCTTGCACAATTAATCGGCGCCGCTTTCTTGCCAAATCATCCATCTAACAGAAATAGAAATAACAACTTGTCAGCGACCAGGGCCACGGAGGAACTGCATCGAGCCCTGGCCCGGAGGAGTCCCAGGAGCTGGGCCGTGGGCCACGGCCCAAGAGGCGACAAGTGAAGCCAGCCCGCTACGTCGACCCTGCCTGGACATCGTGAAGCGTCTACTTAGCTGGAAGGGTGATTCGCTCAGATCAGCTGATTGCTCAAACTTGTAAGACACGGCTGTGCCGTAGGAGGGGCAGTATCCTGTTGGATCGGCTTGCTCATCTCGCTGTACTCGAATTCGTGTGCGATAATCGATAGACTCCCGTATAATCGATCCCAGATCCTCACATCTGGTATCAGAGCCGTCGGTTCTGGAGTTCCCCACCCACCACCACGCTACCCGCCACGCGCTGCGCCGCCGCGCCGCCGCGATGGACAACCTCTCGGCGGAGTCCAAGTCCCTGTACGAGATCCTCAAGGCGGAGAGCAGGGAGGAGTATGAGGCGAGATTCCTGGCGCACAAGAAGGAGATCCTCGACGCCATGAGGGACTACGTCACTGACACCACCAAGCAGATCCAAGAGATCAACACCGCTGTCGACTCCGTGCGGATCGGAATGGGCAAGGAGCTCACCGAGGCGAGGGAGGCCCTCGGCACGGAGCTGGAGGCGGTCAAGGCGCAGATCAGCGCCGACATCGCGCATCTAGCCTCCGCGGTCGATCGAGTTGCGCGCCCGTCCCCGAACACAGCGGCGGGCGGAAGCGGCGGCAACGGCCCAGATGGGCACAGCTCAGACTCACCAAACCCGGGGAAGGGGTGTGCTACTCACACCTCTCCTCCGGGAGGAGGTATGAATTCCGATTCCAAAACTTCGTCACAATTTTTTCCGTCTGGATCTGGGTCACAGGATGCTGATGCATCTACGTCCGCTCCTCGTGTTGAACTGCCGCACTTCGAGGGGACGAACCCGAAGCTGTGGCAGCGGCGCAGTGAGGAGTATTTTCAGCGGTGGAACACTCCGCGGATTCTCTGGGTATCGTACTCAACCTCGCAGTTCACCGGTGCGGCAGCGACTTGGCTGGAATCATTCCTGGAGAGGAACCCGTGTGCGGAGTGGCAGGAATTGGTGGATGGAGTCATGGCGAGATTCATGCGGAATCAGCAGCAAGTCTTACTTAGGAGGCTGTATCACATTTCGCAGACGTCCATGGTTGCTGACTACGTGCAGCGGTTCTCTGATTTGGTAGATCAACTTCAAGCTCACGGTACGAAGTCTGATCCCCTGCATTATCTGACTAAATTCCTGGATGGATTATGGCCAGCAGTGCGTGTTCTGATAGCAATACAGCAGCCTCAAGATTTAGATACAGCTTATACCATGGCCTTGCTTTACGAGGAACTGGGGGATGGGTGTCAACCTCTGCATTCTCCCAGCAGTTCAGGTGGGAATTCTCGGCGTCTGCAGTTGCCACCACAGCCTGCGCCACTGATGACCCACAAGTATAGGGGATCGCAACAGTCTTCGAGGGAAGTATTACCCAACTTGTTGATTCGACACAAGGGGAGACAAAGAATACTTGTAAGCCTTAACACGGAGTTGTCAATTCAGCTGCACAAACAGACTTGCTCGCAAGAGTTTATCAGTAGCAACAGTTTTATAGCAGTAGGAATAGTGAAATAACAACAGCGGTAAAATAAAGACAGCAGTAGTGATTATAGTAAACAGCAGGATTAAAATACTGTAGGCACAGGGACGGATTTAACGGGCGTTGCATGGATGAGAGAAACTCATGTAACAATCAAAGCAGGGGCATTTGGGATAATAATAAAATGGTATCCAAGTACTAATCAATCAATAGGCATGTGTTCCATATTTAGTCGTACGTGCTCGCAATGAGAAACTTGCACAACATCTTTTGTCCTACCAGCCGGTGGCAGCCGGCCTCTAGGGAAACTATTGGATATTAAGGTACTCCTTTTAATAGAGTACGGAGCAAAGCATTAACACTCGTGAACACATGTGATCCTCACATCACTACCATCCCCTCCGGTTGTCCCGATTTCTGTCACTTCGGGGCCATTGGTTCCGGACAGCGACATGTGTATACAACTTGCAGGTAAGATCATAAACAACGAATATCTTCATGAATCAATAACATGTTCAGATCTGAGATCATGGCACTCGGGCCCTAGTGACAAGCGTTAAGCATAACAAGTTGCAACAATATCATAAAAGTGACATCTACGGATACTAGGCACTATGCCCTAACAATCTTATGACTATTACATGACCAATCTCATCCAATCCCTACCATCCCCTTCAGCCTACAGCGGGGAATTACTCACACATGGATGGGGAAACATGGCTGGTCGGTGGAGAGGCGTTGGCGGTGATGGCGGTGAAGATCTCCTCCATTCCCGTCCGGCGTGCCGAACGGAGACTTCGGCTCCCGAGACGGAGTTTCGCGATGTGGCGGCTCTCTGGACGGTTTGCGCGACTTCTCCCCGTGCGTTTTAGGTCGAACCCGATAAGTAGTCCGAAGGGGGCGTCGGAGGCCGGAGGGGGCCACACCATAGGGCGCGCGGGCCCCAGGCCGCGCCGCCTTGTGGTGTGGGGCCCTCGGGCCTCCACCTCACTTGTCCTTCTGTCCGTTATTCTGGGAAAATAGGGCATAAATTCCGAGGATTTTCCGAAAGTTGGATTTCTGCACAAAAACGAGACACCGAGCAATTCTGCTGAAAACAGCGTTAGTCCGTGTTAGTTGTATCCAAAATACACAAATTAGAGGCAAAACAATAGCAAAAGTGTTCGGGAAAGTAGATACGTTTTGGACGTATCAACTCCCCCAAGCTTAGCTTATTGCTTGTCCTCAAGCAATTTAGTTAACAACTGAGCGATAAAAGAACTTTCACGAACACATTTGCTCATATGATGTATATATTCTCATGCTATGGCTAATACTCAAGCAGTTCATAATGAGATACATGCAAATAAGATCATCCAACAGCTATGTCAATCATGGAGAGGTATCAACAATTAATAATAAGCATCATGAATCATGTATATAAGCAGGATTGTAATGTTCATAAGAGAATATGATAAAGTGGTATCTCGCTTGCCCGTATTTGATTGGCAAAACATAAATGCCGAGGCACCTCTGGAGTTCATAGAAAGACTAGAAGTAGTGATTGTCAAAGATAAAAGCATCAAAGTTATACTACAATCAATCATATTTTGAGACAAGCATATTATACTAAGAATGACAGTCGTGCTCTCAAGATAGTGCTCAAAGAAAGAATGGAGACACAACATAAAAGTAAAAGATTGACCCTTCGCAGAGGGAAGCAGGGATTAACATGCGCTAGAGCTTTTCATTTGTAAAGTAGGAGTAAAATTATTTTGAGAAGTGTTTGTTGTTGTCAACGAATGGTAATGGGTACACTAACTACCTCATCAACCGGACTCCTAAGAGCGGCTCCCATGAATTATTTGCATGTTTTTGTGGCACTCCTTCCAACCTTTCTTACACAAACCATGGCTAACCGAATACTCGGGTGCCTGCCAACAATCACATACCATGAAGGAGTGCCTTTTTATTTAACTTTTATTATGATGACGACACTCCCCCCAACCTTTGCTTACACAAGCCATGGCTAACCGAATCCTTCGGGTGCCGTCCAACAATCACAAACCATGGAGGAGTGTCTATTTAACTTAATTAATTCGGACTGGGAATCCCATTGCCGCTCTTTTTGCAAAATTATTGGATAAGCGGATGTGCCACTAGTCCATATGAGAGTCCGTCAAAAGTAAATGACAAGGTTGAAAGCTAAACACCACATACTTCTTCATGAGCTATGAAACATTAACACAAATTGAGAAGCATTTTGAAAGTTTTAAAGGTAGCGCATGAGAATTTACTTGGAATGGTTTGAAATGCCATGCATAGGTACTTATGGTGGACACTTTGGAACAACTTGGTTTTCAGGTGTTTGGAAGCACGAGCGGCGATCCCGCTCAGTACAAGTGAAGGCTAGCAAAAGACTAGGGAGCGACAAATCAAGAGAGCAGTAATTGTCATAATCATGCTTGCGGCAAAATAAATTAACGGAGGCATAAAAGTGATACAAGAACTCTGAAGCAATATAAATCATCGAGGCTTAATTGACTTTTTGTTCAGTCATATGCATGCGTGAGCATGTGCCAAGTCGATATAAATGAATTATTCAGAGGAGGATACCACAATGCCATACCTACTTATGAATAAAACAATGCAAGCGAACATTCATGACATGCTACTCATATTAATAAATTGGAGCTAAACATGAGAGATCATGAACTACTAGACTTTCTCAAATAACATATACCTCACATGAACCAACTAAGCATGCTCACATGGATGAGTATATGTACAAAAATGAAAACAAATAGAGTTCATACCAGCCTCTCACCACAATCAGATTGTCGTAGATCGTCATTATTGCCTTTTCACTTGTATAGCTTGGATAATATGAAATGAAAACCACGCTCCAGCCACCGAAGACCATTGAACTCATGATGAACTTTACAAACCAAAGAAGAGCAGCAAATATTTTTGGTGTTTTCGAATTGGAAACGAAAGAAAACAAGCAAACAAAGCAAAATCTTTTGGGTTTTCTCATAATAAACCAACGATAGCAAATAAAGTAAACTAAGAGCAAAGAACCAAATAAACAAATGATGAAGAGAAACAACAGAAATATTTTTGGTCTTTTTGTGTTTTAAGAAAGAAACAAAACGAAAACAAAAGAATGCAAACTAACAGAAACACAAAAAAGCAGGATGACAGAAATCTGCCAAATCCTGACAGCGGTACAGAAATCGAAATTAACAAAAATCTTCCATTGCTCAGACAAAAAAGTGTTCAACTAATGAAGGTTAGATAACAACCTGGGGCACATGCTCAAAAATTGGCAACTCAAAATAACGTTCTGGCTGTGCGTACGAATTTTTTTGGTAACAGCCCAGAATCTGTTTTTGGATAGCACTTCCCCAAATATCATCTCCTTCTCATTAGAAAACCACTCTAAGAAACTAAACAAGTATGTACAAGTATCCAGCAACCATAATATGCAAAGAATGAGTTATGCCGGTATACCTCCCCCAAGCTTAGGCTTTTGGCCTAAGTGGAGTTCATTCCCATCGAGGGTCAGAGTTCCACGCCGGTGGATCATACATGGAGTGATAATAAGGCCCCTGTGCAGAAGAATATCGTGGAGGCTCCACATGACCATGATGTTGATATGAGGAGCTCGCTGCATCGGATGAAGAGTCGGGGTGCTCCTCGGCCTCCTCCTCACCTTCCCTTGCACGACGGCTTTCCCTTTCTATGTATGCGTTTAGCTCATTTTCGTGATCGACCACCCTTTCGGCATCAAGGTTAAACAGAGCAGGTGCAGGACAATCGTACTAGTTTTTCAATTTTCTTAGTTATGCTCCAATTTTTCTTATACAAAGTTATCCTATAATGCAGGTTGTTCAAATTAGATGCATCTGAAATAAATTCATGTTTAATCATGGAAACAACATCAAGCTTCTCTATAGAAAGCGGAATATCTAAATGGTGAGGTCCTACACCATGCATAGCTAATAAGCGAGAGGCGATAAGACCTCCACAAATTCCTCCTTTCTCACGGTTAGTAGCAAGTCTACAAGCTATTAAAGCACCCAAATTATAAGTCCTATCCTGTTGCAAAGCAGCAGCTAAGAAAGCCAAATCTTGGACAGATAATTTACCTCCAGTCTTCCTAGCAAGAACGCACTTTGTAACGAAATAAGCAAAGTAGCGGATAGCTGGCTGTTGAATGCTACTAATCTTACCACTATCATTGGAGAAGCTCCTCCCATTACAAATCATTGTATAAAGATTCGAGAGCTCCCGGCGTTCCCCGATCTTCTCGCAGGATCCCCACCGCGGCACTCTAATTGCTGTACAAAAATCACTGAAAGGCAAGTTGATAGTTTTGTTATAAACCTTGTACCGGACCATGGGGTTAGTTTGAGACCGGTGAAATTCGAAATCCTGCACAACCGACCGTTAGTTTAGCATATTGGTGAGGTTCACCAACAGTAAAACCTTCCAACCCTGCATTGGAAATCAGTGTTTGAACATCTTGCAGGATTCCTGCATTCCGCATAAAATCCGTGCATGGGTAATAAGAGGGGTATACTCACTCTTCACGATGAACTCTCATGAGTTGCTGTACCTCCAACTCTTGTTGGTTAAGTTGGTGCATACTCCCTTCCATTTTCTGAAATTTTTCAACAATCATTATAAAATTTGATTTCAAGGTATATAATTGAAGGGAACTACTATAGGAACTTGCTAGAGTACTAAACATGCATCAAAACTAGTTTCTTCCTCTTAGAACAAGCATGCAAGCTCACTAAACATGTTATCTACAGCAGCAAAATATTCAAGATATACTCAACCAAACAAAATTCTAATTGGACAATCAAAGGAGTCACATACCAAGGAGTAAATGTGCCAAATTTCAAACAGAAATCTGGGCTGAGCAAGGAGATCGAAAAATCGCAAGTTCTTGAGCATAAACACGAGTGAGAGAAACTTGGTGCGAGTTTTTCGGGAGAGAGAAGATGCTGGGAGGAAGAGATGAAGTAGTGGGGCAAGGAGGGGCCCACACCACGGGTGGCGCGCCCACCTCCTTGGCCGCGCCGGCTGTAGTGTGGCACCTCGGTGCCCCACAGGTCATTCTCTGTACTCCCAGTGCCTCGTCGAAAAATAGGACCAACGGTGTAATTTTTGTAATTTTTAGAGAACTTCGAAAAATGCACATTTCTAGGTATTAAATTAATTATTACTGCGCAGGAAAATGATTTCCAAAATCTTAACGGCTAAGGCATATTGCAAAACAAAAGTGCTACAGCGAGTAAAATAAGTGGAGGGAGAAAAAAAGAAAGAAGTGTTGTTTAGCTCTCTTATGCATTAAAATATACTTGTTAACAAGGTTGATCAAGTCTTGCTACCAAATAAATTTTATATGACATAAGAAGAAATAAACCTCAAATCAATCATGTTACCTTATATTGAATTGATATGGATCCAATCACAAGAGTTTGATATTCTTCTTTAGGCTCATATATAGGACAATCAATGGATCCCACTTTGATAGTTTTCACATTAAAAATTGTATTAACTCCACATACTTTATCAATCCTCTTGGGAAAATAGACAGTGTGTTCCTTATCATCAACATTGAAAGTAACCATGCCTTTATTGCAATCAATAACAGCCCTGCAGTATTAAGAAAGGGTCTTCCAAGAATAATGGACATATTATCATCTTCAGGCATTTCCAACACAACAAAATTAGTTAATATCAAGCAATGCTTGAGTAACTTGAACAGGAACATTTTCACATAAACCAACAGGAATAGCAGTAGATTTATCAGCCATTTGCAAAGATATATCGGTTGGTATCAATTTATCTAAATCAAGTCTCTTATAAAGAGAAAAAGGCATTACACTAACACCTGCTCCCAAATCACATAGAGCAGTTCTAACATAATTATTCTTGATGGAACAAGGAATAGTCGGTATACCTGGGTCTCCAAGCTTCTTTGGAATCTTACCATTGAAGGAGTAATTAGCGAGCATAGTGGAAATTTCCTCATTGGGGATTTTCCTTTTGTTAGTAACAATATCTTTCATATACTTTGAATAAGGAGGCAATTTAATAGCATCAGTCAACGGGATTTGCAAAAATAAAGGTTTCATCCAATCACAAAATTTATTATAATGTTCCTCCTCCTTTGATTTTAGTTACTTAGCAGGAAAAGGCATTTGCTTTTGAACCCAAGGTTCTCTTTCATTACCATGTTTCTCAGCAATAAAATCTTCTTTAGTGTACTTTTTATTTTTAACATGCTTTTTAGGTTCTTTTTCAATTTCTTCTTTATCAGGAGTATCATTCTTATCATTATCTTCCTCATGTTCATTACCACTTTCAGTTTCAGCATCAGAAATAGAAATACTATTAGGATCATTAACAGGTTCAGAGGATTCTACAGCATTCTTATGTTTCTTTTTCTTTTTCTTAGATGGAGCACTAGTTTTAATTAGTTGAGAATCTTGTTCAACTCTTTTGGGGTGCCCTTCAGGATATAGAGGATCCTGGGTAGAAACACCACCTCTAGTTGTTACTTCATAAGCATGTTTTTCTTTAGAATTATTTCCCAACAAGTCATCTTGCACTTTAGTAAGTTGATCAATTTGAGTTTGAACCATTTGAAAATGTTTAACAAGTATCTTAACATCATTGGAGGTTCTCTCCACAATATCATGCAATTCACTAATAGCTCGAGAATTTTCCATTAAATGATTCTCTACTCTCATATTAAAGTTTTCTTGCTTAACAATATAATTATCAAACTCATCTAAGCATTGAGCAGGAGGTTTTGAATACCGAATATCTTCCCTAGTAAAGCGTTGAAGAGAGTGTACCTCAATCATGGATGAAGGGGAGTTATCTCACATAAATCTTCTATAGGAGGTAAATTCTTCACATCTTCAGGTTTAATACCCTTCTCTTTAAGAGACTTCTTGGCTTCCCTCATATCTTCATCATTTAATTTAATCATACCCCTCTTCTTCACTATCGGTGTCGGGTTGGTTCAGGTGTAGACCAATCATCATGATTCCGGCCTATTTTAGCCAATAATTCTTCAGCGTCGTCTGGAGTTCTTTTCCTGAAAACACAACCAGCACAACTATCCAGGTATGCCCTAGACTCAATGGTTAGTCCACTATAAAATATATCAAGTAAATCATGCTTTTCCAAATCATGGTCAGGCTGAGCTCTAATAAGAGAGCAAAATCTCGCCCAAGCCTCAGGGAATTTCTCTCCATCTTCCTGGTCAAAATTATAAATTCTCAAAGCAGCATGTTGAGCACTAGCAGGAAAGTATTTCGGAAGAAAACATCAAGCAATTCTTTTGGACTTTTCATAGAACCAGGAGGCAAATTATTATACCAAGTTTTAGCATCATCCTTTAATGAGAAAGGAAAAATTTTAGCGACAAAATAAGTACGCATCTTAACATCATCAGAAAACAAGCCACTAAGAGTAGATAACTCAGTCATGTGTTCAACAGCACTTTCTTTTTCAGTACCACAAAAGGGTGTTTTCTCAACAATAGCTATATGAGATAGATCAAGAGAAAAATCATAATCTTTATCCCTAATGTTTATAGGAGATGTGGCAAATTTAGGATCGGGAGATAGTTTATATCTAACAGCATGTTCTGCAAGCAACTTTTTAATTTTTCTTGCATCAGTAGTAGCATTGCATTTTTCAATAAAATCATCATCAAGCTCTACATAATCTTCATCAAGATCATCACTAGAATATTCAACGGACTCAGGTGAATTAACGGGTGTAGCAGCATTTTCATTAGGAGTTTCAGTATTTTCAATTTGTCTAGACTTAGCAATTGTAGTATCTAGAAAAGATCCTAACGAACCATCATTATCAAGCACAACAGAAGCATCATCACAATTATGAGAGGAATTTTCAGATTCAGCAGAAGTACCAGCATTTGAAGCTTGTGGTGGTGAAACAAGTTTACTTATCCCAGATGGTGAATCAAGAGCAGCAGAGGTACTAAGAGTTGTACCTTTTCTTGTAGTGGATGGTAATATGGCGATCTTAGTATCGCAAGGTTTACCCATGATGGAGAATTTGCAGCGAACAATATCAATCCAAGTGAACTTCCAAATAAAGCTATGCTCCCCGCAACGGCGCCAGAAAATAGTCTTGATGACCCACAAGTATAGGGGATCGCAAGTCTTCGAGGAAGTATTACCCAATTTATTGATTCGACACATGGGGAGACAAAGAATACTTGTAAGCCTTAACAATGGAGTTGTCAATTCAGCTGCACCTGGAAACAGACTTGCTCGCAAGATTTTATCAGTAGCAACAGTTTTATAGCGGTAGGAATAGTGAAATAACACAGCGGTAAAATAAAGACAAGAGTGATTATAGTAAACAGCGGGATTAAAATACGTAGGCACGGGACGGATTTAACGGGCGTTGCATGGATGAGAGAAACTCATGTAACAATCAAAGCAGGGGCATTTGCAGATAATAATAAAACGGTATCCAAGTACTAATCAATCAATAGGCATGTGTTCCATATTTAGTCGTACGTGCTCGCAATGAGAAACTTGCACAACATCTTTTGTCCTACCAGCCGGTGGCAGCCTCTAGGGAAACTACTGGATATTAAGGTACTCCTTTTAATAGAGTACCGGAGCAAAGCATTAACACTCCGTGAACACATGTGATCCTCACATCACTACCATCCCCTCCGGTTGTCCCGATTGTCACTTCGGGGCCATTGGTTCCGGACAGCGACATGTGTATACAACTTGCAGGTAAGATCATAAACAACGAATATCTTCATGAATCAATAGCATGTTCAGATCTGAGATCATGGCACTCGGGCCCTAGTGACAAGCGTTAAGCATAACAAGTTGCAACAATATCATAAAAGTGACATCTACGGATACTAGGCACTATGCCCTAACAATCTTATGACTATTACATGACCAATCTCATCCAATCCCTACCATCCCCTTCAGCCTACAGCGGGGAATTACTCACACATGGATGGGGAAACATGGCTGGTCGATGGAGAGGCGTTGGCGGTGATGGCGGTGAAGATCTCCTCCAATTCCCCGTCCCGGCGGAGTGCGAACGGAGACTTCTGGCTCCCGAGACGGAGTTTCGCGATGTGGCGGCTCTCTGGAGGGTTTATGGCGATTTCGACTTCCCGGTGCGTTTTTAGGTCGAACCCGATAAGTAGTCCGAAGGGCGTCGGAGGCCGGCCGAGGGGGCCACACCATGGGGCCGCGCGGGCCCCCTAGGCCGCGCCGCCTTATGGTGTGGGGCCCTCGGGCCTCCACCTCACTTGTCCTTCGGCTCCGTCGATCAGGAAAATAGGGCCTTCGCATAAATTCGAGGATTTTCTGAAAGTTGGATTTCGCACAAAAACGAGACACCAGAGCAATTCTGTTGAAAACAGCGTTAGTCCGTGTTAGTTGTATCCAAAATACACAAATTAGAGGCAAAACAATAGCAAAAGTGTTCGGGAAAGTAGATACGTTTTGGACGTATCAGCCACCTCCTCCCCCTCCTGCAAAGTGGATTTCCAAAACAGTTGAGGAGAAGCGGGGTGCTGAATCCAGTAAGTATGGTGTTGCTGCGAAATGGCAGAGTCTGAAGGCGTATCGCAGGGCTAAGAATCTATGTTTCACCTGTGGCGAGAAATTTAGCAGAGAGCATCGCTGTAGCAACACTATCTCCCTGCATGTGGTACAAGAGATGGTTGAGTTTTTGCAGGACTCTGACTCAGATCAGGATGAGGCACCTGAACATGAAGAGATGGTTCCGGCCAATTCTATGATGCTCTCTATTGCAACTACTCAAACTTCTGTTGCAGCTCCGAAAACAATGCGTATTCCAGTAGTGGTGCAGGGAAGGGAGCTCTTGTTTTTGATTGACTCTGGCAGCTCGACTTGCTTCATTGACAGCCAAGTAGCTGCTGAATTGAATGGTGTCCAGAAGGCTCCAATATCTCTCAAAGTCAAGGTTGCGGGTGGTGAGTTACTCGACTGTTCTGAGCAGGTTACTGATATGAAATGGAGCACTCATGGCTGCGAGTTTGTGGATTCTTTCCGTGTGTTGGATCTAAGGAGCTATGATGGGATTGTTGGGCTGGATTGGTTAGCTAAGCACAGCCCCATGCTCACTCATTGGGAAGAACAATGGATCGCAATTGTCTATGCAGGGACGTGGACTGTTTTGTATGGAGGGGGTGATAATCAGCAAGCAAATGCAGTTGTGGAGCTCCAGTTTGTCCATGACAACATACAGCCAGAGCAGGAACTATTCAATGAGGATATTCAAAGTCTCCTCGACCAGTTTGAGAAGGTTTTCGCTGAACCCACTGGTCTACCGCCTCGCCGTCAGTATGATCATCAGATTCCATTGATTCCTGGAGCAAGACCTGTATCCGTTAGACCATACCGTGTCGTCCCTGAATTGAAAACAGAGATTGAGAAGCAGGTAGCTGAGCTGCTCAGGCAAGGAATCATCACTCATAGCACTAGTCCATTTTCTTCACCTGTGTTGCTGGTGCGTAAGGATGGGAATGCTTGGAGGCTTGTGGTTGATTTTCGCTGGCTTAATGCTCTCACCATGAAAGGGAAGTATCCCCTGCCCGTAATTGATGAGCTTTTGGATGAATTAGCTGGGTCTCAATGGTTCTCGAAATTGGATCTGTGAGCAGGGTACCATCAGATTCGTTTGGCTCCTGGTGAGGAATACAAAATAGCATTCCACACCCACAATGGGCATTATGAATTCAAAGTAATGGTGTTTGGGTTGAGTGGTGCGCCTGCGACATTCCAGTCTGCGATGAATGCAGCTCTAGCTCCAGTCTTTCGTAAGTTTGTTTTGGTCTTTTTCGATGACATATTGATTTACAGTCCAACATATGAGCAGCACTTGGAGCATATCAAGACTGTTTTGGAGATTTTGGCAAAAGAACAGTGGCAAGTGAAACGCTCTAAATGCTCATTTTCTCAGCGCAAGGTAACATATTTGGGGCATGTCATCACTCCTGAAGGAGTTGCAACTGATGATACAAAATTGCATCCGTTAAGAATTAGCCAGTTCCTGCGAATCTTAAGGAGTTGCGAGGATTTTTAGGTCTGAGTGGTTATTATCGTAAGTTCATCCGGCACTACGCCATCATCAGCCAGCCCTTGACAGCTTTGTTAAAAAAGGGAGCTCTCTTCATTTGGACTGATGCTACTGAAACGGCATTCCAAACACTCAAGACTGCTCTCATCACTGCTCCTGTCTTGGCATTGCCAGATTTCACTAAGCCATTCACGGTTGAGACTGATGCTTGTGATGTGGGAATTGGCGCAGTGTTGTCCCAGCAAAATCATCCAGTTGCTTTTGTCAGTCGACCTTTGGGGCCACGGAATAGAGGATTATCTGTGTACGAGAAGGAGTACCTAGCTATCCTCTTGGCTGTGGAGCAGTGGAGGCCGTACCTGCAGCTGGGCGAGTTCGTCATTAGGACTGATCATAAGAGCCTCACTCATTTAACAGATCAGCGCCTCCACACGGATTGGCAAAAGAAGGCTCTCACTAAATTAATGGGGCTGCAATACACGGTTGCATACAAAAAAGGAATACTGAATGGAGCTGCTGATGCATTGTCTCGCAAGCCAGTTGATAGCTCAGAGGTTTTTACAGTTTCAGTGATTAAACCAGTGTGGGTGGAATCTGTCGAGCAGAGTTATGAAGGGGATGCACATGTACAATCAATTATACAGAAGCTTGCTATTGATCCCAAGTCTGAGCAGCATTACACTTTCAAGTCCGGATTGTTGAGGTATGATAACCGTATTTGGATAGGAGAGGATCAACAACTGCGCTCCCAGATTATCACTGCCTTACATGACAGTCCACAAGGGGGGCACTCTGGATTCCCTGTCACTTATCGCCGGATAGTTTCTCTATTCAAATGGCCTCAAATGAAAGCAGCCGTGAGAGATTATGTTCGAGCCTGTCATGTGTGCCAAAAGGCCAACCAGAGCGCATCCATGCCCCCGGGCTTCTCCAGCCACTGCCTATTCCCTCCAAACCTTGGGATATGGCTACAATGGATTTCATTGATGGATTGCCAACTTCTCGGCAATACAACTGCATTCTAGTGGTTGTGGACAAGTTGACGAAGTATGCTCATTTCCTGCCCCTTAAACATCCATATACAGCTAGTAAGGTGGCTGAGTTATTTGTGGACGGAATTTACAAGCTGCATGGACTGCCTGCGGTGCTCGTTTCTGACCGTGATCCAGTATTCACAAGTCAATTCTGGCAGGGTGTTTTCAAGGCCACGGGAACTGAACTGAGGATGAGCACTGCCTACCATCCTGAAACAGATGGTCAGACTGAGAGGGTTAACCAGTCGATTGAATGTTTCCTTCGTTGTTTCATCAGTGCTAACCCGCAGAATTGGAGCCGTTGGTTGTCCTTGTGTGAGCATTGGTACAACACTAATTGGCATGCATCGCTCGGCAAATCGCCATTTGAGGTTCTGTATGGGAGGCAACCAAGGTACTTTGGTATTTCAGCTTCTGACAGTATATCCCCCTTGGATGTGCAACTCTGGCTTAAGGAGCGTGAATTGGTAATGGACTCTGTTCGCCAGCACTTGCTTCGCATGCAGCAGCGGATGAAAAACCAGGCGGACAAGCACAGGACGGAGCGTGTGTTTTCCGTTGGTGACATGGTCTTCTTGAAACTCCAGCCGTACGTGCAGTCGTCTGTTGAGCGTCGAGCGAGTCACAAGCTTGCGTTCAAATTCTTTGGCCCTTACTCAGTGGTTGAGCGCATTGGAGCGGTTACCTACAAATTGCAGCTTCCACCTGGGAGCAGAATTCACCCAGTCTTCCACGTTTCGCAGTTGAAACCATGTCTGGGGCCTGGACAGCAGGTTTTACCTCACCTTCCTTTGCCTAATGCAACAATGCAGGTACCTGTCCGGGAGCTACGGCGCCGTGTTCGTCAAAAGGGGCATCGTACTATCGTCCAAGTGCTAATCCAGTGGAGTGGAGCTTCTGAAGACATGGCTACCTGGGAAGATCTCGAATCCCTCAAGCAGAAGTTTCCTCGAGCGCCTGCTTGGGGTCAAGCAGGCAATCAAGCAGGGGAGGATGTCAGCGACCAGGGCCACGGAGGAACTGCATCGAGCCCTGGCCCGGAGGAGTCCCAGGAGCTGGGCCGTGGGCCACAGCCCAAGAGGCGACAAGTGAAGCCAGCCCGCTACGTCGACCCTGCCTGGACATCGTGAAGCGTCTACTTAGCTGGAAGGGTGATTCGCTCAGATCAGCTGATTGCTCAAACTTGTAAGATACGGCTGTGCCGTAGGAGGGGCTGGATCCTGTTGGATCGGCTTGCTCATCTCGTTGTACTCGAATTCGTGTGCGATAATCGATAGACTCCCGTATAATCGATCCCAGATCCTCACACAACTCAACACACCAATTTTACAACCAACAATAAACAAAAGGGTGCAATTTTAATGCCCACAAATAGTTAGCAAAAGTATACTATTCTGCTAACCACAAACGTATACTGCTGCAATTTAAATGCCCACAATCGTATATCATAGTACTGACCAGAAAGTAATAGCAGGAAGAGGGTGTTGTGCTACTACCTTGGGAGTTGCTGGTGATGCCAAAAGGGAGTCGCACGGATCTGGCGGGGCGAGCTGGCTTCTGCTTTGGTTCTCGTCCTGTGCAGGGGAGATGGAGATGGCGGCCGTCGGAGAAGGAGGCCGACGCGCGAGGTCGAGGAATGGCCCGGTCAGCCTTGACCGACGGGCGCCGAGGTGGAGCTCTCGACAGCTCCATGCCGGCTCGATCTGCGAGTTCGCGGCCGTCCAGGGGAGGAGCGTCGGGAGGCGGCCTCGATCTACCTTCCAGCGGGTCTCAGGGGAGCCTGGGGAGTCGGGGGAGCCGGCGAGCTCGGGGCGACGGCGGCGGCGATGCGTGAGAAGGAGAGAGGAGCGGGGGTTTCTGGCTCGGGGGTACGGGGTGGAGGTGAGACGGTTCGCGGGAGTGGGATGCGCGGAGATTTTTTCGGGGCCGCGCGGTCTCGCTTTCCGGACGAGCTCAACCGAGCTGAGGTGAGAAGCTCGATTCGGGCTTCGCAATCGGGCAAGGCCGAAGGCCGTTTTCCGTATGAGGTGGGCACTGCCCAGGTAGGCTGACCCGACCTAACAAACACTGGATGGCCCAAAATTCTCGGTTGGGAGGAGATTTTTTGGGTATACCCGACCTATCAAACACACCCTTAGTACACGGAACTACATATCGTACACATATATTCAGAGAATTGCTTACACATTGTTTCAATAGTAGTAGTACACACTCCAAAACAGTTGGTGCTTATTCGGACAGAATGTCATTGCAAGGAAAATAAGCATTGAAATATGGCGCGCTACAAATATTTCCATTGTCAGCTTCTCTGACAGTAAATAATTAAGTCTTCTTTTCTCAACAAACACAGCCGAAACTCTAACTGTGTCCTCTCAAAAAAAAAATACTCTAACTGTGTTTTGTACCATCGAGAAATTGTAAACAGTTAAGTCTTCTTTTCTCAACAAACATTGCCCACTTGGAATGTCGTCAGCAACTTCTTTACAGATATTGTAGAGATTGTAAACCTGCACAAAGAGGTCAGTGATAGAATCATAATAGAACTGATCGTTCAAGCAAATTCAAACGGAAAAGCCATTTAATAAATATAGTGACCTTTAAAATCCGTAAAATAAAAGCAAATAAGGACCATGGAATTAAGGGTTGCCTTTCTGACAAAATCATAGACCAAGAGGCAAAGAATAAATTAGTGTAACAAAAACGAATAGCCGTCAATTAATGTGGCCGAAGAGCGAGCGGGACTGGAGATGAACTTGACGTCGAGAGCCATTACTTGGAGGTACCGGCTCCAGCTGCTGTTTTTGAGACAGACGGAGAAGCTGGCCGTGGTGGGTGGTGACGGCCAGCAGGTGGTGGAGAGAAATTAGCAAGAGGGAAAGGCGATCCAGCCCAAGCAGAAGGGCCAGCGCGCAGCGATGAAGAAACTGCCCCCAACAACAAGGAATTCATGGTGGCAGAACCCCAAATAGAAACACGCAAGCCGCCGATTAGAAGTCCCGAACTTGCGAAAGAGAATAGCGACCCCAGCAGTGGACAACCAACCGGGAGAGAGGCATACAAAGAATGCAACACTGGAAGGCGGTAACCTTGCTGACAAGCAGGCCCAACCAGAGGTCGGTTACACCAGGAAGCAACGCAGTCAAACAGACGCAAAGAAAACAAAATTGGCAGCGGTGGAGGCAGAACATGGGACCAACGATAGGGACGGGCCGATCAACCACAGGCGTTGCCAACCCTGGGAGCTTAGTGCTCTTAGAAGATGTGTTGCATCATCTCTATATTAGGACGTGATGCCCATATGAATGCTTATCAAACACATGTTAAAGTTCCACCAATATTATATCTTTGATGAATTGTTTGTGTCCACTACAACATAAAAAGAGAGTAGACAAGTGAACCCATGAACCCTGGTCCATTTTAAATGGGAAGAAACACCTTTCCAACACAATTATCACACTATATTTTCTGCAATTTATTAATCTGAAAATAAAAAATACTTTCTTCACTTGCAAACACACACAAAAACCCGAAAACCTCTATCATTTTACTGTTTTTATTTTGCTTGCTAGTTTACTTGCTTTACTTTACTTTATTTATATTTATATTTAGATTTCATATTACTAATACGAAACCTTGTGCTTGACAACCACGCGGTGGATTTGGGGACACAAGACAAAAGCTTTGATTTGCAGGTTGCTAGAAGAGGAGAAGAAGAAACAAGTAACTAGCCAACTCCCTGAGAGTTTGATATAAAACCTCGAGTCACCCTCGTGGAGAAAAGACGCTTGCTACAACACTCTGCGCTAGGAGTCCTAATAAAATTGTACACAGGGAGTTGTTGCCATCAGTGGTGAGTTTAAAAAACTCAATTATTTCTTTCAAAAGGTAGGGATATTCTACCTAGTGTCATGTCCTCATGCGCATCAACAAAACGGTCTAGCTGAGCGCAAGTATAGACATATTGTTGAAGTTGGTTTGTCACTTCTTGCATATGAATCTATGCCACTCAAATTTTGGGATGAGGACATTCTTACGATAGTCTATCTCATTAATTGTCATCCTAGTAGGGTTACTAACTCGAATACACCCATTGAGCATAATTTTGGTCACAAGGTAGACTACACATTTTTGTATATATTTGGTTGTGCATGTTTGTCAAACCTTCAACCGTATAATAAACGCAAACTCGAGTTTCGCTCCAAGCAATGTGCTTTTCTTGGGTACAGTACACAAGTCCCTTTATATATCTACTGGTCATGCATGTGTATATTTCTCGTGATATTATGTTTGATGAATCTGTTTTTCCGTCTACATCACTCCATTCTAATGTCGGTGCACAATTAAGAGCAGAAATTCTCCCCTTTTCCTTCCTCTTTGCAACTCATTCATATGCATGATCATGAGGGGCATGATTTACAGTTTGATGTTGATGCTAATCGTGCTAACAATGTTCCCGCTGAGTCATTTGTATAGGAATAAACTCAAAATTCTACTCCACGAGATTTTTCTTGCCATTTTTCTCTTTGTGGCACGGATCCTGATGTCTACGGGTGCTTCTATTCTTGTAGACAGTGTTGGGCCTCCAAGAGCAGAGGTTTGTAGAACAGCAGCAAGTTTTCCCTTAAGTGGATCACCCGAGGTTTATCGAACTCAGGGAGGAAGAGGTCAAAGATATCCCTCTCAAGCAACCCTGCAATCACGATACAAGAAGTCTCTTGTGTCCCCAACACACCTAATACACTTGTCAGATGTATAGGTGCACTAGTTCGGCGAAGAGATAGTGAAATACAAGTAGTATGGATGTATATGAGTGGTAATAGCAATCTGAATAAAATATGGCAGCGAGTAAACATGCAGTAGAACAGTAAATAAACGATGTTTGCAGTATTGGAAACAAGGCCTAGGGATCATACTTTCACTAGTGGACACTCTCAACATTGATCGCACAATAAATAATAACTTCTCTCATTTGTGCTACATACACTCTTGTTTGATAATGAACACCATTTGTTGCGTAGGATTACACGAACCCTCAATGCCGGAGTTAACAAGCTCCACAACATTCGATATTCATGTTTAAGTAACCTTAGAGCATAATAGATCTTTGCAAAATAGACCGAGTACTAACATAGCATACACACTGTCACCTTTACACTATGAAGGGGAATAGATCACATCAATACTATCATAGCGATAATCAACTCCATAACCTACAAGAGATTATGATCATAATCTACGACAAGAACTACACGATGCACACACTCACCATTACACCATGCAGGAGGAATAGACTACTTTAATAACATCACATGAGTAACACATAACTAGTAGCGATACAAAGCTCATCATATGGATCTCAATCATGTAAAGCAGCTCATGAGATCATTGTATTGGAGTATAGAGAGAGAGATTAACCACATAGCTACGGTAGAGCCCTCAGCCCCGGGGGAGAACTACTCCTCCTCATCATGGGAGACAGCGGCGGTGATGAAGATGGCGGTGGTGTCGATGGAGGAGCCTCCGGGGCACTTCCCCGTCCCGGCGGCGCCCAGAGACTCTGTCCCCCAGATCTTGGCTTCGCGATGGCAGCGGCTCTGGAACTTCTCTCGTACCGTGGCTTATTCGTATAGGGTTTTCGATGCAGGGGCTTTATATAGGCGAAGAGGCGGAGTCGGAAGGTCGACGAGGCGATGACACACTAGGGGGGCGCGGCCCACCCCTGGCCGCGCCACCCTGTCGTCTGGTGGCCCAGTGGCCCCCCTCTGGCCTCTCTCGGGTGTTCTGGAAGCTTCGTGGAATTTCGGGCGTTGATTTCGTCCAATTCGAGAATATTTCCTTACTAGGATTTCTGAAACCAAAAACAAAAAGGAACGGCACTTGGCATCTTGTCAATAGGTTAGTTCGAAAACGCATCAAAACGATATAAAGTGTGAACAAAACATGTAAGTATTGTCATAAAACAAGCATGGAACATCAGAAATTATAGATACGTTGGAGACGTATCAGATCCCAAAGAAGATTATATTTCCATCATCCAATCATGGCGCATAGGCACTCAGGCGCAATCTCCATCAGGATCGGCGATGCAATCCGCCGCGGATTGGTCCTCGTCAAGGTCAGCCGTGGTCCCTAACCACGTGGCAACTCGTGGCTCGCCCGCCCTGCGTCTCGCTGGCCCCTGCGGGGGCGTTTTCCCGTCTGATGCGCTTGACGATGAGCTCTCATCGCTTTTCTCCGGATCTGTTGTGACCACCGACTCCGACACACGGCATACCACATGATCTTCTGGGACTGATTTGTCTAGATCCTCATATTCTCCTGGATCCGCTGTGGACAGTGCGCCTATAGCTTCCGGTGTACCTGTTTCGGATCGCCCGCGTACAAGGCTTCAAAGTGGTATCTCTCAAACTAAAATTATCGTCCGATTGACACATGTGAAGCCCTTGCGGATCTTAAGTGGAAGGATGTTATGCATGAGGAGTATATGGCGATGAAGAAAAATAACACATGGTATTTGGTTCCATTTGGGGTTGATAAGAATGTGATCGGTTGCAAATGGGTTTACAAAGTGAAGGGACGTGCTGATGGTTCTGCTGATCACTATAAGGCTCGTTTGGTTGCAAAAGGCATTAAGCAACATTATGGCATCGAATATGAGAACACTTTTAGTCCTGTGGTGAAGGCGGCGACTATTTGCTTGGTGCCCGCTCTTGCAGTTTCTCGGGATTGGCACCTTCGTCAGTTAAATGTGAAGAACATGTTTCTGCATGGTGTTCTGGAAAAAGATGTCTACATGAGGCAGCAACCTGGCTATGAGGATAAAGCTTTGTATGGTTTGAAACAGGCACCTCGAGTTTGGTACTCTCGGCTTAGTTCCAAACATCAGTCTCTTGATTTTTCTGCATCTAAGGCTGATACTTCTCTATTTTTCTACAACAAAGGGGGAGTGTCTATATTCATTCTCATCTATATTGATGATATTCTTGTTGCCAGTTCATCAGAGAAGGCCATTGATGCTCTCCTTCATGATCTTGGACTTGACTTCGATTTTAAGGATCTGGGGGCATTGCATTATTTTCTAGGCATTGATGTGCATAAGGTACATAATGGCATAGTTCCCTCTCAAGAAAAATATGCTAATGATCATTTGATGCTCCTTTGTCAGTAACTGAGGGTGAGTTATTGAGTAGCGATGAATCTACTAGCTATCGAAATATTGTTGGTCCGCTGCAGTATATTACATTGACTAGGCCTCATATTGCTTTTTCTATGAATAAGGTCTATCAATTGCTTCATGCAGCTACCACTGTTCACTGGACATTGGTAAATCACCGAGGCACAATACTCTTGGTTTGTGTTTGAGTAGGTCTGCTACTTCTGATAGTGCTTTTTCTGATGCTGATTGGACTGGTTGTCCTTCTGATAGAAGGTCTACTAGAGATTTTGCTATGTTTTTGGGCCCAAATTTGATCTCATGGAGTACAAGGGAGCAGACTGAAATGTCTAGCTCAAGCACAGAGGCTGAGTATAAAGCCTTGGCTAATGCCACAACTTAAGTTATATGGGTACAAAGTTTACTTGTTGAATTGGTGTACCACAGGATCGAGTGACATGTTTATGGTGTAATAATATTGGAGCTATATATCTCTCTACTAATCTTGTGTTTCATGCTCGAACTAAGCATGTTGCAGTGAATTATCATTTTATTCGCGAGAGAGTAGCTCAAAAGCTTTTGGACAAACGGTTGATTCCTTCAGGAGATCAAGTGTCTGATTGTTTCACAAAGTCACCGTCTCTGAAGCTGCTAGCAGTATTTCATCACAATAATAACTTTGGATAAGTTATGATTGAGGGGGAGTGTTAAATATTGTATCTTTTTAGCTTTGTATGTATATATCTCTAAATTGTATCATGTATACACCTTGGTACAGAGGTGGACCCTTTGTATGTTCTCACCATATATAATGAAGTACTGCAACCCTTGTTAGCGTTACGCTGGCCATACATTTTGATAGTATCTCGCGTTGCCTCCCTCGTGTGTGACTCTCGCGCGAGAAGCAACCGCCATGCGCACCCCACACCCTGCTTCCCAACCCCGGTGACATGGCTCCCTTCCGCCATCAATTTCCCCAATGGTCGCGAAGGTCCTCTGCCCCAACCCTTTCTTCTTCGTCTTCAACGTGGAGCTCCGCAGTGGGAATTTTCGACCGAGCAATGGCTCGGTGACTTCCGGCTTGACTCCTCCAACCATAAGCCTCACCCTGGGCCCATGCTCACTTCTCGCCCTCCAATTTTAGGTTATGCCCGCATGAGCGTTGACTTTGACTTTGGCTTGCTCCGGCCGCTGACATGCTCCATCGCACTCGGATCCCCACGTTCATCTGGGTGGTACTCGAGATGATCGACGGCTCCTTTCTAACCGTCCTAGTGCCACCGCCGTGTCTAGGCGTGCTTTGTAGCCGCAGGCCGCGAGAATTCCGGCGAGTCCATCGGCAGGAGCTGACACTTCCCTCTCGCCAACCTATTGTGGTTTACAATGCATTGGAAATTTTGCCTTCAAATACGAGATACTTGGGCGTCGATTTTCTGTGCACCTTAAAAATATGTACGGGTCGGTCAGGTTTAGGACATCTAGAATGAAAGTTTTTTTCATAAAAAAACTGTAAAATAACAGTTATTTTACGGTTTTTTACTATTTTGCTAAAGGATTTGGTAGAAACGCTCTTATCGATGGGTGGTCCGGTGCATGCCTGCGTTGGTCGACACGTGTGCATGCAGCTTCCAAATGAGTTCCCCGGGCGTCCAGGGGCAACAGTTAACTGAGAGAAGCATGTAGTAACACCACCCGATGATAACCCGACGGCTGCGCGCCGCCGGCCCGACAGCCCCGGAAAGGCAGACGCGCGATGCAAGCTACTCCGTACTTTGCCGGATGGCGATGCATGCAAGCGGTACGTGGTCATGTGGAAGGCGAGGCGGCTACGTGCCCGGCTCCTCCTCACAAGCCTAGCACCTCCCCTCTCCCCGTCCCGTCCCTCTCCCTGCCCCCGCCCGGCCCCTCTCCACCTATCCATCCATCTATCGCCTCGCCTCCTTCCCCGGCCCGACGCGCACTGCATGGCTCTGCCACACACACAACTCCGCGCGCGCCGCACTCTGCCTCCGCCACGGACCGCTCCATAACTATCTCCGCCTCCGCAGTCTCCCCGCCTTTGCTTCAAGCCACTCCATCGCCATATACCCAGTGTATATCTTACACCGGCTATACACTACACACACAAAGCTAGCTCACCTCCGTTCTACTCCGCCAGCCCAATCCCTGGACGACACAGCCACCTGCCGCCCGTCGCGTCGATCGCCTCCTCGCTCTTTTCTTTTGGAGCATATATCTTGATAGCATTGGAGGTGGCAGAGCGTGATGAATAACCAGTGCGTGCCGAGCTGGGACCTGGAAGAGACGGTCGGTGCCGGGATCACCCCGGTGTCCGCCGGGCCAGCGCTGCGCATGGCTTCTCACGCGGCGCCGGTCGCCGTCCCCATGCCGGATCAGTACGACGAGGTGGCGGAGCTGACGTGGGAGAAGGGCAACATCTTTTGGCAGGGGCTGCTCAGCCGTTCCACGCCCAAGTACCCGGCCGCGCCGCCGACGGCTCCGTCGCAGATTCATGCCATCAGCAGTGGGGGAGATCACCACGAGACGCTCGAGGCGGTGGTGGGCGAGGCGGCCGCGCGGCTGTCGTCTCACCCTCACCTTGCGCAACCGCGGGTGCCTACAACCGCGCCTTGGCTCCGCGTGGGCGCGCCGGCCGACGGGCTCGTGCCGTGCGCGGCGAGGAGTGACGACGCGGCGGAGGCGGAGGCGCGGAGGAAGCGGGCGCGGCTGCTCGGTGAGGATGGGCGGGTGTGCGCTAGCCAGGGGAGCGCCGCGCCTGGCCGACGCGAGAGCACGCTCCTCACGAAGCTAGACCCCTGCGGCACCGGCACCGATGACGTGTGCGGGTTCACCACCACCAACAACAATTCCACCTCGCTGGACCATGGCTCCCCGGAGGATACGGAGAACACCAGCTTCGGCGGAGGCGCCAGCGATTCCCGCTGCTTCAGCCGTCGGTCGCAGGCAAGCTAACAGACTCTCACACGTTTAAAGCATGTCTCGATCATAAGCATCTCACATGCACGTACGTACGTAGATCCAGCTTATTGCCTTGAC
Source organism: Lolium multiflorum (assembly GCA_030979885.1). Taxonomy (NCBI): domain Eukaryota; kingdom Viridiplantae; phylum Streptophyta; class Magnoliopsida; order Poales; family Poaceae; genus Lolium; species Lolium multiflorum. The sequence goes on from CM061747.1 coordinate 145,543,367, forward strand.
CCGTATGGGCTTGCAGATTCCCTGGGTTTTGTTTTTTGCTTCCATCTAATTGCTGCATGCATTATTTGTTGGGATACAAAAGGGAGACGGGCTGTGCGACGAGGCAGAGAACGTCGTAATCAAAGGGGAAGCTCCCATGAGGTCATCCATCTGTACTAAGAGGAGCCGGGCCGCTGCCATCCATAACGAGTCGGAGCGTGTAAGCAACAAGCCAACAACCTCATCTTCTGCACTCATGCATTACAATGATTTGTTTGCTTAGAATTTTCACATCGTTATGTACTCTTTGATTATGACATGCATGTCTAATGTGCTAACGTCTAGCTTCAAGCATCTCGTGCCTTCAGTACATTTCTAGGGTGCGTAGACTGTAGACTACGTGCACTCGTGAGTACCAGTGGTAGAGTACTAGAGTGTGTGGGTTATATGTCTCCAGCTTTTACTCGCGCAAAAGAGAATCGTGTTTGAGCAAGCTGGGCTAGGGTCAACTTGTTCTCCTAATCTTTAAACTCTCAAGCTAGTAACTTGAGTTGACTTAGATTCCAAGATAGAAATCAGAGCTTTTGCTTGGGTGTCACTCCCTCTCTAACCTTTAACCCTTGTGGATGGCTAATATCTCCATATAACCTTTCATGGGTTACGTATCCCTTTAACTTGAATGGTTGGGAGAGGGTCCCTGGGGGACACTGGAGCACACCTCAGGAATCAGACCAACCTGCACTTAATCACAAAATAATTATAAAGCTAATCTAGAAAGGACCTAAGAGCCACAAATTTCCGTAGCCTCCTTCTCACCCTTTGGGAATAATAAATTTAGGTGGAGACCATTAATTCCGATGTCGTTTTCCACTTTGACATATTAGACTAAAACGTTCTGCAAAATACACTTGGTATAATCTTATCCATCCCTAGCAATCATAATCTTATCCATCTCTGTCAAACTTGCACAAAATGGGCTTTTGGAGTTTGTATGCGTATGAGGATAAGAGCACGAACTCTAAAGCATTGCTATCTGCCGAAATACTGCATTTCCAAATCCAAGTCATACTTTTTAAGTCTATAGAAAAATGTACGAGTATCTATAACACCAAATTAGTTTCATAAGATTCATCATAAAATATATTTCTGTCCAATCATATTTGAAGTTGCACATATTAGTACATTTAAATACTTTAGTCAAAATTAAAGTTGTTTATCTTAGGGCAAATCTAGAACTTGAGTTAATTTGGAACAAAGGCAATAATGAATTGTTTGTTCAAGAGGTGGTGATAGTAAAAAAAATTAGCGGGAACTCAATACCTCGTTTTTTGATAGGCGCTAAATAATAATCAATTGAGGTTTGATAGTTGTGGTCTTACGGAGCGATTCATCACGCCGTTAGATGTGTGTTTGATCCAAGAATGTGGCGTGGAGGGAAATGGAAGGAAGTGAAATTCACCTAGCAAGGATAGTTCAGGCAGGTTGATGGTCGGGCGCCGAGCAAATTAGATGGCGATGGTTAAGCATCTACAAGTGCATCGTCGCAAACCGATCACTCCAAGTATGCATGTCTAGCTAAATGCACCAAGCAGATAGATCACTAATTGTCTCATAGAACCATCCGTCTTTGCGAAGTTCTCAATCTTTTATATTAAGGAGAAGTGTTCGCATCAGGTTCAAACAAAGAAAACAACATAGGATCTTCTAGCACAGAGACAAATCTACCCTTTCGGTTCATTCCTTGCTTGTAATCCATCATAAATTCATAATCTGCTTCAAGTCGAGAACAAATTTTATGAGGACACTAGTACAAGAAAAAAAATACGCATACACCATATTATTGACAGGTCCGTGGTGAGCACAGCAGCCTGACAGGATCAATGACGCCGTGTAATAGCTAGGGTTTGTGTTGTGTGGGTGGGGTTGGACATCCCTAGTTTTTGTCTTTTGGTGTGCATCCTGATCGGCCTTTATCGTTATCGCATAAACCGGCCAGTGATAACTGTTAAGCACCGGACAGTGGTGTGTTGTTTAGTAGTAGTTGGTTAGAACATGTCTAACAAGCTACATGCTTCTTGTACAATACCTAAGACAAGAGTGAGCACAAATACAAGTTAAGAAAAACAACCTATCCTGAAATATTGATTATTGACCTTGTATTTGAAGTTGATCAAGGTCACCAGGAGGGTATCGGCATAGTTTAAACTCACAAAAATAAAAAATTACAAATCAATCATAATCATGGATTTCAAAATAAATAAATAAACACCCTAACAAACTCGGCATATGTATATTGCACCTGTATGCTTTCTTATAATACAAATATTTTTGTTTAGAAAAAAAAGACTATTTCATTGTGTTAGACCAAATAGAAATGTTTCAACGCGCCCCCGCACAAGGGCGGGACACTGGGAGGACGCCACATGACGCTGTGGCAGGCATGCAACCTCTCCCTCCGGTTTTTGATGGTTTTTGTGAATTTAAGCCATCTCCAATGGTCACCCGTATACAGATATATTTTGTTCATCGTGGTCCGCGGAGGTCTAAAGTGAGGCCCAACGCGCTGCCGGAAACGAATCGCACGAGGCGGACGTGTCCGTTCCGAAGTAAATCCGGCCCAAATTTGGGTCTGGGGAGAATATTTCCGCCTCGGGCCCGCAAGCCATCCACACTTCCCCACCACTCGTACTCTCCCTACTCTCACTCAGCCGCCGCCCGAGCCCTAGCTCGATCCATGGAGGCAGCAAATACCGCCGGCGAGGCTGCTGCTTTTAACGTTGTCATGCCCGACGATGTGGTCACTGCTCTAGCCGCCCAATTGACTGCTCCGCCTCATGCACGCGGGCGCTTCCGCGGTGGCCAAGCCGGAGAAGGAGCTGACGCCAAAGGAGTGGGCCTTGGAGTCAAAGAAAAGAGCTAACCGCCGGATAAGCATAAAGACCAAGCTAGCGACCACCCATGCGGCCCAAGAGAGGGCCGACGCACGCGTACACGGCCACATTCTAGGCGCACGTGAACGTCAAGGCCTTGGCGGCCCAAGCGGTGCTCCTGGTGGATGGCAAGGTGTTGGCCAACATGTTGGCCATGAGCTGTGGATTGACCGCGTCCAAGCCACTGATTGCGAGGATCCAGGTACCGACGGTGTCCCGGTTAGGTCGGAGAGTCTTCCGTGCGACCGCTCTCAAACATCTACCTCAATGTCCCGACAAGCGACTTGCCAGGGACCGGGCAAAAGAAGACCACAAAGCGGATGTCGCGGGGCGATGTCCTTGTCCTCTGCAGCCTACTAGATGAAATTGCGGCGAGCCTAGCTTGCCCTTGCACCCGGTATGAATATTTTCTTCGTGTCCTTTGTCGCCTTCATTGATTTAGCACTCCTCACCCAACTCCATGACATGTTTGGTAGTCCTACTTCGATGGGTACTATATCATGGAGGCCAGCATGGCGGCCATTGTCAATGGTAAGGGCGGCACCCAGATGCAATATGGCACCAAAGGTGGCACCCATGCTCCCCCTATCTCCATCGACGAGGCACCCTTGTTCTAGGACGCGCAACCTCAAGTCGCCACCAAAGGAGCGTCTCATAGAACCGGAAACTTCACCGAGACTGAGGATGTGTGTCTTTGCAAGGCATGAATGGAAGTTGGACAAGATCCAATATGTGGCGCCCAACAAAGGGGTGGCACATTTTGGAAGAAGATACACATCTTCTTCCATGAGCACAAGCATTTGAGTGATCACCCTTTTGTGAGTGACTGGAGTGAGGCCTTTCTCACAAAAAGGTGGGCGTGAATCCAAGAACATACCACCAAGTTCAATGCCGCCTACGACAAGATGAAGAAGCATAAATTGAGTGGCCTTGGCGTTGCCGACTCGATGACCCAATCTTTGGGCCAATTCAAGGTTACCAACAAGCAAAAGAACTTCAACTTGGTCTAATGTTGGACGGTGCTCAAGGATTACCCCAAGTGACATGAGTTGTATGCGCCGTATGATGCCCACGCGCCGAATCCAATGTCATCGATGTTGATGGAGAGGCCCCAAGTGCACCTCTGAAGAGTCCAAGGGGGTGGACCAGATCCAAGGCCGAGGCCAAGTGGGATGCCTCCTTGCTAGCGGTGATGGAGAAGATCAAGACTCTTCTTGCCGATAAGGAGGTGTCGAGCAAGAAGAGGGGCGAGAGGAAGCAGAAGAAACCTTCAAGAACTACTATGAGATACAAACCAAGAAGCTCGATATTGAAGATATTAATTCCCTGCGGCCGCAAAGGAGGTGGGTAACAAGCAAAAGGAGTTGGAGATCGCTCTGCTCAGTGAGGAGGCCAAGATCATGGTGACCCCCTTGACTGATGACATGGACCCTATCACCAGGAATGGCTCGAGAAGAAGAAGATCATGTTAGCTCGGGATATGTGATTTGTGTATCATGCTTTCGAAATTTAGCGTGCCAACCTGTTGTATTTAAACTTCTTGCGATGCAACTTTAATTTCCATCATGTTCGATGATTTATTTGTTATTTTTGTGGCTGACAATATTAAAAATGGAATTTTAAAGAAACACTTAATTTGAGGACGTGGACAAAATGCGGGCCGCGCTGGTGCCGCTGTCACCCTTAAACGGACCGCGGCCATTTCCATGTCTGCAGGCCGCCACATCCGGATTGAAACAGACCGAAATTCCGTCTGTTTTGCGGGTGACCCTTGAAGATGGCCTTAGGTCCGATTTTCCTCGGTTTTTTGAGTTTTGTAGTGTTTTGACGTTTTGGAGTACATAGGAAATAGTTAAAAAATGCACCCAGGACAACTAAAGAATACAGTACAATGCAAAAACCTACACCAGGGTAGGATAAATGAGAATGACATTCAAATAGTGCAAAACATAGACTCAGCGCAAGACAAAATGGCAGGACATGCAAACACAGTGTAGCGGAAAGATGAAGGAAGCAAGCACAGGATATCCAAACACATCGCATCAAAAGGTTGACAAAACAAGCGCTCAGGACAAACAGAAGACAAGACATGTAATGCAATGCTGTAGAAGCTGAGAAGAAAAAAAGTGCACTCACGATAGTGGGCACGTACATCAATGCGGCGGGTAGAGGTGCCCTTGTAAAATCCGTCCTCACTTCGCAAGCTATCTTCCATCTTACGCCGTTAAGGATACCGCCGGGATGCCTCGCCTCCATGAATAAAATCGAGCGCGCTTTCCTTTGGGCCGGTACCAAAGAGGTCACCGGAGGCAAATGCAAGCTAAATTGGGAGGCGGTTTGTAGGCCAAAGAAGCTTGGTGGCTTAGGCATTCTTCACATAGAGAAATTTGCGAGAGCTCTCCGGTTGAGGTGGCCTTGGTTCGAGTGGAGACACCCAACCAAGCTTTGGGTTGGCTTGGGCAACCCATGTGATGAGGTTGACATGGACCTCTTCTACGCCTCCACTACCATTACCATTGGGAATGGGAAGATCGCAAACTTTTGGGACTCCCCTTGGCTCAATGGATTGAAGCCCAAGGATATTGCCCCGCTCATTTATGAGGCATCCACAAGGAAGAAATGGAAGGTCAATCAAGCTTTACTTGCCAACGCTTGGGTGGCAAAAATTAGGATGGACACAAACCTCACCGTCCAACACATACATGAGTACATCCACCTTTGGACGCTTCTCCAACGAATCCAACTCGTTGAGCATATTGACGATAGCATAATTTGGAACACCACTTCGAACGGAGAATACTCCTCTACCGCGGCCTACAATGCGCAATTCTTTGGCGCCATGACTACCAACATGAACAAGATTGTTTGGAAGGCTTGGGCCCCTCCCAAAATTAAGTTCTTTGCTTGGTTGGCTCTCCAAAATAGGATTTGGACGGCGGACCGTCTCGAGAAGAGGGGTAGGACAAATTGCGGTTTGTGCCCACTATGTAAGCAAACTCAAGAAACGGCGGCTCACCTCTTCTCCCATTGCCGCTACTCCAAACGCCTTTGGGGTTTAGTGAAGTGTTGGATTGGCATCCCCTCCATTTGCACCCATGAATGGACGGACGATCTCACCCTTTTGGATTGGTGGGCGAAGATGTTAAAGGATGCAATGGCAAACCGGAAGGCTATGGCCTCCCTTACCATGCTCGTTACTTGGACCATTTGGAAGGAGCGAAATGCTAGAGTTTTCAACCACAAATCCGCCCCCCCTACCATCCTCCTTGACATCATTAAAGCCGAGGCTAAACTTTGGGTAGCCGCGGGAGCAAAGTGCTTGAGTTTTGTAATAACGGGAGAGTAATCCTTTTGTGTTTTTCTTTTGGTCCGAAACTTTGTCTTGTCAAGACACTTTCTCCTTAATTAATGAATGGTGGCAAATCTTTTGCCCCCACTTTCAAAAAAAAGTAGTACTCACGACAGGAGTACAAATGAAGGCATGCGTTGCAAAATAGGCGCTCCAGGCATGGTATCAAAACGCAGTGCAGCGGAAGACGGGACAACAGAACATAGTATAATGTAGAGGCAATGCAAGCCATCTACTCAAGACACATGGCACGAAAATTTTCATCTATGTATATCATAATGAGATCTAGTTTTGGACACAATCGTGAAAACGATACTGATTTAGCTTGGTTCAAAAGACATTTTTTCTTCATCTGCAAAAATGAAACCCAGACAAACCTAAATGGTTCCCCGTATGTAAATTATGGACCCACTTAGGACACGGACACTTAGGTAAGTTCTAGTCGTCTAAGAATTGAAGTTCTAGTCATCTAAGAACACTTGATTCTCAATCAGGTTACGTCATCGTATCGAGTCTGAATTGCAACTGAAGACTAGAATGAATCACGGAGCAATCAAAGGATCCAAAGCATTCCTCAGTTCCAACTTCCAACCCATGCTGAAATTCTTGTTTAGCACGAATTATGAAGCAATTTTAAGATCTTGCGCATTTTTCTCACTTGCAACTCTTGTGCAGGTAGTAAATTCTTAGTTGCAATTCTATATGCAAATAAATAGGAAAATCTCGGTTCCAACTTATGGCTAGCATGAATCACGGTTCATTTCAAAGTCCTTGAAGTCGACTGAGACCTAATTCTTGTTCAACTAAGAGTCAGCAAAACCGTTTGTTAATTTGACGATGCCATGTCATTTCGTTTGCTGATTCCTTAACTCAAACATGCTCTCTCGTTGCAGAAACGAAGGGACAGGATCAACCAGAAGATGCAAACCTTGCAAAAGCTCGTCCCCAACTCAAGCAAGGTACTGCTGTATTTCCCCATGGAAACCACGTAACAGGATCACGAAACCTATATCTCCAAAATCAACAAATGCCAATCTCGTGTTTTTCATTAATTAACGCGCTCGATGTGGTGACCGTCAGACGGACAAGGCGTCGATGCTGGACGAGGTGATCGACCACCTGAAGCAGCTGCAGGCGCAGGTGCAGATGATGAGCCGGATGAGCAGCATGATGATGCCCATGGCCATGCCGCAGCTGCAGATGTCCGTGATGGCCAACATGGCACAGATGGCCCAGATGGCGCAGATGGGCCTCGGCATGATGAACATGGCCGGGCCTCTCGCCCAGCCCGCCTACGCCGGCCTCGCCCCGGCATTGATGCACCAGCCCACCCCGTTCGTCCCCATGCAGGCCTGGAACGCCGCCGCCGCCGACCGGCAGAAGCAGCCCGCCGCCGCCGTGCCGGACGCCTACTCCGCCTTCCTCGCCTGCCAAGTGGCGCAGCAGAATGCACAGGTACGTCCGCACTTCAAATCTACGCGCACTGTTCGCTCGCGTACCTTTGGTAGATTCTTACGTGGTGGTGGTGATACGAATCTCTGTAGCAGCAGCAGCAAGCCCAACCGAACGGCATGGAGGCGTACAACAAGATGATGGCCATGTACCAGAAGCTAAGCCAGCAGCAAGCCCAGTCAGGCATCTCCAAAGAGTGATGACCATACTACAGTAGTGCGGCACCTGTAGAGCAAATGCCCTTTGATATGAGAATCCGTCGACACACAAACAGCACCTAGCTGTAACACCTTGTATTTTATATCATCCTTTTGATATCTTTATTAGCTTGTATAAATCCCATCAGATGCTATATGTAGCTGTCATACGCATCATTTGAGGCCGGAAGAATTAAATGGTCACCTAATCGACGGGCACAAAGCCTGTAAGTGGGCTTTCACTGTAGATGCACATTAGCTGACCACTTGTATCTGCTTTACTCCCTCTGTCCTTTTTAATTAACTTAAATTTAGTATAAAGTTATACTAAATTTAAGTAAATTAAAAGAGATAGGAGCGAGTACTTGTGAGGGTCACCACTAGTTGTCTGTTTAATTCTTTTACTCTCTCCGTCCATTATTTCATGATAATTCGGACTCGATTTGCAAATCCTTCTGCAAATATATCACAATAGATCTTCGGACGCTGGAGGAAATTTATGCAGTTCAATAGGATTTGCATTGGATTTGGACATGCAGAATCAACCAATGGTGGAGCCTTCGGACATTTTGTCTTTGAAAACAGCTCCCAAACCTCCCACCAGGTTGTAGGCAGGGAACTGCTGCCACTTGATTCACCGGAGCCTAATCCAATGCAATCATTATCTTCATTCACGAAATTCATCACATAATGAAAACTGAAATCTGCGGGTAGTAAACCCATATATTTGATCATTTCGCTACTTATCCATCTTTTTCTATCTTTTTGAGCTTTCGCTATAGATTTAAACAGACATTTAAACCAAAAATCTTCCCCAGCCGAACTACTACTAAATGCTCGGCTAAGTGCTCTCCCCTTTAGGCTTTGTCTCATTCTATCTCTCGTCATCACTCGATCTTTACCAAAAAGTCTTATGAGGAACCTTTCAATTGGATTTGTCATTGATACTTCTATTTACTTTTTAAGAAAGAGATTCTTATTCCTTTTCTCTTCAGCTATGTCGAAGAGATTGACTTATTTGCCGCTCCTTGGCTGTCAAACCTTCCAATTCCAATTTCCACCCCCGCGGCGATGATCCGTACATCGAACGCCTGTTTTGAGAAGAGGGCATTGCTAGGATGGTTTGATCGAGGGTCACGACCTGACTAGACCCACACATCCTAGCAACGTGGACTATCCTACTGAGCTAATGAAAGCAAAATGACACGAAGATCGACATGAGCTAGACATGGATGTATCAAGCCTTTCCTTATGTTCTCTCATACAATGAACCTCGCATAGGAAGGGATTACTTAACCACGTAACTATACCCACTCGGGATAGGTGTGAACGCATTCACACAATCCGGGATGAATAAAAGGAATATCTCTAGCAAGGGAATGTGCTTTCGAACTCAATCGAATTCACAACACTAGCCTTTCACAAGTGTTACAATACGATGCTTTTCGTGGATTGGATTGGTTTTAGCAAGGATAGGATTTCTGATCGGATAGGAAACCGAGGAAGCAGGAGCTCGTCCCTAATAGCGCTAATAATTCGTATTTCATTTCTCGTAGGTTCGCTAATGCGTAGGAGCCGATGTCCTTTCTACGGAGCCTAGCATTGGTAGTGGTACTTCCGCTAGATACGAGAAATCCTCTCTTCTATTACTTCACAAGTAGTGGATAGGTCCCGCCTTAGACTGCCCCCTTTCTTTCGGGGAAGTACTTATTTACGTAGCCTTTCATGCCCATGCCATTGCTTTGCCTTCGCTTTTCTTCCTCTGGGCAGCAAAGGAGGGCGTAGACCAATATTTCATTCTAAAAAGCTCTTCATCGCTCGTCCTTAGGAAACGGACTCGCTTCGCTAGCTCTAGGTGAATTTGCAAAACAGGGAAGAAGGGTATTTTATTTCGAAAGTCAACCGTTCCCGTATCATGGCTAGATACATTAAAATTTAGACAAATTTTTGGCATCTATTTATGGATAGATGTAGTAGATTACATGGCCTCGGTTCTGCCCACCTAAACACACTAACGTCATCACATAGTATTCACGGAAAACAACTACTAGCACATACTACCTCCATCCCAAACCTTAAATCTTATATTATTTTTAGAAAGTCAAACTATGCCAAGTTTGACTAAGTTTTTATAAAAAACCATTTACATGTAAAATACAAAATTAATGTCATTAAATAGATAATGAAATATATCTTCATATGGTATCTATAAAATATTATATTTGTTGATAGATTATTCTAAAAGTCTGATCAAATTTTATTTGGTTTGACTTCTGAAAAAAAAAGGCTTAAGTTTTAGGATGGAGGTAGTATAAAGAAGGAGCAAGCACACACGGACATGCATTAGCGGTCTCCGGCTGCCTCATCGATGCTAAGAAGCAAGCAAGCACGCACGCACATACGACCAAATCGAGGTTTAATTCCTTCATATTCCTTGGTCTTCAATGCGACACTATGGTTAGCCTCCATAACGTGGTTTAACTCCTTGACCTTCTTTCATTCCATGACCAAATTCTGCGTGGCCACAAAGTATGAGACGAGATCATCCGGAGTGAATTTGCTTTGAGCATCAAAGAGAGTCACGTTCCCTCTTAAGGATAACAATACGATCGCAAAGCTCTTTGGCGGACTCAAGGTCACTAGCTTGATTGTGAAGAGCTTGGTGTAGTGCACTTCGGATCTTGTCATGGGCGGTGGCATTGAGTTGACGATCATAGTACTCACATGGAGACATGTTGTTCGGATCGTTGACCTTGAATCATTTTACCACCACATCCCAAATCTCCTCGCTACACCTGCGAAGATGAGACTCCATAGAAGTTTTCCAAAAGGAAAATATCACTAGTGGAGAACAGGCCTTTCGTCCCAAGGCCCTGTGAGCAAATGTCCCCGTTTTGAACCAAACCGGGACTAATGGGGGGCATTGGTCCCGGTTCATCATGAAAACCCTTTAGTCCCGGTTCGTTTGGACCCTTTAGTCCCGGTTGGTAATCCCTTTAGTCCCGGTTTGTATTACCAACCGAGACCAGCCCTTTAGTCCCGGTTTGTATTACCCTTTAGTCCCGGTACGTATTACCAACCGGGACTAAAGGGTTTTGTTTTTTGCTCCTCCCCCTTGTGGATCGCCTTTTTTAACACTGTAAAATATAAAAGAAAATGATAGAAAATTCAAAAAATAAAATCTTTTAGATTCTTGTATGTTATGGAACCTACTATTATGGAAAATTAATAAATTTGAATTTTCACTTTCTTTGCAAAAAAAGTTAGAAAAATGGTAAAACCGCATTAACTTTTGCATACGACGTCGAAAAAAAACGTATAATATATCAAAATGATCGTGGGAAAAAGTTACATCCGAATTCACCTGGGTTTACCCGGTTAGCCAATTTTTAGATTCTCAAAATTCCAAATGAAAATATGAAAGCAGGAAGATTTTAGTTTTGTCCAGAAATTCAGGATTTTATATTTTTTATATTTATAAATTAATAATTTCATCATGCATAAAGATTACTATTACTTAACCATAAAGTTAGCCAATTTTTCAGATTTTCAAAGTTTGGCAAAAAAAAATATTAAAAAAATTAATATTAAAAAACAATTATAATACAAATAAAAAAATAATATTTATAAAAAATAAAATTATAATATAATTATAACAACATGTTATTACGTCATTAGTTTTGTTTATTAAAATAATTATTTGGAATTCGAACAATAAATAAGTGTGACATCGACCAACATGTTAATAGGATTGATATGATACTAGTATCACAACATGCGCGTGAAGCACTTGGAAGTGGATGGGAAAGGAAGTTGGAAGTTAAGCGTGCTAGTGCTGGAGTAGTGAGAGGATGGGTGACCGAGCGGGAAGTTGGACCATGGGTAAGTAATTTGACTAGAGATTATAAGCGTAGTTAGAGATTAAGTGTAGTTAGAGACTAAACTAGTTAAATAACTGAAATACTAGAAATTTTGAAAAAAATAGGAAAAAAAGAGGAGCGAAAAATAATTGAGCATAAAAAAATGGATTTAAAAAATTAACAAATTTCCTTTAGTCCCGGTTGGACCGGGACTAACTCTCGACGCGCGCCAGCAGCCCACGTGGCGGGACCTTTTGTCCCGGTTTGTTTTACAACCGGAACTAAAGGGGAGGGCCTTTAGTCCCGGATGGTTAGTCCCGGTTCCAAAACCGGGACTAAAGGCCCTTATAAACCGGGATTATAGGCCCTTTTTTACTAGTGTATAGTTCCATCAAAATGGGGAGCGGGTCCCGAATGGTTAATATAAGGCATGTTGGGATTCGTTTTAGGATACGCAAAAGGAAATTAAGAATAAGGTTCCCAGGATTTTGGACAGCCACTAGTTAAAGTGGTGTCAACCACCTCATCACCTAATACTCCTGGGATCACTTGTGAACTTTCTAGAGGAACACGAAGTTCGACCTTATCCTCAAGAACCTTAAGACGCTCAAAGTATTTACCCATTCGATCATCAAGATCGGCATTCGACTTAGCCTTGTCACGAGCAGCCATCTCCCGGTACTCTTTGATCGTAAATGTCTTAGTTTCATCCTCCTCATCGGAGAAAACCATCTCGCTCTTAATTAAGGTGGTAAAACCCTTGCTCTAATACCAATTGAAAGGATAAAGATAGTAACCTAGAGGATGGGGGTTAATAGGTTCTACAAATTTTCTTTGATTTCTTTTACAAGTTTAGGCTTTGCAGAATAAAAAGTGAGTCTAATGCAAATTAGGTGAGGCAACCTATATGATGATACAAGATACTTCAAGCACGAAGGCTATCACAAAAGTAAATAACACAAGTAAAGAGATCGGTTAGGAATAATCGAAGCATGCGGAGACGAAGATCATTATTCCCTTCCATGAGAGGAAGGTACGTCACATTGGAGAGATGTGGGATCCCACGAAGGATTTACCAACGCCACAAAGGCTCACCTTCTTCTCCGGAGCCTATCCCACAAATGAATAGCTCTCTCACTCGTGGTAGACTTTAAAGGTAGTCTCCAAACCCTCACAAACTTCTTCTTGGAGCAAATCCATAACCCGGATGCTTCCGAGCGACACTAGCCGCCTAGGGTTTCCACAAACCCAAGAGTAGCAAGCTTGCTCGATGATCTCAAGGGTGAATGAGATTTGGCTTGGTGGAATCGTAGATGTAGGTCTCCTCGAGATTTTCCCCAAAGGGATTTGAGTTTGGTTCGTGGAGGAGGGAGATCTCAAGCTTTTGGAGCTCAACAATGGAGTGAGAGAGAGAGAAATATCTTCAGATCTTGGGACTGGTCAACCTACCCCTTCAATGAAGGAGTGGTTTATATAGTCCTCCCGAGAAAAGGATCCGTTTGGGATAAAGTCGAGACACATGGCTTAGGGGTCGGCAGGACCGGGCGACAGGCCGGGTCACTCGGCATCCTACCCCGCAGGCCGGGCCAGAGGCCGGGGTACCCGGTAGCAGCAACCGGTATGCCAGGCTGCATGCCGACCTGGCTGGCGCCAGGTTTTGTCCCCCCGAACCCTATGTCATGGTTCTTAACTTTGCTCAAACGACGTATTTCTCGGAACAACTATATCTCTCAACACTTTTTGGTGTGAAGAATATGTGGTAGGATGTGTATGTACGGCTTTGGCAACATCCCCATCAAGCTCATCGAGACCGCCCCTCTAAATAGTGCGGTGTTTCCTATTGACTCAAATATAATAAGAGAGAAAGAATAAGAAACACCGACACATCTTGACTTCAACAATTGGGCAGTCTAAAATACCTTCCAACATCATTGATGTACTAAAACTTGTGTATACACTAGTAGGTAACGTTAGTCCACACTTCAGCTGCGGTGTCATAGCTAGTTCACTAAAATATAGGTTAGGGTAGAATATACCCTTACAACAATTTAAATTCAAAAGAAAATATGAAAGACATAAATTAGAGTAAGAATTTGAATTGGAATTTCAAACAATGATATAAATAAAATATGTGAGATCAAATACAATAGAAGATCCCAAAATAGATAAATAATTTAAACATTATTACAATTATCACTCTACAATTCTTAAAAAACAAAATAAAGTTACAAGTTACAACATGAATCCTAAATCTAATCTTGATCTTCCCAATCTTCTTAGTCTTCATTCCCTGTAATAAGAGAAACAAAACAAAGACAAAAGAAATGATAGTGGTTAATGTTAAAATTTTTGCATCACCAAAGGTTAGGGAATGTTAATATTGGAAACTACCTATGGGAATTTGGAACTTGTCCTAATCCCCAAATGGTGATTAGAGGAATTAAATCTTAGTTAGGCAACATTAAGGACAACTCGGATCAAGCAAGGGACTATGGATCGATCACTTTGATCATAAGGCAACAACCAGAAGTAGGCAACAAGGACAAAAGGCAACAGATGATTCATATCAGAGAAGGGACTAGACAACAATGTGTGATTCAATTATCTTTAGGCAAGAGGGCAACCATTTTGTTTCCCCTCTAATCTAGCTAAAATCCTTAAGAAGCCCACAAATGCGGTTAAAATGGATCATGCTTGACACAGAGAAGTCAATATGATCCTAAGAAAATTATCTCTAAGGCACATATTAATTAAGCAAAGCCTAATTATGTCATATAGACACTTGATATGTTAACCTCACATATAGCAGCCAATGAGAATTAACGCTTGACAATACAAAACAAATGTCAAAAATGGATCAATCAGCCATAGCGTGTGCTAGGAGGAGAAGAAAGGGAACTTGTTCCCTGGCACTTGATAGCAGGAGCACACACGCACAAGCAGCTCACCCCACACATGCAAAGTGGGTGCTATCACCTACACATCAGTAGTTCAGCAGTATAAAAGCTTGTAGCTGCCCCATTGAACCCTTTGTTTTCTACATCAACAAAATAATACAACAGCTCAACCATCAATTCCTGGAGCACCCAAACGCATCAATATTTCAACTATCAATTAGTTTCACCAGCCAAACCAACAGGTTTATAAGAGTAATAGCAGTACATCTTGTAGTAGCTTAGAACAACAAGAAATCAAGAAAACAACAGGCGGCACAACAATTGGTTCCACACAAACAATAGCCAACCAGCAACTAGATCAGGAGGAGGCAGATCGATCAAGAAGCTACGGGGAGGAGGCTAGCACGAGTAGGTTTATTTCAGTATCCAGGAGAGCAATAGGTGGATACCAATCAATTGCTTTTATAGTTCAGGTTATCTGTTCTTAGTTTACATAGATATTTCTGGATAAATAAAATAAATATACACGGTCATTCCATTTAACTACCTTTTTCTTTTGAAGGTATCATTTAACTACCCTTCAACTAGATTTTCAACTAGGAGGATAGAGAAATGAATTTTCTCTCATATATGCATCCGTGGGGCAGGGCGAGCGGGGCGGCCGTCCTGGGCCAAGAAAAATTTAGGGGACCAGTTCTTGGGCTATGTATCACACGGCACCCCTAGTAGCACTAAGTGGCCTTTAGGTACAAGGCGTAGAAGGGCCTGTCGGCAGTAAATCAGCGCAGGAAATAAGAGAGGCCCACTACCGCAACCAGACGAAGGGTTCAGGAAGATTGAGATGAGATCGATCAGTACCTGTATATGCGGTTCAGTGGAAATTGCGAAATTCCCGACCCTAGAAACCGCTGCTCGCGGACGGCGGCCCTCGCTATCTTCCAATTTTTTTATTTGCAAAACACACTACAATCAAAGATGCTCATACATCTATGCACACACTCACCTCTATGAACGCACGCACACCTACCCCTATGAGCGCCTCCAAGAGACTGCGTCAAAGAACTGATCCGGCGGGTCTTGACATTGACGAAGTCACCATAGTCGTCTCGCTGTCGACGGGAATGTCGTCTCCCACTAAAGAATATTCCGCTTTTGTGAGACACCAAAGTATCAAATCTGGGATTTGAACTATGGTGGGCTAGGGGTGTCACTGCCCTTCTAATCATCCAACCACAGGTTGATTCTCCGCTGTCTCTCGATCAGAGATTGCGGCGAAACATCGGAAACGAGCACGGAGAGGAAATTGGCCATCACGACGGTGCCACAGCCCACATGTATTTCTCTGATTCTTCCATATAAATGGCCTATTCTATGCCCTAATTTCTGATAAGTGTAGATCGTTCTTGATTGATGGTGATAAATGTTAGATGTATATATCTGTATATTGTAGTTTCCCCATATGTTAGGGGGCTTTCTGCATATGTGCACCTGTACATGTACTATATATTGTGGCCTTTCAGAGCACCAAAATATGCACTACAATATACATATATATACATTTAACATTTATGCTTGTTGTATTCTATTAACAACCATTTTGTTTCCCCTCTAATCTAGGCCACAATATGGTTGTTGTGATTCAATTAAGAAGCATATTGCCCTAACATGGTATCAGAGCACCAGGTCTCGAGTTCAAATCCTGGCTTTCACAATTTATTCTAAAAAATCCCCGCAACCTACTGCCGTGTGTATCCGGCCTTCCTCTTTTCTGCCGTGTGTATCCGGCCTTCCTCTTTCCTGCCGTGTGTATCCGGCCTTTCGCTGCCTCTTTGCCTCTCTACGCGTGTTGACTTGTCTTCTCGTCTTCCCGTCACACGTGAGAGGGGGTGTTGACGTGTATAAAGTAGATTGCCTAGCCCTTTCCATCAGTTCGTACTTTTGGTTCAAGTGGTTAGTGCATGAAGCTTAACATGGTATCTCTTCCGCCGCATTTCTGGGCTGAGGCTGTCACTACGTCGACTTACCTCATTAACATTCAGTCTTCTGCTGCCCTTCAAGGTGGCATTCCTCTCGAGCGTCTTTCTGGTAGCTCTCCAGATTACTCGACTCTTCGCTTATTTGGTTGCGTTTGCTATGTTCTTCTCCCTCCTCGAAGCACCAAACTGACCGCTCAGTCTGTTGAGTGTGTTTTCTCGGATACAGTGATGAGCATAAGGGCTATCGCTGTTGGGACCCCGTTGGTCGTCGGATGCACATCTCTCGTGACGTCACGTTTGATGAGACGCGTCCCTTCTATCCTCGCCCCACCTCGGGTACCCGTGGATGATATTTCTTTTCTTATTTTCCGGATGCACCCTGTCCATCCTCCCCCTCCTACTTCGATGCGTCCCCTTCGGCGCCATCCTCTCGTTCGTCTAGTCCACCTAGTACTCCTCGTTCTACGGCTTCGGATCCTTCGATCCGTCACTTCTTCCTCTTCTTCGATGACTTGTCTTCCGCAGATGAGCTTCCCCTTCACGGTCTGTTCGCGTCGTGCTCCGGTTCGTTACTCTCCTAGTCGCATGGTCTCTCTGTCGTTTCCGAGCCGACTTCTTATCGGGATGCCGAGTGTCATCTGAATGGCAGCTTGCCATGGCTGAGGAGATCGCTGCGCTTGAGCGCACCGGCACTTGGGATCTTGTTTCTCCCCTTGGTGTTCGTCCCATCACGTGTAAGTGGGTTTATAAAATTAAGACTCGCTCTGATGGATCTCTTGAGCGCTATAAAGCGCGTCTTGTGGCTCGTGGTTTTCAGCACGAGCACGGCCGTGACTATGATGAGACTTTTGCCCCTGTGGCTCATATGACTACTGTGCATACCCTTCTTGTTGTTGCTGTTCGCCGGTCCGTCTCCCAGATGTTCAAGGCTTTTCTTAATGGCGAGTTAAGTGAGGAGGTTTACATGCTGCCTCCTCCTGGGTATTCTATTCCCGATGGGATGGTTTGTCGTCTTCGACGTTCTCTCTATGGTCTCAAACAGGCCCCTCGTGCCTGGTTTGACCGCCGCCTCTGTGGTGGCTCTGCTGGTTTCTCTCCTACTCTTCATGATCCAGCACTTTTTGTTCACACTTCTCCTCGTGGACGTACTCTTCTTCTCTATGTTGATGATATGATCATTACTGGTGATGATCCTGAGTATATTGCCTTCGTTAAGACTCGTCTTCGCGATCAGTTTCTTATGACTGATCTTGGTCCTCTTCGCTATTTTCTTGGCATTGAGGTTTCCTTCATTTCTGATGGCTTTTCTATCTCTCAGGAAAAGTACATTCAGGATCTTTTTGCTCGTGCTGCTCTTGGGGATGAGCGCATGGTTGATACTCCTATGGATTTTAATGTTAAGCTTCGTCCTACTGATGGTGATCCTCTTCCTGATCCAACTTGTTATCGCCATCTTGTTGGGAGTCTTGTTTATCTTGCTGTCACTCGTCCTGATATTTCTTATCCTGTTCATATTCTGAGTCAGTTTGTCTCAGCTCCTACCACTGTTCACTATAGTCATCTCCTCCGTGTTCTTCGTTATCTTCGTGGCACGATCACTCGTCGCCTTTTCTTTCGTTCCAGCTCTCTCCAGGTGCTACTCGGATGCTACGTGGGCGAGTGATCCTACGGATCGTCGTTCACTTTCTGCTTACTGTGTGTTTCTTGGTGGTTCGCTTGTTGCTTGGAAGACGAAGAAACAGGTAGCTTCTCGTTCGAGTGTTGAGGCTGAGTTGCGGGCTATGGCTTTGTTGATTCTTGAGGTGACCTGGTTACGGTGGTTGCTTGCAGATTTTGGGGTCTCTGTTACGACACCCACTCCACTTTTGTCCGACAGTACAGGTGCTATCAGTATTGCACGTGATCCGGTCAAGCATGAGCTGACCAAGCATATTGGTGTTGATGCTTTTTACACACGTGCTCAGGTGTAGGATGATGTTGTTGTGGTTCATTATGTGCCTTCAGATTTGCAGTTGGCGGATTTCTTTACGAAGGCACAGACTCGAGCGCACATGATTTCTTACTCTCCAAACTCAGTGTTGTGGATCCACCATGAGTTTGAGGGGGTGTTAGATGTATATATCTGTATATTGTAGTTTTCCCATATGTTAGGGGGCTTTCTGCATATGTGCACATGTACATGTACTATATATTGTGGCATTTGGTCCCCTGGTAATACAACAAGCATATTGCCCTAACAATAAACATTGTGTTTTAGTTGTTCCAAAGGGATGATTTATAATCAAGGAAGTGTTCATTATTTTGGAATATACATCATATCATTGGGTATGTAATCTGTTAGTTCAACACGTGAGGATCAGTAAGCATTTGTTGACTTAATATAGTGATTGTGTATCTTTGCACTTGTTTCTAATTACTAATTATTTCTTTACATGTCGATGTCGGCATGTCATCTGGAAAGTGCAGTGTGATATACTAAGCTATTTTTGAGGTAACATTATGCATTACTTTATACTCCCTCCGTCCAAAGTATAAGCCAGGTTTTTTTGCACGGTGTTTGACCCACAATTTTGAGTACTAATAATATTCCAGTTTCGTCCTAGGCCCTCGAGCCCTGTGCATAGTGGTGCTATGATAAATCATTAGAGAGGTTAAGAGGCAACATAGCAGTATCTGTTCTTCTTAAACATCTATGCCTCATCCTATTGCATCATTGGCTAGGCTACAAACTAAAAAATCGGAGTCCAGCTAGGGAGGAACCTAGCATAATTTTTATTAATTAAGAAAGAGGGTGAGCACCATGAATTCAACCTCGATGGGATTCAAACCCTTGTCCGTAGAGGTGCCACTGCGTGCCCTACCACTGGGCTACAAAATCAAGCACATGTACTTGTTCTTACCAAATGTACACATAACAACAACACATATGTAGTGGCTTCTCTCCTGGGTCGTGGGGATGGCGAGGAGTGGGCGGCAGCGATTCCCGACTTCCGTGGTGCACCGGCAGTGGTGACTCCCAGATCGTGTCTCGGGAGATTTGTTTGTTGACCGCGGGCTGGTCGTGGTTCCTTGGTGTGGTTGGATTTGATTTCGGACGAAAGCCCAGCGCTTTGGCGCCAACGATGGCGACGCCTGCGGGTGTCGTGTCCCTCTTGGGGGCACCGTTATGGTCACTTCCCCGTGCCATATCTTCAGTTGCAAACCTTTGACCGTTCTCAGTCTTGACGATGCCGCTGCCTAGCGTCTTCACCCCTCTTGGGGGCGTCGCCGTGTAGCTTGGATAACTTCGGTCGACCCTCGTATTCATCGGCGGGCATGCTTAGATCCTCTCTTGGCACTCTTCGATCCCGCCATAGGGAGGATTCGACAACCTCTTATCTTTTACACGTGGCAATGTTGTCTTCGTTCCTGGTTCTTGTTGTCTGCTGGCAGGATCGGCGCTCCTTGGCTTGGAGCGGGAGGGTAGGCGACCTTTCCCGGCAACAACTCGGTGGGTACGAGACGACGTTTTCTGGTGGCTTCACAAGGAGTCGAGGTGTCAACTATAGTTGGCAGTTTCCGTTGTATCTTGGAGAGTATGGCATATCTTAATTATCCTTTCTTTTAAATTTTTATAAGGTGCTCTTGCAGAGGTTTCCCTCACTACTTTATATTGGTTTGACGTGGCTTTATTTATATGACGAGACGAGGCTATTTCGAGGAGGATTATTGAGCTAAAGGGAACCTCTAAATTCTAGCCGCCAAATGAATGCAGGTGTTGGAGGCCGCTCAGCTCCGTCAATCATTGCCGCCGACGGCAAGCGCTCGAATTCGTGCAGATCTTCTTTACCCTCCAACACGATCGACCCCCATCCCGTTTCTCCCTGCAGGCAGATTTGCGCGTGCTGCAGAGATATCGTTCCGTTCGTAGCGTAGCTAGCTCGAAGTGATAGTTTGTTCTTTTGGCATCTCGGATTCTCGATGGAGTTGCTGGACCGCTCGTCCACACTCGACACTACCAGCAGTACTGTACCCAGCCTCAACAGCGATAATGATTTCCGCCGGTGGCGCCGGTCGGGGAGTGAGGAGGAGAGGTGAAGTGCCAAGGGAGGAACAATAATTAATGGAATTTCACCGACACACATGCTTAGGCGGAGACGATGACAAAGTGGTAAAGACGATGCCGTACCGGTGGCCGGTGGGCAGCAAGGTACGACTACGTACAGCACAGGGTACAGGTCGCCTTTTGACTCGCCGCACATGCCGCGGACCGCGGGGAAACCAGCCAGCTCCATCCGCGGATAAAAAGCCGCGTCCAAAACAAGACTAGTGTCGGCCGGCCAACTCACACTCACCTGCCTGCGGTGACCGGATGCGAATTCCAGAGGAGCTCCAGCTTATGATTCGACTTGACGTCCACCATTATACACTTGCTTGGAGCAACAACTGGTTTCATATGAAACCAAACCAGTTTGGGATCGATCGGCCGATGAGGTACACACAAGCATAACTGCGTTGGCGGTTCTCAACTCCGACGATCCGTTAAGATAAGAACATGCTGCATGCGCTGGGGATCTGGATTAAGCGAGGCAGCAGCAACGCGGCACAGCTAGGGCCGGGCCCGGCGGCGAAAGATGCGATGCTTCGTATTTGGCTGGACGCTGTTGTATCCCTGCGTGCAAGGCACCCTTCTGCTTGACCGGAGCAGGACGGGGAATTTTCTCGATCTCCAGCCTAGCTTGTGCTCGTCACACATCGAATTGGCATTGGAAACAGACCCTGGTAGAAAAAGGCATAGGAAATGCTACTGCAGGAGCTAGGCGGAGGAGCTTTATCGGAGGTCGTACTAGCTCGCAAGCAAGGAGATTGGATAATTCGGCCGCCTGCTTTTGCCACTTTGCCGGCAACCAATCATGCTTTGTGCTAGGAAAATGGAACCTGCGGGAAAAGTGGCGGGTAAATTAAAGTGCATCCCTCGTTTGCAAGTAAGTTTACCGCGCGCGGGAACTAACTGCTTTGGTCTTCCAAACGCGCGGGCAGCTGAACTGTGCTACTAGGCTCATAGCTTCACAAATTACTACTAACCCCGTTTCATAAAACAAGACCTATAAATTTGTGCCAAAAAGAAGGCACATACTAACACACGGCTTCGGTCGTGCATGTGCGGTCACACAACATAGCTACCGAGTTGAAATCGTCAAAAAAAAAACAAGACCTATAAATTTAGTCAAAGCAAAAGCTTGCCAAGTTTGGGCAAACATAAGACCGTCTAGAGGAAATTGCACTCAACACCAACTGTTGGGGAAGATTTTACACATAACCACAACAATGGTTTGTTGTTGCACAAAAGACCACATTTTGCTGTAATGAGTTGCATAGAACACAAAACAGGTGATGAACACAAAAGACCTACAATTAGGCATCGAACCCACTGTGAGGAGCAACGTGGCGTCCACGGTGGCCATTGGTGTTCTTTGACCGAGCCACCTCAACGCCGGTGTGCACTCTTTCGATGGGAGCGTTGCCATGTAGGCGGAGCTCGATGAGTCTTATGTAGAAATGAAAATGAAATCGGCAGTTTTGGCAAATGCTCTTTAATTAAACACATGGAGATCACTCGTTTAACGGTTCTCCCTGAAGTTTCCAGAAATCTCTCTAATCTCAATGATGAGTAGGCACATGCAACCATATATGGTCAAAATCTTTCTCACATCATGTCGGAGGTTGGTGATGAGGTCAGACTTGGTTATTTCTATGACATGAAAACATCTAGCCATAAATATAAATCATCCTCAAAAAACCTGAAAAGCCACATAAAAAAGAAGCTAATTATATTTTTAGTCCAACAACTTGTGCACCCATGTGATGGTTTAGTCCTACTTCTTGGACAGCGTGGAACCGCAGTCCTAGAAATTTCATTTATGTGATGTTTAGTCCTCAATCAATCAAAAGATGACATGTGGTGTTGTACTTTTTCAAAAAGACCCCTAATATTTTTGCCTTGCACATGTGACCTTTGGTGCCGTCTTACATACGGGTCCCACATGAATGGAATATTTATGACTACCAAGGGTCATGGTGACTTCGCTACACGCTTACATATTGTCTGTTGTATTGGATATCATCATTTAGATTTCGAGGCAATTCCGCAGATAGGGAGATGTTTCCCAATTGAGGGTTATTAACCACCTCACTAGCGGCATTGTCGCCTGCCACATGGTAGGTTAGGAACATCTTACATGGCGTAAATTTAGAATATATGGATGTGTTGGCCAGTTCGTATGTCGAGTTTCATATTAAATTTCAATTCCGCAACAAGGCTGATAGTTTTACATGGAGTTCGATTACTATGTACGATGCCGCTCAAGAAGAACATTAAGCTGTATTTTTCGTGAACCGGTTAATCTGGTTAAAAATAATCCATATCATATTCTCTTACGAGGGGTGTTGAAATGCCGAGATTCTGCCACGAAAAGAGGAGACATAGTTTTGATAATCCTTGGTCTTCTCTATTCAATGATATCATCGGCGATTTGAATTTACGAGAGGTTTCAAGGACTGGATGGCAATTCACATGAGCAAACAACCTTGAAGACCCAACATACGAGAATCAGGACCACGAACTTATGGATATATAATACAAATCCAAATATCCCTTAACTATACATGTTCTAGAACGTATCGAACCTTTATCAGACCATGGCCTAATCTTTTATCCACTGGCATGTCAAGGTCGCACGGTAGACGACAATCCAAGTTTGAACTTCGATGGCTACATCGTGATGGTTTGTACGATTTGGTAAAAGTGGTGTGGGCAATTCCGCTAACACGTGGAACACTAATGTAAAGGTGGAATAACAAAAGTCATGCTATGCCAAAAAATAACTTGATGAGTGGGCGCGCCAGACTATTGGTAATCTCAAAACAAGATAAACTTCGACTTTCATCTATGATCTCGAAGCTACTACGGAAGGACGAACCTTAACTTTTTAAGAGATTGAACCAAAATTCAATCAAATACACAGATTACGGATATACTACCACAAGAGGAAGTCAAACCCTACAAGTGGTGAAGGACCCAATTTATTGTTGAATGGGATTCGAATATAAGATACTTCCATAATGTGGGAAAACGACCGCTATAGGAAGAAAACTATTCATCTACTATATCAAGATGACATGCATGACTTATATAACAAAATAATACAAATGTTTCTTTGGGACTCAGAACGAATAAAACTCCCCCCCCCCTGCGATGAGTCTCATATAGACGATGTTGCACAAGTTACTGATGAGTAAAACGCCTTTATTAATGCATCCTACTCATACCAAGAGGTGAAAATCGCCCTATTGCAATTGGAACGTAACATGAGCTAGGCTCCGATGGTCTTCCAGCAAGGTTATATTAAAAAAAATCTTGGATGCCATTAAGTTGGACCTTGCAGACTTGCTTTGCTTTTCATGTTGGCCAACTAGACCTATTTCACATAAATTTCGGTGAGATAATTTGGTTACATAAGATTAGAGATGTAGAATGGATTCAATAATGCCTATATGTATCCTTAATGTTAGTTTATTTTTTACTAAGGTCTCAATCATTAGGTTTCTGTTGTTGTAATAGCTAGTGATTTTTGTTGAAATAGATGTTCACTTTGTCGCAATAAAATGTGCAACAAAAAAATGTTGCTTTTCATTGTTGCAAACACTTGGTGGTTTGTTGTAATTCCCTGTGACTTTTGTTGAAGTTGATGGCCTTTTCTGCTGCAACATTTTTTTAACCACTTTATTGTAACATTAATTTTGTAAAATGATGCGAGGTTTTTGTTTGTAATAGTAAAGAAATGTAGTTGGGTGAAGATTTTTGTTGCAATACTCTCTACAGTAGGGTTAAAACACCACATAGACACTTTATTTGTAAAAACTTCGAAGGTCAGGGCCAAAGGAATATACTTCCTATGTTTTCGCTGAAAAAGATGAGAATGAACACTGATTTTGCAAAACCCAAGGGGCTAAATGCAAAATTTACTTGTGATTGTTTTCTAGACGTTATACTTAGATCCAATGGCGCGGAAAGAAATCAATTTTGGTTCTTTTTGTTGAAGTGAACAACGATTGGCGCTCTATTTTTAGTCACTAGTAGTATGAATCATAGTAGCCATGAGGTATCAGAACATTTCTAAAACTATACTTTTCATAAGGAAATTGAGTTGAAGAAACTCGTAGTGTTATTAACCTGTTTTCCAAGGACAGAGCTAGGTACAATTTGTGGGGCCAATTGACCCCAATGATTCGACTAAAATCCTTGCTAAATTAGTGATAAATATTGTTCATTGGTAGAAAATGACCCAACCGCAACAGTGATGACCTCAGTGCTACTCTAGGTTGGCTTTGCCCCTTGTCTTCCTCCTTTGTACGGAAACGCACGATCACAACTCACAAGAGGGTGCCATCTAAAAATAACAAGGCTTGCAGCACATGAAAAAAGGCACAAGTACTGAAGTACACAGCATGATTAATAATTCAGTACTAGTAGTAGTAGTAACATATACTTTAATTAATAATATCACCGCCTTAAATTATAAATTATAGAGCGAGAGTGGGCGGGAGAGCGTATCTTGTACGCTTGCCTCCTCCATTATCCCACGCAGCCCTTTTCCCCAATACACGATCCATCGCTTCCATGGAGAGAGACCGAGCTCCATGGACGCGCACCCAACCAAACTCCGGAGAGTCTCCCGAGAGAGACGACGCCTCACCTAGAAAGACGCACCGACACACACCACCAAGCACGATACAGTTACTCAACGCAACGCCATTACTACTAGTAGTATACTCCGAGCGAGCATCCACCGTCGTTCCAATCAGCTGTACTGGACGAAGGAGCGGTAGAATGTGTTGGGCCTCCAGTTGGCCGGGATGACCTTGTTGGCGACGAGCGTCTTGCCGGACTCGTTGCGGATGCGGATGGAGAAGGGCGCCTGGAGCCTGTGGTTGGAGTCGAGGCGCCAGATGGATCCCCAGGACTCGCGCATCCGCGTCCACCGCCCGCCGCCGGGGCCCCGCGACTCCATTAGGTCGACCTGCACCACGTCGCCGTCGCCGTCCTCGTACTCCACCAGCACCGCGAAGTAGACGGGGTTGGAGTACTCCTCCACGTGGAAGCCGATCTTCAGCCCCGGGAACTCGCACGGCACCCTGCGCAGAACACGGCAAAACAAAATTGTTTCAGCTAGATTTACTCGGATTATCAAAAGAGACTGCATTGCTCGATCTTGGCGTCGAGTATAATTTTCCGTTGAGGTGGGGGCCACTTTGGTTGAGAGAGATGGGATGTGGTTGGCCGGTGGCGAATGGCAGTGGCAGGGCGCGCATATGCCGTGCTGCAAAAAGGAGGTGTGTTGGGGCCGAGCAATAAAGCGAAGCTCAGCTGCTGCACATGCACATGCATGCGCGCAGGCGGGAGTGTGTGCGGCGCCCGTGCCCGGTCGGCCAGCAGTAATGTGGGCGGTTGGGTGGATCAGCTTTTATCTTTTTTTCACTTTTCACTGACCGGCCGACGGAAAATTGAACGAAGAATTAGAGGAACCATGCTGGCGAAACGGTACAGATTAGGTCTAATTACCTGGTGAACTCGATGTCGATGATGCCGGAGTGGCGGAGCTTGTCGTTGAGGCCGGGCTTGGCGAGCCTGCCGAAGGCGGTGCCGCTGAGGTCGAAGTGGAAGGGCGCCACCGGGTAGTAGTTCATGTCCGTGATGATCACCGTCTCCGTCCGCCCGGAGCACGACTGGTCCTTCCTGCATCTGATCTGCGGAACACAACGAAAAAAACGTCAGCTTCATCCTCAAGCTCCAGCCAGCCAGAGAGAGAGCTCTTTGATTGGGCGTCAATCAATCAGTTAATTAATGCGCTACAGCTGCTGCAACGGCACTAGCTACTCCTACTACTACGCCGCACAGTGCCACGGAAAGCGACCTGCGCGTGTGGGGCCCTGCCTGCAGACGCTGCAGATCGGTCGATCAATTGTAGTAACGGACTAGTTTGACAGTAACTATAGCAGAGTGTTACTCTCTAGTATTACAGACTGGTGTTACTCTGTGCTGGAGAATTTTCTCTTTACCTTGTAGCATGAGCCGCATCCCTTGCCGTCCTTGAACAGCGGCTGGTTGCCGCAGGAGCCCATGGACATGAACGGGTAGCGGTTCACATGCTTGAAGCCGCAGGCGCCGCCTGCAGGAAAGAAGATGAAGCAGAGTGAGCGGCATTGCTCGCGCAAGAACAGGCAGATCCATTCATTCATCCTTTTTCTGAGCTGAGCTGCGAGAGAGAGAGAGAGAGAGGGGGGGAATGCGGGTTCCTCACCGTTGTCGTCGGGGCCGGCGCCTTCGGGCTGGCCGTACCAGGTCGCCCTCGCCGGCGTCCAGGGGCCCCAGTACTTGGTGGCCTCGCTGGCGTTCCAGTCGGCGCCGGCGGGGGTGAGGTCGGTGCTGGTGTCGTACTCCGCGGAGCCATCGACGGCGCCACCGACGGCCGCGAAGGAGAGGAGCGCCGCGAGAACGGCGAGGGAGGAGAGCGTGCCCATGCCGCGGCGAGTGGAGTGTGGATCTGGCGAGTGCAGTGGGGGAGGAGTGATGTTGGTATGTTTTGTTCCTGTGCTGGAGTGGGGAGGTGGCCGTGGTGCGGTGGGGCTATTTATAGGCCAGATCGGGTACATTACACGCTGCTAAGCTAAGTGAGCAACGAGGTCCATGGACTTGTGTGTGAGCGCGGAGGAGGTAGGGAACGTGCCATGTTGGGCCGCGGCACATGGCATGCACACTCGACGATCGTGTCTACGGGCAGCGCGAATTAAAGGTGGCAGATGATAGTTGGGACGGGTAGATAGATACGAGTAGGATGATGCTAGCTGCCATGGCAGCTTAGCTCAGGCCGAGCTCACCCGAAGAGAACGCAGAACAGAACACAGCAGGACTGAAGCCGCGTCGTGGTGGACCACAATGTGTCGGCGAGCGCCGGGGTGGCCCATCGGCCCATGAGATGAGCTGGGTTCTTCACAGTTACGTTCTGGATTTTTTTTCAGGTTCCGTACACAGGTGCAAGCTCAAGCTAACTTGACTGCACAGCGTGCTTAAGGGCATCTCCAACGGCGCGACGCATTTTGGACGTTCGAAATATCCGTTCGCGTCGCACGGCAGACGTGAGACAGATCATTTTTGTCCGCGCGTCCGTTTGCACCTAGGGGTGGCTCCAGCGGACCGACGTATTTCCACGTTTGCATCAATTTATGAAGTTTCCAAACAGCAAAATAAGGAAATCAACGAAGTCATAGTTATTAAATTTAAATTTTTAAAAGTCTACATGAAAATAAGATAGTATTTCTCTAGGCATGATCTTCATGGCCAGCTACTGTCCACTGATGTTCAATCAGATGTCCTCGTCAGTGACTTCTACATTTCTATGTAGATAGTCCTGCCAAGATGAAGCTCCTGGAAGTGGCGCAACCAGCTCACCTTAGAATTTCCAGGTGGTTCTCATTGCGGCCATCATGACGCTCGTTCTCAACGATCATGTTGTGCATGATCACGCAACATGTCATCACCTCATGCATGGTCTTCAGCGACCATGTTCTTGCCGGGTGACGGACAATTGCCCACCGAGCTTGGAGCACACCAAATCCGCGCTCCTCATCTTTCCTGCAAGCCTCTTGCATCTTGGCAAACCTCCTCGTCTTCTCGGAGTTTGGATTACGGACAGTCTTCACAAATGTGGCCAAGTCAGGGTAGATGCCATCAGCAAGATAATATGGCTTGTCATATGCATTTCCATTGATCTCATAGCTCACCCGGGGAGGTTTGCTTTGCATGAGCCGGTTGAAAACCGGTGATCGGTGCAATACATTGATGTCATTGTTGGAACCGGCCATGCCAAAGAATGAATGCAAAATCCATAAATCTTGAGATATGATAGCTTCAAGAATGACAGTTTTTCCTTCCTCATGCCCGCTGTACGCACCCTGCCATCCAAATGGACAGTTTTCCACTCCCAGTGCATGCAATCTATGCTGCCAATCATTCTTGGGAACCCTCTAGACTCGTTGACAGACAGGATCC
Source organism: Lolium multiflorum (assembly GCA_030979885.1). Lineage (NCBI taxonomy): Eukaryota > Viridiplantae > Streptophyta > Magnoliopsida > Poales > Poaceae > Lolium > Lolium multiflorum. Next base: position 145,572,095 of record CM061747.1, read on the forward strand.
GCCTTGTATCCTCAACAGTTGGCTCCCTACAGTAATACTCTTCGAACACGGCAATCACGGCTCGGCAAAACCTATATATAGCCTCAAGGAAGGTGCTCTCACCCAGATACTCATCGAATATATCCGCAGCCATTCCATATGAGAGCATGCGAATAGCCGCGGAGCATTTTTGGTAGGAGGTGAAGCCTAGCGCACCGGCGTGCATTGGAAGTAGGGGTCATAGTTTCTGACGCCCCGTAGAATGACCAAGAACAGGTCCCTTGACATCCTGTACCGGCGTCGGAACAATTTTTCCGGGAACACCGGATTGGTGAGGTGTAAGTAGTCCTTGTGGAGGCGGGCCTGCCCTTCCACTCTGTTGCGCGGCAGGTGTTTGAAGCGCCCCTTCACAGAGCCCCGGTGCTCCGGCCCCGTGTTTGAGGTGAACTCGTGGATCATGGAGACCGCAGTAATTGCCAATGTTTGCGTCGACTGATCGGACTCCTCGTCGGAAGAGGAGTCAACGACCTCCGCGCGAAACTTGTCCAACATCTGCCACATGTCCATCTGCATGGGTACAAACTGCGGATCAATGGCCGCGCACAATAGCGCCGAAAACACGAGTAAGAAACCTACCGACGCAATTGACCGAACAGGTCGTGGGCGGCGCGGAAGGGCGGCGCAACCGGGAGCGTTTGGCCCGAAAACAGGGCAGTACGCGGCGGAGCCAAGCCCGAGTACGATCCTGCTCTCCCACGCGGCGAGAACGGAGCCGACGGCGACTACTGCGGCGCTACGGCGGGACGGCGGCGGGTGGGGTTGGGGTTGGGGTGGTGGCGTCGCACTAGGGCAGCAAAGAAATGGAAAAGGAAGCAAATCGAAGCGGTCGATTTCGTTGTCCCTGACTTGCGAGACCGGGTAAGAAATAAGGACGCTCCGCGCGACCGCCGAGCATCCGCGGAGACGCAAACCTGGCGCATATTTGGGCCAGGCTTCGCGAACGGCCGGTGGGCTGCGTCGACCAGGCCCCAGACGCATTTCCGGTCACGGCGGCCGAAAACGGTCGATCGGCGTCCGTTTACGTCGCGCTGCTGGAGATGCCCTAACCAATTGCTAGTGCAGTAATTGAGATTGCTTCTTTTCTGTGTTGCCGAGCGTGCTGATGGATATACAGATCCCTACATTGCACTATTATTACTATTATTTTTAGTACTTTCGATCTCAGCTCGATGCAGCAGTACCGACGGCGCATCATTTGTCAACAAACGTTATCGTGTACGGCCGGCTACACAGTTTGTGCTCTTGTGTGAAGCTACAATATGGGGTGCATCTTCCATGTTACACCGACTGGAGGCTAGAACCAGTACTAACTTCATCAGTCTGGAAGTTTTCTTGCAGACTGCATCCGTCCGGTTGGTACCTAACCTGGACCCATGTTCAGGCTTCGAACTTCAGATTAGATGCTGCCAGCTTTACGCACAGTGGCACTTATCCTCAATTCCTCTTCGTTTTCGGGACGGCACAGCTGTGCGTTGCCATTCGCGTTCATCCTTAGCGCGCGCAATAATTCGCTAGGGACACTAATTTTGCCCAAAAGAACGATGTGACGGAAATGCCGACTTTTGAGTCCATTAACCCTGCATTTCCAAATCATCTCACATGCCCGCAGCAGCCCGCAATTTCTCATGTCGATCGGTTCATGCCGCCAAATTAAGCTGGCCGGTACACAATTTGTTTTCATACGAACAAACGGACGGGTTGGCTAAGGTTTAGAAGGAGGATGGAACTGTGTTTGTTTTATAAGAACTTTGCAAGGGGAAACTACTGATATGTGGTGCGAGCTACATAATCTTTGTGGTAGTGTTAGGCTGACTGAACGAAGATATTGATGTAAATGGTTGTTAGAGAAAACTGGCAAGTTCTAAATGTCCCTTTAAGAAACTATAATTTATTAAGGCTCTTTTGAAGATTTAGGATTTATTTGATTCAATGGATTCACAAACGATATTTTTTTTAAACGAAGGCAAAAACTTTGCCCCATTTATTAAGAAAGAGGGTGCTCGGTTTTTAGGAGTAAACCGAGCGAAAACCTACAACAACGGGCCAAGCCCACACAACCAACACACTCACACAAACCACAAAGCGACACAAACAAACACTTGAACAAGAGACTCCAATGCCGTGCAGAAAAAGACAAGCCACGACACGTCAACCAAATGCGGATCCGGGGAAGGCAACAATCAAGGTGGCGAGAAAATCGAAAACCTCTCTGGCGACGACAGCTCCGGGCACCGATGGTAACGGCCCAGACTTAGCAACCCCTTCACCAATAGAAACAACCCGTCTACCGGACTCAGACGAGAGAGAGACTGCAGCGTCACCAATACCATACTTCTCAAATGCCAGTGACTGACATGGTGGAGAAACCACATCCAAGGACTCATGCGATTTGGGCCTCACTTCCTTGACGGAAGGGGCGAAAGCACACCACCACACAATTCTATGAGCTCAGGCATGATCTGCGAGACCGGAGTCGTGATCACCGAACTCGCCCTAGGACGAGGAGAGAAACAACCATGAAGGCTCGCTCCACTCGCGCCCACTTTGTCATCATCAGGCACAACCAAATGATCGGAAGGCGTCCGGGAGAGCCTAGCCAACGCCACTTCTGCCCGCTACAAAAAGCCCCCAATCGTTAACATCCAGCCATGCAAGGAGTCAACAGTCTCGTGAAGAGGACGGATGGCCTCCTGAAAAAACTCAGCTTGCTTCTCCAAAGCGGATTCCATATCCGCCAAGGCCAAAGAGCCAACAGGAGCAGAAACAACTGACGCCCAGGACAGACGACGCGGCCCATCAAACGGCAGCGAGACCTCAACCTGAGCCCGGCGAGGAGCAGTCGCTTCGCAAGGCGACGACGCGGCAGGGCCTGCCAACAAGCTGAGAGGACGCCAAGCGTTACGCAAGTCACTTGCGCGATGACCGTTCTCAAGGCATCGAGAGCACCTGAAGGGGTCACAGCAGACTACGGCACGGTGACCATGAACTAGGCACCTGCAACATCTACCCTTGAGCCAAGCAGGGACAGGACGACGAGCAATTGGCGGGGCTGGCAGAGCCGAGCGGCGTGAGCCGTGCCGTGGCATCTCCTCCTGCCATCCAACATGCTCGCCCCCCACACACTCCAAGTCCTTGCCATCAACCTTGTCTACATCAGCACCAACATTGAAGGACTTGGTGGCTGGCGGCATCCGGGAACCAGTTCCTAGTGGACACCCAAGAATTTTGAAGAATTCTCATCCATATGAATTTTTTTCTATAAAGGTTATTTAATTTAAAGGATTGAAGCCTCCAAATTTCCTGCGCCTTTTGACTCCACTAACCCTTAAACCTTTATAGAAATTTTCTGCGTGAAATGCAACCAAACGACTTCTAGAACTAATTTCTATATTTTTGAGTCACGTAGGATTTCACATGGCATGGCATACTATTTCTACGTTTTCCTATTCCAATGATTTTGAAATCCTCCCAATCAAATAGGCCCTACGGTTTTTCTGTGGTTGCTATGCAAGAAAAGTATTTTGACTAGGGATGTACTAAAGCATAGAGGTTGGGAAGGTATTAGTAAATGTTTGATTTGTAGTGATAATGATAGTATTGACCACCTTTTTGTACTCTGCCTGATGACTATATATTCGTGTGGGTGGTACAATGTGCTCTAAACATCTGAACAAACTTTATGATGAGGCCTAAGGCCTAGATGTGGCATGATATTCACATATTTGGGGTGGAATTCGTGTGTGTGTGTGGGGGGGGGGTAGAACGTGATGAACACGAGGTGGAAATCGAGGATACCAACTCATACACGAACAAAAATCAATTTTTTCCTCGTTGGCCTGAAACACAAACCCGGTGGAGGTTACGAGAAAAGACCTTTCGATGAAAATCTGCAAAGAGATCGGAAAATCCAAGGATAGAACCCTAGAAGGGTGAAAGCATCAAGATTGGTAGAGATGCAAACAAAAGACCAACAATTGATAGAAGTAACCAAAGAGGGAAGATCCTGTGATTTGGAGAACGATTGACACAATAGATACGAATCTATGGTTGGTTTTCCCCACCAGGGTCAAGAGCAAAGCTCAAATTAAATCTCAATTTCATCCTAACCCTAGATCCGAGCCAACAAGGCTATTTATAGTAGTGGGTTCGAAGGGGTAAGTTACATGCCAAAATAGGCAAATTCAGGCTAAATCACGTAATCATCGAAAGTTCTGGTCTCAAGGGGAGGTAGTACCGATCGAGCGGAGGTAGTACCGGTTGGGCGGAAGTTCCAGCCTACTTCCGGTGAAGTTCCGGAAACTGCATTTTGGCCTCCCGGGATGTTCTGGGAGCATTTTGCGGGATTCCAGAAATCAAACGGAAGTTAGGCGGAACTTCCGTTGGCGGTAGCACCAGTCGCTTAGGGCAGTAGTGCCGGCCCAGATGTCTTCACTTTGCTTTCTCTAGTTCTGGGAGGAATCTGGGCAGTAGTACTGGTCCTGGAGGGCATTACGGGAACAAGCATATGAGTGGTTCAGCTCGAGAGGTTTTGATAAAAGCCATTTGTCGGGCTATTCCAACTTACTCTATGAGTTGTTTTAAACTTTCAAAGAAGATGTGTAAGAAGGTCACAAGGGTGATTGCGAGGTTCCGCTGAGTGGAGATGACGTTAAAAGGAAATTGCATTGGAAAAAATGGGCTGACATTGTTGTACCCAAAGCTATGGGTGGCATGGGTTTTAGAGACTTTCATTTGTTTAATTAAGCTATGTTAGCAAAGCAAGGTTGTGTTGCTTTCTAACCCGGATTCCATATGTGTACAGTTTTTGACAGGGAGGTATTATCATCATAGAAACTTCCTAGAAGCCAGGATTAAGAATAGTTCGTCTCATGTGTGGAGAATTATTTTACATGGCAGAGAAGCACTAAAGGAATCGACCCGGACGAATGGAAACTGGGTGCGCGCGCACCCATTTAAAAAGTTCAAAAAAATGCTATTTAAAAGTTTCAAAAAACTGTGAAGTAAAATTTTGTTGATACTTACTCGTGTGAGTTTTGACGAAAAAATACCATTGTGTGTGGCCTACATAAAAATGACAAAATGTCCAAATGAGAATAGTGAACATGAATTTGTACTATTCACAGGAATAGGAATTTGCATTTTGTCATTTTTGTGTAGGTCACACACAATTGTATTTTTCCGTGAAAACACACACGAGTAAGTGTCAACATAATATCTACATGCAAAAATGTACTTCACATTTTTTGGAAACTTTTAAATAGCATTGTTTTGAACTTTTCGTAAATGGGTGGGCGCGCACCCAAGTTCCATTCACCATTTCCGTAAAGGAATGCCTTATAAAACGTGTGGGGGTGCTATTTCAACTATAATCATGCATTTGTACGTGATATTTTTTTAGGTGTGATTGTAATCTTGTCGAGTAATTAATAAAACTCTGAATTCGCAAAAAAGAAGAAAAAATAAAGCTATCTTTGAACGGACCACATCTGGCCCGGCAGCCGGGCATGAGTCACGTTCGGCCGGGATGCATGCCTCGACCACGTACGTACTCGCATAAACCGACTGCGTGCATCGATCGATAGATGCATTCTCGCGCGTCTCGGCAAGTGGTCGACCGCGATGAGCTCGTGATGGAGGTCGCTTTCTGGCGACTTTCGTGCTCAGTTAGCCCGGCTGGCCTGTAGGCGATGGATCGACGGTGCAGTGCAGTGCAGTGATCGGTGGCTAGGGCGATCTGGCGGATGTGCACCTGCCTAACTGCATGCATAAGTGGCGACTTGGAGGAGCAGAGTTATTGCGAGGCGCTCACCTGCCAGTTGGCGCCGCCCGATCTCAGGTACGCTACGCGCGACTTGGAGGAGGCGAGGAGTAGCGTACGTGATCGATCGGCACCGGCAGCTGAGCTGAAAGCGTACGACGTCTGTAGCTGCTGCTGCTGCTGCGAGTCTGCACCGCAGTGCTCTCACTCGCGCATGCAGGTTGCTTAGATTAGATTAGTAGAGAGCACCTGATCGATCTATGGATAGATGATGCGGTGAGTTGTCAGGAATAATTTGGTCGGTCTGGTTTCAGGAGTAGAGTACGCCTGCCGGCCGGTGTAATTAGCAGCAGCCATCATGCGCCCCGGCCGGCCGTCTGGCGTATCGTATGATGCCGAGCTGCCACGCCTGGATGCCGTGTGCTGCATCAGGGAGGGATAATATATGGAGTAAACTAATTCTGGTTCTGCACCCCGACAGTGATGCTCAGCACTGTTAATTTTCTGAAACAAGATGCTCATTACACTGTCAGTTGGGCAGCGCTGAATTGTAAAACGAACTGTACTTGAGTTAGCTGACTCGCATGATTACGTACCATGGACGCATGGCCAACATCCATCAATCTTCTACGCACAACACTTGCAAGCGCAGCTGGTGTGTGTGATTACTCCCACAGCTAGCAGCATCAACGACATGTTGTCATCAGCAGCACTGTTTCCGCTTACACGAACCTGTATGAATGCGTTGCTACCAAAGTTTCGGCATGGACATGATTACAACAGCCAGCGGAAGAGAAGAAAGAGGTGCACATGCCACATGGTGATCGATCGGGAGGAGGTAGCGACGGATCGACGATACGCACGCACCGGCTTAGCTGGGGGGCTGGCCGGATGAGTGTCAGCAGTCAAGTTCGTCAGGGAACGGAAGCGGTGTTTAGCGTGGGTGATGCAGCAGACGACGGTTCACGTGCCGTGCCGTCTCGACGGACGGGTGGGTATAGGTATATCTGCTCCGTTTCCGGTTAGGCCGATTTCGACGGTGCAAGTTTTTCTTCTCCACGTGAACCAACTGTTCAGAGGAGCTGCGTGCTAGCTACCTCGCTCAGCCTCAGGTGTCCCTTTCAGCAAAGCAGCCAGCACGGAGGTAGATACCTGCAAGTGGCAACTTTACACCGGCACTCTCGGCGAGCCGCTCTGCGGGCGGTGCCCTCTCTCTCTCTCTCTCCCCCTCGTTTCTTCCTTCCCCTCTCTCTCTCTCTCCCCCTCTCTCTCTCTCTCCCCCTCGTTTCGAGCTCGCTACGAACCACCCAGCTTTCCGGGAGGGTAGTTCCTTGCCGCCGCTAGCGGCATTGAAGCACGGGCGCTAGCTCGCGCCGCACGCAGGCGGGTAACGGCAACATTGAATAATGGCGAGATACGCAACAAAAGCTGGAGCGGCCTTGCGTTGCGTCGTCTCCACACTTTTTGTCTACTTGCTACCAAAACCCTCCTCGTTTCTCGAGAACAAGATGACAATGCTGGCTGCTGGCCGCGACACGGGTTCTCAGGAGAATCCATGAATTGACAGGTAGGGTTTCGACATGGAGACCAAGGTTAGCGAGACGTACTAGAGTTTTGGGTGGATCTTGTTTGGTACCTCGCATCACCTCTAACTACGAGCAGGCCCTTTAAACCGTAACCGTACTTCCGCATGGGAAACTCTTGTTTCCAACTAGTTGCGCCCGCACCTCATTTTTTGTTGTGACACTTCTAAGTTTCCAAAAAATGCAAACTAAAATTTTAGACATACATTGTGTTGTGTCTTGTGCATCTGTGAAGTTTCATCCAAAAAAATGTCAAAATGTGGCCTACACAAAAAGAACAAATGATCTGTAAATAGTACGTGACACTATTTACGTACGTCTTGTTTCAACCTAAATCAAACGAAAACGCAGCCACGGCAACTTACAAACCAAATTTCGGCTCCAGGATGTTCACAAAAGCCCCTTGCGGTGGTGACGATGTAGACGACGATGCAGCGGGGGCTTCACTCGTCGATGTTGTTGATGAGGTCTGCTCCTTCGCCACCACGCGCCACTCCTCCGCCTTCTCGGCTTCGCGGCGGCTCGTCTGCGACGCGAGACCATGCTAGGACGATGCGAAGGTGATGGTCATCAACGAAGTCGCCGGGCTCTATGCCGGGCGCGTCCTCGAGCGTGGGGGAAGAGCTTGTAAAACTCCTCTTCATCGATATAGTCGCCAGGAGCAAACGCGGGCGCGTCCCCTACCTCCATCTTCAGGGGCTGTTGTGGCGCGAACAAGCTCGACATGGAGGAGGCAGAGCAGATCGCGGGGCGGTGTCAAGGCGGGAGAAGCTCGACTCCCGCCAGTAGAACGAGGGCGGTGTTGTCAGCACGTACTTTTGTACCGGTAGGAGCTACGCAGGCGTGACATGTCTGGACGTCCCCGCGACCGCTCGAGCCGCGCTCGGACACCATGGCGCTGTGCGCAACTCGGATCTACCGCCGGCGATGTCGATTGAAGTTGTCGGGACCGGAATGTGGGTGGCGGATGCGGTAGGTGAAGTGGCAGATGCGATGTCGATTCAAAGGGTTTTGGCCCCCATCGTCTAGTCTGAACGCCGTATATACCAGCCGATGCAGGCTGGAAACAGAGCCCGACATCCTTTACGAGCCAAACCGCGGATGTTGGGCTAGTCTGGCCCAAAATTGCGTCCAAACCCTCAAACCGGCCTGGAAGCGAGATGTAGGCTGCGATTTGAGGGGCCATGCCAGAGATGCTCTAAATATGTCGGTGGGACATGAAAACCACTTAATTAGATGATGAACAAGCGTGTGTGTTGTGAACCACACAGTATTAAAAGCACTCGCGAGGTAGGGTCAATCGGCAATTTTTCCAAGGTAAGATCCCAACGTCGCGAAAAGTGACAACGAGATGGTAGGAGACCGCGATATCCCAATGGTGTCTCGCGGAAAAGATGGGTGTCACCTCCTTTGTTATCCCCACCCAAAATCCCTGGGCCCTCCCTCCTTTCGGCACCCGCAGCGCAAGAACGCCGATTTACCCTGCCCCGCAGATTCCTTCTACTTCAGCATTGTATCCTAGCTGTCCTCTGAAGGAGGAGCTCGTGTTGTTCGTCTTTGGCACCGGATCCGTGACACCATGTGCACCAAAGGCAGGGGCTCTTGTCCTTGTTCTGCAACCTCGGCTCATCTCCCTCGTCTACCACGGTTGAGGTCAATCACATTGTCCTCCTCTCTACTACCTGCCCCCACGGGAGACCAATTTCGGTAGTACTACATAGAGTCAATTTCGCAAGTGCTGATGGTAAAACTGCCTTAATTAGGTCAACCAGCTCAAGCTTATCCATTAGGATGTAGGACTCATTGTTGTCATCCAGTCCTGGATCGTGCTACTACACAAGAGAGTTGTCATGCGTGATGCTTTTCTTGCCTTATCTATGGTCCTATGTTAAAACAAGAGTAGGAGAGGATTGCAAATTTAGACTACATTTACAACTTCAATGATGAAGAGTCTATCCAAATGCTTCGGATGCTCTTTCCTCCCATTTGTCAAAACGTATATGAATATAGGACTGCTTGAAGATAGCACATAGACCTATGTGGAAGAGCAAGATAGCACACCTCCGAGGATCCTTCTGTTGTTTCTTCTCATCATACGACTACTACGGGCACGTTTGGTAGCCTGCATCACTTTCCTGCACCACTGGCGCAGCGGGAAGGAGTCCCCTGCGCGTCGCAGACGGGTCATGGGCTATAAAAGCTGATGCGTGTAGTTGACACGTCCGTTGGGAACCCCAAGAGGAAGGTGTGATGCGCACAGCGGTAAGTTTCCCTCAGTTAGAAACCAAGGTTTAATCGAACCAGTAGGAGTCAAGAAGCACGTTGAAGGTTGATGGCGGCGGGATGTAGTGCGGCGCAACACCAGAGATTCGGCGCCAACGTGGAACTGCACAACACAACCAAAGTACTTTGCCCCAACGAAACAATGAGATTGTCAATCTCACCGGCTTTTGTAACAAAGGATTAACCGTATTGTGTGGAAGATGATTGTTTGCGGAGAAAACAGTAAAAACAAGTATTGCAGCAGATTTGTATTTCAGTATTAAAAGAATGGACCGGGGTCCACAGTTCACTAGAGGTGTCTCTCCCATAAGATAAAAGCATGTTGGGTGAACAAATTACGTCGGGCAATTGAATAGAGAGGGCATAACAATGCACATACATGACATGATAAGTATAGTGAGATTTAATTGGGCATTACGACAAAGTACATAGACCGCCATCCAACCGCATCTATGCCTAAAAAGTCCACCTTCAGGTTATCAACCCCCTCCGGTATTAAGTTGCAAAGCAACAGACAATTGCATTAAGTATGGTGCGTAATGTAATCAACAACTACATCCTCGGACATAGCGCCAATGTTTTATCCCTAGTGGCAACAGCACAACACAACCTTAGAACTTTCTGTCACTGTCCTAGGTGTCAATGCAGGCATGAACCCACTATCGAGCATAAGTACTCCCTCTTGGAGTTAAAAGTAAAAACTTGGCCAGCCTCTAGTAACGGAGAGCATGCAAGATCATAAACAACACATGTGTAATAACTTGATAATTAACATGACATGGTATTCTCTATCCATCGGATCCCGACAAACACAACATAGAGTATTACAGATAGATGATCTTGATCATGTTAGGCAGCTCACAAGATCCTACAATGAAGCACAATGAGGATAAGACAACCATCTAGCTACTGCTATGGACCCATAGTCCGGGGTGAACTACTCACTCATCACTCCGAGGCGACCATGGCGGTGTAGAGTCCTCCGGGAGATGAATCCCCTCTCCGGCAGGGTGCCGAGATCTCCTGAATCCCCGAGATGGGATCGGCGGCGGCGGCGAAGGTTTTCCGTATCGTGGTTTTCGCATCGGGGTTTCGCGACGGAGGCTTTAAGTAGGCGGAAGGGCGAGTCGGGGGCGACGAGGGGCCACACCATAGGGCGGCGCGGCCCCCGGGCCGCACCGCCATGTGGTGTCGCCACCTCGTGGCCCCACTTCGTGTGTTCTTCGGTCTTGGAAGCTCCGTGGAAAAATAGGCCCCGGGTCTTTGTTTCGTCCAATTCCGAGAATATTTCGTTACTAGGATTTCTGAAACCAAAAACAGCAGAAAACTGGCACTTCGGCATCTTGTTAATAGGTTAGTTCCAGAAAATGCACGAATATGACATAAAGTGTGCATAAAACATGTAGGTATCATCAATAATATGGCATAGAACATAAGAAATTATCGATACGTCGGAGACGTATCAGCATCCCCAAGCTTAGTTCTGCTCGTCCCGAGCAGGTAAAACGATAACAAAGATAATTTCTGAAGTGATATGCCATCATAACCTTGATCATACTATTTGTAAACATATGTAGTGGATGCAGCGATCAAAACAATGGTAATGACATGAGTAAACAAGTGAATCATATAGCAAAGACTTTTTCATGAATAGTACTTCAAGACAAGTATTAATAAGTCTTGCATAAGAGTTAACTCATAAAGCAATAAATCAAAGTAAAGGTATTGAAGCAACACAAAGGAAGATTAAGTTTCAGCGGTTGCTTTCAACTTGTAACATGTATATCTCATGGATAATTGTCAACATAGAGTAATATAACAAGTACAATATGCAAGCATGTAAGAATCAATGCACAGTTCACACAAGTGTTTGCTTCTTGAGGTGGAGAGAGATAGGTGAACTGACTCAACATAAAAGTAAAAAGAATGGTCCTTCAAAGAGGAAAGCATCGATTGCTATATTTGTGCTAGAGCTTTTATTTTGAAAACATGAAACAATTTTGTCAACGGTAGTAATAAAGCATATGAGTTATGTACATTATATCTTACAAGTTGCAAGTCTCATGCATAGTATACTAATAGTGCCCGCACCTTGTCCTAATTAACTTGGACTACCAGATCTTTGCAATGCACATGTTTTGACCAAGTGTCACAATGGGGTACCTCCATGCCGCCTGTACAAAGGTCTAAGGAGAAAGCTCGCATTTTGGATTTCTCGCTTTGATTATTCTCAACTTAGACATCCATACCGGGATAACATAGACAACAGATAATGGACTCCTCTTTAATGCATAAGCATGTGGCAACAATTATTATTCTCATATGAGATTGAGGATATGTGTGTCCAAAACTGAAACTTCCACCATGAATCCTGGCTTTAGTTAGCGGCCCAAAGTTCTTCTCTAACAATATGCATGCTCCAACCATGAAGGTGGTAGATCTCTCTTGCTTCAGACAAGACGGACATGCATAGCAACTCACATGATATCCAACAAAGAATAGTTGATGGTGTCCCCAGAAACATGGTTATCGCTCAACAAGCAACTTAATAAGAGATAAAGTGCATAAGTACATATTCAATACTACAATAGTTTTTAAGCTATTTGTCCCATGAGCTATATATTGCAAAGGTGAATGATGGAATTTTAAAGGTAGCACTCAAGCAATTTACTTTGGAATGGCGGATAAATACCATGTAGTAGGTAGGTATGGTGGACACAAATGGCATAGTGGTTGGCTCAAGTATTTGGGATGCATGAGAAGTATTCCCTCTCGATACAAGGTTTAGGCTAGCAAGGCTATTTGAAACAAACACAAGGATGAACGGTGCAAAACTCACATAAAAGACATATTGTAAACATTATAAGACTCCATACTGTCTTCCTTGTCGTTCAAAACTCAATACTAGATGTTATCTAGACTCTAGAGAAACCAAATATGCAAACCAAATTAACAAGCTCTAAGTGTTTCTTCATTAATGGGTGCAAAGTATATGATGCAAGAGCTTAAACATGAGCATAACAATTGCCAAGTATCAAATTATCCAAGACATTATAGCATTTTACTACATGTATCATTTTCCAATTCCAACCATATAACAATTTAACGAAGAAGAAACTTCGCCATGAATACTATGAGTAGAGCCTAAGGACATATTTGTCCATATGCTACAGCGGAGCGTGTTTCTCTCCCATAAAGTGAATGCTAGGATCCATTTTATTCAAACAAAACAAAAAACAAAAACAAACCAATGCTCCAAGCAAAGTGCATAAGATGTGGCCGAATAAAAATGTAGTTTCAGGGGAGGAACCTGATAATGTTGTCGATGAAGAAGGGGATGCCTTGGGCATCCCCAAGCTTAGACGCTTGAGTCTTCTTAGAATATGCATGGGTGAACCGGGGCATCCCCAAGCTTAGAGCTTTCACACTCCTTGATCATATTGCATCATACTCCTCTCTTGATCCTTGAAAACTTCCTCCACACCAAACTCGAAACAACTCATTAGAGGGTTAGTGCATAATAAAAATTCACATGTTCAGAGGTGACACAATCATTCTTAACACTTCTGGACATTGCATAAAGCTACTGGACATTAATGGATCAAAGAAATTCATCCAACATAGCAAAAGAGGCAATGCGAAATAAAAGACAGAATCTGTCAAAACAGAACAGTCCGTAAAGATGGATTTTATTAGGCCACCAGACTTGCTCAAACGAAAATGCTCAAATTGAATGAAAGTTGCGTACATATCTGAGGATCATGCTCGTAAATTGGCTTAATTTTCTGAGCTACCTACAGGGAGATAGACCCAGATTCGTGACAGCAAAGAAATCTGGAACTGCGCAGTAATCCAAATCTAGTACTTACTTTTCTATCAAAGACTTTACTTGGCACAACAAAACTTAAAACTAAGATAAGGAGAGGTTGCTACAGTAGTAAACAACTTCCAAGACTCAAATATAAAACAAAAATACTGTAGTAAAAACATGGGTTGTCTCCCTAAGCGCTTTTCTTTAACGCCTTTCAGCTAGGCGCAGAAAGTGTATCTCAAGTATTATCAAAGGGTGGTACTTCTACAGCGGGGTGTGGGCTTTCTCAACCAGGCATAATATATTAGATACATAAGTTTTAGCATCTCCTTTTCATTAGTCTTAGGCGTGCTACTCTCATCAAACAAATTTTCAGGAACAAGCCAAGCATAATTATTTTCTAGTGCATCATTCATAGCTAGGAGCTTACATGGTATTGGTGCTTTGATCTCCCCTCCATCATCAATATTATTAGTGTATCTTATTCTATCCATATCCATCTTTTCGAGGAGACTAACAAAATTAGTAGGAGAACCAAGCATATTAAATTTAGCAAACACCTTTCTAGCTTCTCTTGCTAGACCACCAAATTCTCTAAGAAGGGTTTCTAATACAAAATCTTTCTTTTCCCCTTCTTCCATATCGCCAAGTGTGAAAAACATGTGTTGGATTATAGGATTAAGATTAACAAATTTAGTTTCCAACAGGCGAACTAAATGCGCAGCAGCAATTTCATAAGTAGGCGCAAGGTCTACCAAGTGTCTATCTTCAAAATTTTCAATAGTACTAACATGATTGAAAAATTCTTCTATATTATTTCTCCCAACTATAGACCCACGTCCTACCGGTATGTTTTTTGTGGTAAAATTAAAGGGAAACATGATGAATCTAGTAAAGTAACTGCAAGTAACTAATTTTTTTGTGTTTTTTTGATATAGCAAACAAGACAGTAAATAAAGTAAAACTAGCAACTAATTTTTTTGTGTTTTGATATAATGCAGCAAACAAAGTAGTAAATAAAATAAAGCAAGACAAAAACAAAGTAAAGAGATTGAGAAGTGGAGACTCCCTTGCAGCGTGTCTTGATCTCCAACGGGCCAGAAATTTGCTTGATGCGTGTAGTTGACACGTCCGTTGGGAACCCCAAGAGGAAGGTGTGATGCGCACAGCAAGTTTCCTCAGTTAAGAAAAGGTTTAATCGAACTAGTAGGAGTCAAGAAGCACGTTGAAGGTTGATGGCGGCGGGATGTAGTGCGGCGCAACACCAGATTCCTGCGCCAACGTGGAACCCGCACAACACAACCAAAGTACTTTGCCCCAACGAAACAGTGATGTTGTCAATCTCACCGGCTTGCCGTAACAAAGGATTAACCGTATTGTGTGGAAGATGATTGTTTGCGAGAAAACATAAAAACAAGTATTGCAGCAGATTGTATTTCAGTATTAAAAGAATGGACCGGGGTCCACAGTTCACTAGAGGTGTCTCTCCATAAGATAAAAGCATGTTGGGTGAACAAATTACACGCAATTGACAAATAGAGAGGGCATAACAATGCACATACATGACATGATAAGTATAGTGAGATTTAATTGGGCATTACGACAAAGTACATAGACCGCCATCCAACTGCATCTATGCCTAAAAAGTCCACCTTCAGGTTACCATCCGAACCCCCTCCGGTATTAAGTTGCAAAGCAACAGACAATTGCATTAAGTATGGTGCGTAATGTAATCAACAACTACATCCTCGGACATAGCGTCAATGTTTTATCCCTAGTGGCAACAGACAACACAACCTTAGAACTTTCTCACACTGTCCTGGTGTCAATGCAGCATGAACCCACTATCGAGCATAAGTACTCCCTCTTGGAGTTAAAAGTAAAAACTTGGCCGAGCCTCTACTAGTAACGGAGAGCATGCAAGATCATAAACAACACATGTGTAATAACTTGATAATTAACATGACATGGTATTCTCTATCCATCGGATCCCGACAAACACAACATAGAGTATTACAGATAGATGATCTTGATCATGTTAGGCAGCTTACAAGATCCGACAATGAAGCACAATGAGGAGAAGACAACCATCTAGCTACTGCTATGGACCCATAGTCCAGGGGTGAACTACTCACTCATCACTCCGAGGCGACCATGGCGGTGTAGAGTCCTCCGGAGATGAATCCCCTCTCCGGCAGGTGCCGGAGGAGATCTCCAGAATCCCCCGAGATGGGATCGGCGGCGGCGGCGTCTCGGAAGGTTTTCCGTATCGTGGTTTTTCGCATCGGGGTTTCGCGACGGAGGCTTTAAGTAGGCGGAAGGGGAGTCGGGGCCGACGAGGGCCACACCATAGGGCGGCGCGGGCCCCCTGGGCCACGCCGCCATGTGGTGTCGCCACCTCGTGGCCCCACTTCGTGTGTTCTTCGGTCTTCTGGAAGCTCCGTGGAAAAATAGGCCCCTGGGTCTTTGTTTCGTCCATTTCCGAGAATATTTCGTTACTACGATTTCTGAAACCAAAACAGCAGAAAACAGGAACTGGCACTTCGGCATCTTGTTAATAGGTTAGTTCCAAAAAATGCACGAATATGACATAAAGTGTGCATAAAACATGTAGGTATCATCAATAATATGGCATAGAACATAAGAAATTATCGATACGTCGGAGACGTATCAAAAGCCACGTTGTTTGGTGGCCGGCATAGAGTTTTTTTTGGCCCCTTGGAGATTTGGGCTCTGCCCGTTTGGTAGGTCGGTTTTCAGGCCTTGTAGTAGCCTAGAACGGCGCCCCTGTTGTTTGGTTGCAACCCAGAAACTGCTTCGGCTTACCTCTTACCTTCAGTGGTGAGGTTACCAGCGATCAACAACACAAGCAAGAACACAATTCACAGTTCAGACAAACTTAGCACTGATAATAGTTCAAACACGATCATAGTTCACGACATAGGACGATCATAGTTCACGACAAACCATAGACGATAATAGTTCAGCAGACGACTGGAACAGCAAGTACACATAGATCAGGAGCTTCAGACATGACTTTGGAAGATGACACACCTGGTGGCGTCGCCATGGTAACAGCACATGGCTATCACCTCAGTGTAGGTGAAGTCGAAGATGACCACATTGTACTGGAAGGTGGACACCTTCTTGAAGACGAGGAACTGGCCTATCTGCAGCTGATGAGCGACGGCGAAGGCCGCCCACCCCTGATCGATGTATGCGTCATTGCCTTCTCTCACCGTAGTCATCCTCCAGTAGCAGCCAGTGTTGGTGGTGACGATGATGTTTGAAGGGATTTCTCTGAAGCACCTGATGAAATCATGAGGGATCCGTAGCCGGTTGAAGGTTGGCTTGAAGACGATGCGCAGGAACTGGTCCGGCCCTACGTCCGGCTGGAAGTGGCCGACGTTAGCCGCCCTTCGCTTCTTGGACGGTCCCTCGTCGGGGGTCTCAGGTGACCCAAGCTTGAGCTTCTCAGTCTGCCACAAGAACACATGTCATTAGAGGTGTGCCTTCTCACAAGTATATAGATGAAAACGAACATTGGAAACATGTGATGCCTCATACATTGGATCACACGGCAGCTCAAGGGACTGCCCTTAAACTAAGTCTAGTGTGCAAGATATCACACATCCACGACTAAATTTGAGGGCAACATATTGCCTTCCAGTGTGTCATTATTGAATCATTGGCCAATGCACTAGACAAACAAAATGAGGCCTCATATATTGGATCACACGGCAGGCAAAGGGAATGCCCGCAAACTAAGTCTAGTGTGCAAGTCATATGTCACACATGACTAAGTTTGAGGGCAGCACCTTGCCTTCCAGTGTGCCATTGTTGAATCATTGGCCTATGCACTAGACAAACAAAATGAGACCTCATATATTGGATCACACGGCAGGCAAAGGGACTGTCCGCGAACTAAGTCTAATGTGCAAGTAATATGACACACACGACTAACTTTGAGGGAAGCACCCTGCCTTCCGTTGTGCCATAGTTAAATCATTGGCCATTGAACAACTGAAAAATTACAAACATGGAAAGCAAGGTAGCATAGGCCTCATACAATAAGCACATATGGAGGAGATGTTTGACCTGAACCAATGACATGGTGATGTTCAGGCATGCCATAGGTTCTGATCAATCATCTCCTCACACTATGATTACAGGTTACAATCATCGACCTAGTTCAATTAGAAACTACATAATCTCTAAACAAACTACCACAACTCATTCCGTACAGCAATCTCAACATGCTAAACCCTAGCATAAAAAACCCTTCCCCTCTTTGCATGCACAGTAAGATCTACCAGTTTCTCCAAACCAAAGCCCGATCTAGGAAGGATCTACCGCAATCCGATACTAGAGTAACAGATCTAAGCAAATTGAGACCGTGAAAAACAAGAACTGGACAAGAACATCAAGAAATGGGGACGAACACTTTGCAAACATCCTAACGGAAACCCTAACAGATCTAATGTGCATATCGTCGGAAATGCCCGAGAATGGCATGTTCTGCAATTGTTCCGGCCGAGGACGAGCTCGAGGTCGCGGGCGAAGTCGAGATGCCGATGATGACTGCGGAGCAGAATGTGGCCGATGTCGCGGTGCTGCTCGCCGATGTCTCCTCCTCCGGTAGCAGTGCTCCTCCGTGCGTAGGTGCGGCTGATTGGTCGGTGGGAGGGGAACCGGTGGGTGATGTGACAGTTTGGGGAGGTGAGAGTGCGGTCGCGGCTGAGAGGAATGAGAGGGGAGCGGTGAGGCTAATTATGGCGCGTGTTCCCGAAGGGACGCGACGTTTCCGCCTCCCTTCTCCACGCGTGCAGGCTTCTGGCCGCAACGGGCCTGGCCGTGGAGAAACTGCCATTCCGAACGTTCCTCCATGACCTGTCCGGGGATGCTTTAAAACTCGGTTCATACAAAAATGCAGTGGAGTGCAGCATCCAAACGGAAAATTTGCTGACCCGATACGAGTCAAGGGATGTAGTCAATCAAACGCGTCCTACGTGTGTGATGGCGGTGTAGCATGGCAATGTCACCAGTACGAGAGCTTGACCTGGGGCTGGCTTGCTTCGGGAGCTTGGAAAAATGCGCAGCTACCAAACACGCGCGCCCGTGGTGCACACCGTGAACAGGAGATGATCATGTCCTGCAGTTTTTCGTTTTTGTTTCTCTCGGGACACCGGGAGCGCGCGGATGATAATGACACGGGAATTCTGCCATGGACGTTGCGGAGTTTCCTCTTTGGGCCCCGATAACCCGCGGCAAATGGCCGTGAATCAAGGCGCTTCTGCCTGCAGCAAGCAACGAGCTGAGCATATGCGGCAAAAAGACTTGTTTGACTGGCGATGCCTACACACTAGAGACTAGACTCTCTATAGAGTCTAGACGGCCCACACGTAAGTCACGGGTTGGACGCAAATCCACAGAACAGAGGCGAGAGATTGCGGGATGAGACGAGTCCGAGAGCGTCGCTGACCGGCCCACCATCAACGGCCTTTTTTCTATCTTGGGGCCTTTATTCCGTTCCCACTATAACGAGAAAAACTGCCTCCACGCACGCCGCTCCCCTGACTGACTTTGAGCCCACGCCGTTAAATTACCATCCGGGGCCCACCTGTAAATAAACACAGGAAAAAAGTGACCGGTCACCCGGAGTGGTAGATCACAGTACGCATGCTGCCGGCATGCCATGCGACGCGACCACTGCCACTGCCACGCACGCGCCCATGCCACGCCTCGTGCCGTGCCGCATTTATTTATCGCGCCCTCGCTCCGACGAGAAATAAATACGACCGTCGGTGGCCAGTGCATGCGCCGTGCCCCGCCGATGCCGGCGATCTCAACAGTGAGGTTCAGCGACACTGTGTGTACGTACGTACGTGGCAGCGTCTGCTA
This sequence comes from Lolium multiflorum, assembly GCA_030979885.1. NCBI lineage: Eukaryota > Viridiplantae > Streptophyta > Magnoliopsida > Poales > Poaceae > Lolium > Lolium multiflorum. The sequence goes on from CM061747.1 coordinate 145,591,470, forward strand.
GGTCAGCACAGTAGGATGACGGTACAGGACGTCCGGGGCGTATTTTTGTACTCTCCTCGTTGGCGTCTTGCACCACCTATCGTATCGACCGACTTCGTTATCCACTCTCTTACAGTACAATATAATCTTGCTGCTCTTGCAGATGTCGGACAAGCTGTTACACTAGTACGTATTGTGTGTGCTATGTGCATGCGTGGCACGTGATGAGTGGTTGCTGGAATCTTTTAACTTTGAACCACGCAGTGTACATGTTTCCATGCACGCATGTGGTGTGAGTATCGATGGCATATCCTACTGCTGGCCACCTCCAAAACTCCAACACAATTTCTTATCTTGTCTACTAGCATATTAGTCGATGTTGCCGTCCCCTCTACCGGGCAAAGTGTGTGTGCAGCCGCCAGCCAAGGGCCGGCTTCACAGCCGAGTTGTACTCCCGGGTGAAATCCTTGCACCGATGCCTATCGGTGCTAATATTGCTTCTTGTTTGCCCCGTTGTGGAGTGGGAGTGGTCTCTAGTTTTTCGGGTAAAAACCTAACCTTCATATGGAGGTGACTGAGGGTCGCTACCTCGATGGAGGCATCGTCTGGAAGCTCCTGGCCCTTGCGGTACGACATGTTCACAGCGGTTCGACACATGGCTCTGTGGTCAAGGGTAAAAGACACTGGGGCGATGGCCCCAGATGATGGTCGGCTGTCGAGGCGACAGTCATATGGGGCTTGGTCGTGGCCTCGAATGGAGCTATGGTGGCGACTTGGAGATCTATGTGGACAATGAGTTCGTCGGCATGCTCGCTCGTCTTCGGGCAATGCAAAGTTCAACCTAGCTCCTACGTCGGGGTGACGGCCCTGGATTGAGTGTGACGTTGAGGTCTACGGGCTTGTCGACTGGGTAGAACGGGCTATGTGATGGCTGGGTTGTGAGGCGTTGCGACTCGTGTGAGGCTTTCGTACTGAGTGGTGTAAGTCAGGGCGATGGCCCTAGAGATAGATGTGTGTGTGTGCTTGTGTGTTTGTTGCTTATGGTGGCTGCGTTATATGGATGATGGGCCTTGTCGCGTTCCTTATAATGACAATGTATAGTCTGTATTATTTTTGAACCTGGTTTCCTTTTAAACTGGGTCACTCTCATCTATCTAATTGGATGACCAATTCGACTGCCTTTACCTCAAAAATATAGTGTGTGATGCTTTCTCCATTTTTCATTAAAAAGGCATGTATGTGGTCTTCTTATTCCTTGAGGCCCTCTCCAATCTGTCACAACCCTCTCTCCCACCGTCGGTGAGTGGAAGGATACTCAGATGCAACTTCTTTTCCGGTAGCTCATCTAAAAAAAACTCTGAGAGGTTAAGTGTGCTTGGTCTGGAGTGATTTAATTTGAGGACGGGTGACCAACTAGGAAGTTGATCCCAGGTGTGCACAAGTGAGCACAAAGTGCGCATTAAACACATGTGTTGGTTGTAGGGCTAGTCTAGAGATCCTAGAGAGTTGTCAAGGGTAACAAGTTCGACTTCGGGGTGGTCGGGGTGTTACAGCTCCTATGCCAGTAACTCTCGGCCCTAATCCATGGGGAGGCTTGGCTTTGGCTGCCCCCAATCCCATCCCCTTCTTGCTGCAATAATATCACCTGCATGATGCTCGATGGCGGTGAAGATCTTAGCTAGGCTTCTTCCCAATCGTTGTGATGATGATGAGGCCGAGCTTGACGATGTTATGTGCAGTTCGATAGATCTGCAACATGGGAGGCGTGAAGCTACTCTTGGCAGTGCATCCAGGATATCCCTTCTTTGCGTCCATCCTTGATGGTCGAAGGGTGACCTCTCCCACATTCGTCGCTGTCTATGGCCTCTTTCGACCGGCGGCAGATGGCGATAATTAACCTCCAGGCTGCCATGCCAACAAGGAGGTCCTTCTGCTCTAGCATACCGTACTCCCGTCACTCGGCCCCAAGTGGTTTTGTTCCCGGTGACTCTGCGGCTGGCTATGCTGAGCTGGTTCGCAGTGGAAAAGGAGCTAGAGCTGGTTGAGTTTTCCATTTTTATATCTAGGGTCTTCTATGCAAAAGTGTGGACTTGGTAATAATTTTCTTTTTTATTCTAGTCCTAGATATAACTTGTAGCTCCAACCATGATACTACCTCCGTATCGGTTTAACAGGAGCGCATGTAGTTTAAAAATTTGCTTTGACCATTATTTTAGTCAATAAAATATAGAATATATACCACACAAATTATATCTTTGAAAAGCTTGTTTGAATACGAATCTAATGATATAGATTTTGTAGACATATAATTTATATTTTGTTGACCAAATTAATGATCAAACTTTGTCTTAAATTGCGTGCGCGATTTAATTGTTAAATCGATACGGAGGGAGTAATGAAAATAATCTTCCTAGTCCTTGGGGACCGATCCTCTGTTTTTAAAAATACAAAAGGCACGTACATTTAGTTTAAATCAACATTCTCTAAGTTTGACTTAGTTTACATGTAAGGATATGAACATCTACATCATCAAATTTGTATCATCATTAGGTCCACCACAAAAGGAATTTCCCTATCGTATTTATTCAGTATTGTAAATATTGATTTTTTTAAGTAACAATATGCGCCGAGGTAGTATAATCGTAGCGTTGCCGAGCAAGCAGTGCGCGTCACAGGCCACATCTCCAGTTCCCTAGCTTCTTATCCGAAATGAACATCGCGCGAAAACAGCTGTGCAAAAGCGAGATGGCAAATGCCACTCAAGCTGAGATCGCCGAACGGGCGGACACGTAGCTCGATCGATCGCTGGAATGGAGACGCCACGGCCGGGCCGGGGCGACCTTGCCTCGCCGGCGTGCACGATCACATGCGTGGCGCCGGCGCGGCATGTGGATGTGGCCAGTGGGCAGTGGGGGTTGCTGAATTTTCCTTCTCGCTGCGATGCGAACGTGGTTGTTGCTTCGGAGGTGTCAGCCGCGCATGTGAAATCATGGTGCCCGCGGGGTCCTCCATCTTGACTTCTTTCTTCCTGCCTGCCTAGCATAGCCTCCACAAGAAAGCAATCCCACGACTGCTGCTAGGATAAGTGATACCTTCAGTTTCCTTTCCTGCCGATAATCCCGGGACACCCGCCAAGTATCATGGAATCGCTAAGGGTACGTGCAATGGTTAATAAGATCATCTTATCTTAACTATGCCATGTAATCTAAATATAACATTAAAATATGATGTACAATGGGCTATTTTTTAGTTTTATATCTTTAGTAACTAGATATTCTAAATATGTGGTGAGATAGATTGTGCTAAGAGATCATCTTTTATAGCTAAGAGAAGACAAAGTCTTTTTTTTTTTACTTTCTCTTTCCTCCACATCAGTATTTATCCTACGTGGCATTGGTAAGATATCACCATTGTACATGCCCTGAGGACATCTCCAACGGGGCGACGCATTTCGGACGCCCAAATTGTCCGCGGGCGTCCGTTTGCGTCGTCTGGCGGACGCGAAAATGACCGCGATGCGCGAAATATCCGTTTGCGTCGGGGGCCACCCCAGCGGTCCAACGCATTTTGGACATGCAACTGTTTTGTTTTTCTGCTCCTTCTTTTCATTTTTATTGAAGGACTTCCCAATTTGTATGAATGAGCAAGTTTAAACGCGAAAACAAGTAGTACTGAATGATGTCCTGTTGTTGCCATAAACAGTTCACCGGATAGATTACTCGAATCGAAAAAGTTCAAACATATTTAACATACAAATAAGAACAAATTTAAAAGCAAATAAATTATAAACTAATTCTTGGCCTTCTTGTTAGAAGGCCCTACCTCGTCGTCCTACTCCTACGCCTCTTGCTTGTCACCTCCTCATCGGAAGAGGAACTGGCGGACGACGCGTCCGTGGAGGAGTTGGAGTCGGACAAAGTGTCATCTTCGTCGTCATCGTCGGTGAACGGACGACGGCGATGATGCGCCGCCCGCGCCTGCGCCCTTGCCCGGGCCTGTTATCACCAGAATTTAACCAAGTCTGGAGATGGGCCGTGATTAAATGGGCTTAGAGGATATGCACGGAAAATATTCCCGAACCGGCCTTGTACAAGAAGTTTGGGCAGGATTGCCCGTGTATCTGTAAATTATAGTAGGTTACGTGTCGGTTAGAATTAAGAGATAGAGTTTAGCTCGTACACGGTTGGGTTTATTCCCAAGTTAGAAAGTCTACGGACTATAAATATGTATCTAGGGTTATTGAGAAAGGAGGACGATCACGTTCACAACAAATCAATCTAGGCGCATCGCCACCCCTTGTTTCGAGGGTTTCTCCCGGGTAAGCAACATGATGCCTAGATCGCATCTTGCGATCTAGGCAGTATCAGTTTATTCGTTGTTGGTGTTGCTCGTGCTGAAGCCTTTTTGATGGCGAGCAACACCCTTATCTTAGGTGTTTTGGGGTTGACGTCGATGCTTTCACGATGTACTTGTTTAGCTACGCTGCCCCTCGATATCTAGCTGCCCTTACACCTATTTTAGGTGTAAGGGCAGCATCTTGCTTGTTCTTTATTTAGTAGATCTAATCTGTTATAGTTGCTCCTTGTTCTTCAAGGATTGGTTTGATATCCGTATGGTTAGGTCTTATAAACGGGTTGAACAATCCGGTAGTGCGTAAGGCGTGGTTTATTAAGCTCTAGAGGGATTGTTCCGGGGATCAACTTCACGTTGGTTTTTAGGCCTCTTTAGGGCTGGTTTTCCATCATCTTACGTATCTGCTAGGCTCAACTACGCATAGGATGTTCCGATTATACGGTGAAAACCCTAGACTATCGTAGATTAGTTTAGCTTGATATTGATAAAGCATGATCCCCATGTTATTATAAATCTAACGTGAACCATGGGGCAATCGGCTCTTTGAGCCGATCCACAGAACAACTTAAAAGCCGACCGGGGCTCGTATTTAATGTTTACGTGTTTGCCATGCAGGAAACTAGTCGAAGCAATCCATCACCTTCCTGACCAGGTATAGGTCACGCCCTCGTAAGCACCAGGACGTGTGCTAGAAGGCATTGCGGGCCGTCGCTCGAGGGGCCAGGGTCTACCGCAATCCTGGGAGCCTCCCGGCTCTACGGTGTTGCCCGTCGCTACTCATCGGTGGGTTTTGACAGCAACACATTCTGGCACGCCCGGTGGGACCTTCTACAACAACAACAACATCGACATCTGCAGCAACCATGTCAAAAGCTGCGGAGGAGGGGGTGGGCGAACCAGTCACATACGCAGATCTGCTCGAAGAGCAAAAGAAGAAGTATGATGAGATGAAAGCCATCTTGGAAGCCGATCTCATCGGCTCCTTCGTGAGGACCCGTTCACATGGCGTAAGGTGGAAGGGGTTCGCCCCTGAAGGTGTTCTTGACGGAGTGGACCTGTCTACCCCTTCGGAGGAACGCACCAGAGCTGCGCCAGGAAATCAATTACATGGCGGCTCATTCTATACACCGCTATTCTGAAAGCCTGGTGAATACTCTCGAGCGCGTCGCGGTGTGGTGCAGGAAATTATGAAGCATCAGTACTCCCGTCAGGACCTACCCTAGGGACTCACCAGGGAGAGATACCGCTCCAGATCAGACCGCTACCATTCGCGCTTGCGACCCGAGCCGCCGGGTTCACCGGCGTACGTCGTCTACAAGGTTGGAGGCGATCCTAGCGATTGCCAATTCCTATATGAGCCGCCTAAGGAGATCCCACATGGATACGTGTGCACATACGTGCCGGACTGCAATGGCGCGCACAACCAGATTGCACCAACAGGGATTTCTGGAGCAGACGCTGACAAACAAGCATGGCTAGCTAAATATGCTACTGGAACGAGTCATGAGGGCTCGGTCCCTACAGCTAATACCATGGAACAGATCAGCACCATCTTGAGAGACCAGTTCGGCATCTTGCCGAGGAAAACAATCGCCTATTCCAAGCCGTACCGACCAGTACGATCTGATCCCGCTGCCACCCAAATATCGGCTCCCTGAATTCTCAAAATTCAATGGAGCAGAAGGATCTAGCTCAATAGAGCACGTAAGCCGATATTTGGCACAGCTGGGCATGATTTCAGTAGGACCCGTTACGTGTGAGGTTTTTGCACAATCTCTTACGGGATCAGCCTTTGGGTGGTACACCTCGTTGCCACCAAACTCAGTCCGCACATGGAAGCAGCGGAGGAGCAATTTCATGTGCAATATCACTCAGAAGCTACGAAGCTGGCATTGCCGATCTAGCGCAGGTGCGGCGAAGCGAGGAGAAACATCGAATACATCCAACGTTTCAGGACTGTCAGAACCGATGTTATTCGGTTCGTTTATCTAGAAAGAAGCAATCGAGCTGGCAGCATTGGGCCTCGCAACGCCGATCAAGGATTTGACTTCCCAAGCTGAGTACAGTTCACTGTCGCACATGGTGCAGAAACTCACATTGTATGAGCAGCGGCACCCTGAATTGTACCAAGACAAGTTCAAGCGTCCGATAGGCCTGATCGAGATGGAAGAAGCTGAAGAGCCTGCACCAGACCGGAGGTGCTGTAGCTGAATGGGCTCGGGGGGCAAATCCCGTGTCCTGCAAATGGGTAAAACCACAAGGGCCTGCAAGAGGGTTTGACTTTGATTTGAGCAAAGCTGAGCAGATTTTCGATCTATTGCTTAAGGAAAAACAGCTGAACTTACCCGAAGGCCATAAAATCCCTACAGCACAAGAAATGAATGGGAGGCCGTACTGCAAATGGCATCACTCGTTCACCCATACCACCAATGACTGCAAGGTGTTTCGTCAGCAGATCCAAATAGCAATAGAACAAGGCCGATTGCTCTTTGGGCAGTTTGCCATGAAAGTGGATACACATCCGTTCCCTGGCGTCAAGATGGTGGAACCCAATGATACGTCCAATTTGCATCACTATTTTATATCATAATTTGCTGTTATTCATTGATATATTTCATATTGGGACACAATACTTATGTTATTTCATCTATTTTGCATGTTTCATGATTATTTGGGGATCGAGCACCGGAGCCAGGATTCTGCTGGAAAAAGCACCGTCAGGATGCAATATTTCGTAAGATCAACTGTGGAAGGAAGTTTTACCAAAAATCCTATTTTTCCAGATGGCGGAGGAAGCCAGAAGGGGGCCAGCTGGACCCAGGGTGGGCCCACACCATAGGGTGGCGCGGCCCATGGCCTGCGCGACACCATGTGGTGTCGGGCCCCCTCGGCCTCTTTCGCCTTCGCGAAACCCTTCGTCCGAAGACCTAAGCCACAGAGGAATCCTCACGAGGGGTTACCGCCTCTGCGGGGCGGAGAACACCAGAGAGAAAAGAGCTCTCCGTGGCGGGAATCCGCCGGAAATTCCCTCAGGAGGGGGAAATCGACGCCATCGTCACCGCCATCGAGCTGGACATCATCTCCATCACCATCATCATCATATCCACCATCATCACCGCCATCTCCACCGCTGGACATCGTCACCGCTGTAGCAATTTGGGTTTGATCTTGATTGTTTGATAGGGGAAACTCTCCCGATACTGATTTCTACTTGTTGTTGATGGTATTGAGTGAAACCATTGAACCAAGGTTTATGTTCAGATTGTTATTCATCATCATATCACCTCTGATCATGTTCCATATGATGTCTCGTGAGTAGTTCGTTTAGTTCTTGAGGACATGGGTGAAGTCTAATTGTTAGTAGTGAACTATGGTTGAGTAATATTCAATGTTATGATATTTAAGTTGTGGTGTTATTCTTCTAGTGGTGTCGTGTGAACATCGACTACACGACACTTCACCATTTATGGGCCTAGGGGAATGCATCTTGTATTCGTTTGCCAATTGCGGGGTTGCCGGAGTGACAGAAACCTAAACCCCGTTGGTATATCGATGCAGGAGGGATCGCAGGATCTCAGAGTTTAAGGCTGTGGTTAGATTTATCTTAATTACTTTCTTGTAGTTGCGGATGCTTGCAAGGGGTATAATCACAAGTATGTATTAGTCCTAGGAAGGGCGGTACATTAGCACAGGTTCACCCACACAACACTTATCAAAACAATGAAGATTAATCAGGTATGTAGCGAAAGCACTAGACTAAAATCCCGTGTGTCCTCGAGAATGTTTGGTCATTATAAGTAAACAAACCGGCTTGTCCTTTGTGCTAAAAAGGATTGGGCCACTCGCTGCAATTATTTCTCTCGCATTTTACTTACTTGTACTTTATTCATCTATCAAAACCCCCCGAATACTTGTCTGTGAGCATTTACAGTGAATCCTTCATCAAAACTGCTTCAACACCTGCTCCTCGTTGGGATCGACATTCTTACTTATCGAAGATACTACGATACACCCCCTATACTTGTGGGTCATCAAGACTATTTTCTGGCGCCGTTGCCGGGGAGTGAAGCGCTATTGGTAAGCGGAATTGGTAAGGAAAACCTTTGCTGTGCTGATTTTATTTCTGCCTGCTATAAGTCATTATGGAGAGATCTTCTCTTCAATTTCTATTTGGGAAATCTACTACTACTGCAACGGTAGTGGATGAGGCGCCAAGTGAGGAAGTAATACCATATAAAATACCTACAAAAATTATTGAACATGTTATGGATAACCGCTATGAAGGGGATGGAACTGTCCATCCTGGTGATCATTTACTGTTTTTGCATGAATTATGCGGGTTATTCAAATGTGCAGGTATTGCTATGAATGAAGTGAGGAAGAAACTATTCTCTTTATCGCTGTCTGGTAAAGCGGCGCATTGGTATAAATTACTGGATAATGGGGATTCTCTTGAATGGGATGATATTGTGCCCCGGTTTTATTCTAAGTTCTATCCTCCAAGTGAAATTCACAAGGATCGGAACCGCATATATAATTTCGGCCTCATGATGGAGAGAGTATTGCCCAAGCTTGGGGGAGATTGAAGTCTTTAATGCTCAAATGCCCCATTCATGAGCTTCCTGGTAATGTTATTATTGATAATTTCTATGCAAGACTTTCTTTTCAAGACAAGACCTTGCTGGATACTTCTTGTTCTGGATCATTTACACGCAATAAAGAAGAGTTTAAAAGGGACCTTCTTGATCGGATCCAAGAAAATACTGAAGGTTGGGAGAACGACAAAGATAGAGAATCGGGTATAATTTATGATTATAAATGCATTGAAGCTTTTATGGATACCGATAAATTTCGTAATATGAGTGCTATATATGGTCTTGATTCTCAAGTTGCTGCAAATCTTTATAAAGCTTTTGCCTCTCATTATGAATTGCCTAAGAAGAATTTTGATAAGTATCATGAACCGTATAAAGATAAAATTGATTCATCTATTAATAAGTGTGTTGTAGTTGAAACTGCTGATCGTGTTATTCCTGAAGCTTATATTGAAAAAACTCCTTTTCCTGCTAAAATGAAAGAGTACTCTGTTATAAATAGTGCGGTTCATAAAAGTGAAAAGAAACCTAGAGAACCTGAAGAACAAATAAAAGTTGAACCTGCTGTTGCAATTGTTAAAGATCTTGTGACTGAAAATGTGGAGGATGGTCATATTATTTTCTATGAAGATGCTTCTAATATTGTTTCACATCCTAATAAACCCAAACAAGCTAGTGTTCCTATGCTATCTGTTTAGAATTGGTGATCATTGCTATTATGGTCTATGTGATATTGGTGCAAGTGTTAGTGCTATACCTTATGAGCTTTACACGGAGATTATGCACGAAATTGATTCTTGTGAACTTGAAGATATTGATGTGGTTATTCAGCTGGCTAATAGAGAAACTATTTCTCCAATTGGTATTGTTCGAGATGTGGAAGTTCTATGTGGTAAGATTAAATATCCTGCTGACTTTTTGGTACTTGGTTCTGCTGCTAGTGATTATTGTCCTATCATTTTTGGTAGACCTTTTCTAAATACTTGTGGAGCTATTATAGATTGTAAGAAAGAGAAAATTTTGACTAAATTTGCTGGTGAGTCTTATGAGTTTAACTTCTCTAAATTTACCAAAACTCCTTATAAAGCTGATTTGCCTAGTAATGATTTTAAAATGGAGCAGTGTGCATCTATTGTTCTTGTTCCTAACAATCCTTTGCAGCAACATTTGGAGGATAGCGAGAGTGAAGTTTTTAGGAAAGAAAGAGATGAGCTTGAGGAGATTTTTCTTCGCCAACCTATTCTCAAGCATGATTTACCGGTGGAAGACTTGGGTACAACACCGCCACCAAAGGAAGATCCTGTTTTTGATTTAAAGCCTTTGCCTGATAATCTTAAATATGCTCATATTGATGATAAGAAAATATATCCTGTTATTATTAGTTCTAAGCTTACAGAGTTTGAAGAAGAAAGATTATTGCAAATATTGAAGAAACACCGAGGTGCTATTGGCTATACTCTTGATGACTTGAAGGGGATTTCTCCCTCTATTTGCCAACACGCCATTAATATGGAAGATGATGCGAAGCCTGTTGTTGAACCTCAGCGTCGTCTAATTCCTAAGATGAAGGATGTGGTAAGAAATGAGGTATTACGACTTCTTGAAGCTGGTATTATATATCCTATTGCTGATAGTAGATGGGTTAGTCCTGTGCATTGCGTTCCTAAGAAAGGAGGAATTACTGTTGTGCCTAATGATAATGATGAGCTTATACCTCAAAGAGTAGTTGTAGGTTATAGAATGTGCATTGATTTTCGAAAAGTTAATAAGGTTACTAAGAAAGATCATTATCCTTTACCATTTATTGATCAAATGTTAGAAAGATTGTCTAAAAATACTCATTTTTGCTTTCTTGATGGTTATTATGGGTTTTCACAAATTGCTGTTAAAGCTAAAGATCAAGAGAAAACCACTTTTACTTGTCCCTATGGAACTTATGCTTATAGGCGTATGCCTTTTGGTTTATGTAATGCTCCTGCTACTTTTCAAAGATGCATGTCTGCTATTTTTCATGGCTTTTGTGAGAGTATTGTGGAGGTATTCATGGATAATTTTTCCGTCTACGGGAATTCTTTTGATAGTTGCTTGCGAAACCTTGATAAAGTTTTGCAGAGATGTGAAGAAACTAACCTTGTTCTTAATTGGGAGAAATCCCACTTTATGGTTAATGAAGGAATTGTATTGGGACATAAAATTTCCGAGAGAGGTATTGAAGTTGATAGAGCTAAAGTTGAAGCTATTGAGAAGATGCCTTATCCGAGGGATGTTAAAGGTATTCGTAGTATTCTTGGTCATGCTGGGTTTTATAGGAGATTTATTAAAGATTTCTCCAAGATTTCAAAGCCTCTTACTAATCTTCTTCAAAAAGATGTACCTTTTGTTTTTGATGATGATTGTAAGGAAGCTTTTGAAACTCTAAAGAAAGCCTTAACAACTGCTCCTATAGTTGAACCTCGATTGGAATTTACCATTTGAAATTATGTGTGATGCTAGTGATTTTGCTAGGTATTGTTCAAGCGAGTAGATAAAAAATTAAATGTTATTCATTATGCTAGTAAAACTCTTGATGCTGCTCAAAGAAATTATGCTACTACTGAAAAAGAATTGTTAGCTGTAGTCTTTGCTTGTGATAAATTTAGATCTTATATTGTTGATTCAAAAGTTACGATTCATACTGATCATGCTGCAATTAGATACCTTATGACAAAGAAAGATGCTAAGCCAAGGCTTATTAGATGGGTACTTCTTTTGCAAGAATTTGATTTACATATTGTAGATAGGAAAGGTGCTGATAATCCTGTTGCTGATAATTTGTCTAGATTAGAAAATATTGCTTATGATCCTGTTCCTGTTAATGATAGTTTTCCAAATGAACAATTGGCTGTAATAAAGGTGATTATGCTAACTTTATTGTTTCCAAGTACTTGCCTCCAACCTTTTCAGCTCAGCAAAGGAGGAAATTCTTTTATGACTTGAGGCATTATTTCTGGGATGACCCACACTTATATAAAGAAGGAGTGGATGGTATTATGCGAAGGTGTGTTCCCGAATATGAACAACAAGAAATATTGAGTAAATGTCATGGTAGTGCTTATGGAGGACATCACGTGGGAGATAGAACCGCGCAAAAAGTTCTACAATCAGGTTTTTATTGGCCAACTCTCTTCAAAGATGCAAGGAAGTTTATTTTATCTTGTGATGAATGTCAAAGGGTTGGTAATATCTCCAGACGCAATGAAATGCCTATGAATTATACTCTTGTTATTGAACCGTTTGATTGTTGGGGATTTGACTTCATGGGACCTTTTCCCTCTTCAGAAGGTAACACTCATATACTTGTTGCTGTTGATTATGTTACTAAATGGGTGGAAGCCATACCTACAAAAAGTGCTGATGGTGAGACCTCTTTAAAAATGCTTTTAGATATTATTTTTCCTAGATTTGGAGTTCCTAGATATATTATGACTGATGGAGGTTCTCATTTTATTCATGGAGGTTTTAGAAAGACTCTTGCTAGGTATGGTATTAATCATAGAATTGCTTCCGCTTATCACCCTCAAACTAGTGGTCAAGTAGAATTATCGAATAGAGAAATTAAATCTATTTTGGGAAAGACCGTTAATAAATCTAGAAAGAATTGGGCTAGTAAATTGAAAGACGCACTATGGGCTTATAGAACTGCTTATAAAAACCCCATGGGAATGTCACCTTATAAAATGGTTTACGGAAAAGCTTGTCATTTACCTTTAGAGCTAGAACACAAAGCTTATCGGGCTGTTAGAGAATTAAATAAAGATCCTAAACTTGCCGGTGATAAGAGGTTGCTACAATTAAGTTCTCTAGATGAATGGAGAAGTGAAGCTTATGAAAATGCTAAACTCTTTAAAGAAAAAGTTAAAAAATGGCATGATAGAAGGATCATCAAAAGAGAATTTAATATTGGGGATAAAGTCCTATTGTATCGGTCTCGTCTCAGATTCTTTGCAGGAAATTACTCTCGAAATGGGAAGGACCATATGTTGTTGAGGAGGTGTATCGTTCAGGAGCAATTAAAATTAGCTCTCTCCAAGGCAATGCTACGCAAGTGGTGAATGGACAAAGACTCAAGCATTATATCTCGGGTGATTCTTATAATGTTGATGTTGATATTATTCAAGTGGAAACACCGGAGGCTTTCATCAAAGGACAAATTGACATCCGCCAGAACTCAACTTTGAATAGGTAACAGTACTGGTAATGAAAAGTTCGCGATTTACTTTCCGAACAATATTTTTGCTGTTTTTGGAAAATATGAAAAATTACGAGATCAAAACGGAGTGGAAAGGACGCACGAGGGCGTGGCACCACAGGCCGGCGCGGGCCCCAGCCTGGCCGCGCCGCCTATGGTGGCACCGCCTCGTCGCCCCTTTCCGACTCTGGTTCGACCTGGTACTTTCCGTTTGTTCTGAAATTTTTTATTATAAAATCCCCCGGACCCCTGGAGGTCCGTATATCGTTTTCTCGACGTGTTTTGTTTCGAGCTGTTTCTGCCAGGATTTGTTTTAGATCTAGAGCCATCATGTCTTCATCGGGAACTCCGAAGGACAGCTCCTGCAAGGATGTTGGCAACTTGTACATGGAGGAGCTGAGGATGCACCCAAAGGAGTTGATGCTCGTCGAGGGAAAACTGCAGATCAAAGATGTTCAAGGTCCCAAAGGAGAAGGAAGCTTGGAAGACAGGATGGAGAAGCTAGAACAAGAGGTCTTCAATTACAAGAAGATGGCCGAGCGTGAAGTGGATATCTTCCACAAGATTGTGTCTGAACTCATTGCTGAACACGAGAAGGAGACTGCAAAGCTATGGGGCGACATCCTCTCACTTCACGACACCACCAACAAACTCCAAGCTCAACTCTATGACATTCATAATCAGAACTGTGAGTATGAAAACAGGTTCAACATATAAGCCGTGCTGCTAGTTTCAGGATTCCCGAGACCAAGATGTCATTTGTTGATGGGGAGCCTCTATCTTGGAAGTCTGAAGACGGGAATTCATCACCACCATCGCCAAAGGAGTAATCCATCATCGGTATTGGCATCCCCTTGGTTTGTTCCAAGCTTGGGGGAGTGCCGCGGTATCACATCATCATTACCTTTACTTTTTACTATCAAGTAGTGTCATATCATGAGTAGGGAAGTTATCGTATAAGATGGGTTGCAGTGTGGAAGTATCTGATACGTCTCCGACGTATCGATAATTTCTTATGTTCTATGCCACATTATTGATGATACCTACATGTTTTATGCACACTTTATGTCATATTCGTGCATTTTCTGGAACTAACCTATTAACAAGATGCGAAGTGCATTCTGTTTTTTTTTGGTTTCAGAAATCCTAGTAACGAAATATTCTCGGATCGGACGAAATCAAGACCCGTGGTTCCTATTTTCGGGAAGCATCCGAACACCGGGAAGGACCGGAGGGGGCAGGCCCCAGCACCATAGGCCGGCGCGGCCCAGGCCCCGGCGCGCCGCCTATGGTGTGGCCACCCCTTCGACCCTCCCGCGCGCCTCTTCGCCTATATAAAGCCTCCGTCGCGAAACCCGGCAAAAAAGCCACGGCACGAGAAACCTTCCGAGCCGCCATCGCGATGCCAAGATCCGGGGGGGAGTCTGTTCCGGCACGCCGCCGGACGGGTGCCCCGGAAGGCTCCTCCATCGGCACCACCGCCATCTTCATCAACGCTGCTGTCTCCCATGAGGAGGGAGTAGTTCTCCATCGAGGCTCGGGGCTGTACGGTAGCTATGTGGTTAATCTCTCTCCTATGTGCTTCAATACAATAATCTCATGAGCTGCTTTACATGATTGAGATTCATATGATGATGCTTGTAATCTAGATGTCGTTATGCTAGTCAAGTGAATTTTACTTATGTGATCTCCGGAGACTCCTTGTCCCACGTGTGTAAAGGTGACAGTGTGTGCACCGTGTGGGTCTCTTAGGCTATATTTCACAGAATACTTATTCACTGTTATGAAGAGCATAGTGAAGTGCTTATTTATATCTCTTTATGATTGCAATGTGTTTTGTATCACAATTTATCTATGTGCTACTCTAGCAATGTTATTAAAGTAGTTTTATTCCTCCTGCACGGTGTAATGGTGACAGTGTGTGCATCCGTGTTAGTACTTGGCGTAAGCTATGATTATGATCTCTTGTAGATTATGAAGTTAACTATTGCTATGATGGTATTGATGTGATCTATTCCTCCTACATAGTGTGAAGGTGACAGTGTGCATACTATGTTAGTACTTGGTTTAGTTGAATTGATCTTTCATGCACTCTAAGGTTATTTAAATATGAACATTGAATTGTGGAGCTTGTTAACTCCGGCATTGAGGGTTCGTGTAATCCTACGCAATGTGTTCATCATCCAACAAGAGTGTAGAGTATGCATTTATCTATTCTTATGTGATCAATGTTGAGAGTGTCCACTAGTGAAAGTCTAATCCCTAGGCCTTGTTCCTAAATACGCTATCGCTGCTTGTTTATGTTTCTACCGTTACTCTCCATTACTACTGTTTTCCGTCCTGGGCAAAGCACTTTTCGGTGCCGTTACTCGCTTATTCATACCACCCGTATTTCACTATCTCTTCGCGAACTAGTGCACCTATTAGGTGTGTTGGGGACACAAGAGACTTCTTGCTTTGTGGTTGCAGGGTTGCATGAGAGGGATATATTTGACCTCTTCCTCCCTGAGTTCGATAAACCTTGGGTATCCACTTAAGGGAAACTTGTTGTTCTACAAACCTCTGCTCTTGGAGGCCCAACACTGTCTACAAGAATAGAAGCTCCCGTAGACATCAAGCACTTTTTGGCGCCGTTGCCGGGGAGGGAAGGTAAACGGCACTCACACATTGGCAAGCCCGGCAACTAGCACTTTTCCTCCCTCGTCAACTACGCGCCAAGCACTTTTCTGGCGCCGTTGCCGGGAGGAAAGGTAAAAAGCACTCATACTTCGGTTCTATTTCCTTTAGATCCTGCAATTGCATCTTTTTGTTTCTTGTTTACACTAGTTTGGCATAATGGACAACAATGAGCTTCTTATTCTATTTCCTGATTTAAAACATGGATTGTTTGATGCGAAAATTAAAAAACCTATGAAATCTTATTTGCATGCTGGTAGTAATATTAGTATGAACACTTTGAACACCATTGTTGATAATGATATAGAAAGTTCTAAGCTTGGGGAAGCTGGTTTTCATGATCTTTTTAGTCCCCCAAGCATTGAGGAGAAAATTTTCTTTGATGATACTTTGCCTCCTATTTCTGATGATTATAATGATAGTGGTCTTTTGGTACAACCTACTATGGAGAGTAAATTTTATTGTGATTATACTATGCCTCCTACACTTGATGAGAATAATAATGATAGCTACTTTGTTGAATTTGCTCCCGCTATTACTAATAAAATTGATTTTATGCATGAGACTCATGATAAGAATGCTTTATGTGATAGTTATATTGTTGAGTTTGCTCATGTTGCTACTGAAAATTATTATGAGAGAGGAAAATATGGTTGTAGAAATTTTCATGTTACTAAAATGCCTCTCTATGTGCTGAAATTTTTGAAGCTACACTTGTTCTATCTTCCTATGTTTGTTACTTTGCTCTTCATGAACTTGTTTATTTACAAGATTCCTATGCATAGGAAGCATGTTAGACTTAAATTTGTTTTGAATTTGCCTCTTGATTCTCTCTTTTGCTTCAAATACTATTTCTTGCGAGTGCATCATTAAAACTGCTGAGCCCATCTTAACGGCTATAAAGAAAGAACTTCTTGGGAGATAACCCATGTGTTATTTTGCTACAGTACTTTGTTTTATATTTGTGTCTTGGAAGTTGTTTACTACTGTAGCAACCTCTCCTTATCATGTTTTTGTGCCAAGTAAAGTCTCTATGGTAAAGTTGATGCTAGATTTGGATTGCTGCGCAGAAACAGCATTGCTGTCTGTCACGAATCTGGGTCTAATTATCTGTAGGTAACTCAGAAAATTATGTCAATTTACGTGAGTGATCCTCAGATATGTACGCAACTTTCATTAGTTTTGAGTTTTTCCATTTGAGCAAGTCTGGTGCCATTTTAAAATTCGTCTTTACGGACTGTTCTGTTTTTGACAGATTCTGCCTTTTATTTCGCATTGCTTCTTTCGCTGTGTTGGGTGGATTTCTTTGTTCCATTACCTTCCAGTAGCTTTGAGCAATGTCCAGAAGTGTTAAGAATGATTGTGTCACCTCTGAACATGTGAGTTTTTGGTTATGCACTAACCCTCTAATGAGTTTGCTTAAAGTTTGGTGTGGAGGAAGTTTTCAAGGGTCAAGAGAGGAGGATGATATACTATGATCAAGGAGAGTGAAAGCTCTAAGCTTGGGGATGCCCCGGTGGTTCACCCCTGCATATTTCAAGAAGACTCAAGCGTCTAAGCTTGGGGATGCCCAATGCATCCCCTTCTTCATCGACAACATTATCAGGTTCCTCCCCTGAAACTATATTTTTATTCCGTTACATCTTATGTACTTTACTTGGAGCGTCTATTTGTTTGTTTCTATTTTTGTTTGTGTTTGAATAAATTGGATTACATCATGCTTGTGTGGGAGAAAGACACACTCCGCTGGTTCATATGAACACATGTGTTCTTATCTCATAATATTCATGGCGAAGTTTCCTCTTCGTTAAATTGTTATATGGTTGGAATTGGAAAATGATACATGTAGTAAATTGCTATAATGTCTTGGATAATGTGATACTTGGCAATTGTTGTGCTCATGTTTAAGCTCTTGCATCATATGCTTTGCACCTATTAATGAAGAAATACATAGAGCTTGCTAAAATTTGGTTTGCATAATTGGTCTCTCTAAAGTCTAGATAATTTATAGTATTGAGTTTTGAACAACAAGGAAGACGGTGTAGAGTCTTATAATGTTTACAATATGTCTTTTATGTGAGTTTTGCTGCACCGGTTCATCCTTGTGTTTGTTTCAAATAACCTTGCTAGCCTAAGCCTTGTATCGAGAGGGAATACTTCTCATGCATCCAAAATCCTTGAGCCAACTACTATGCCATTTGTATCCACCATACCTACCTACTACATGGTATTTCTCCGCCATTCCAAAGTAAATTGCTTGAGTGCTACCTTTAAACAATTCAAAATTTATCACCTCTGATTTGTGTCAATGTTTTATAGCTCATGAGGAAGTATGTGGTGTTTATCTTTCAATCTTGTTGGGCAACTTTCACCAATGGACTAGTGGCTTCATCCGCTTATCCAATAATTTTGCAAAAAGAGCTGGCAATGGGATTCCCAGTCCCAAATTAATTAACAAAAATAGACACTCCTCCATGGTATGTGATTGTTGGACGGCACCCGAAGGATTCGGTTAGCCATGGCTTGTGTAAGCAAAGGTTGGGAGGAGTGTCATCATAATAAAACTAAAATAAAAAGGCACTCCTTCATGGTATGAGATTGTTGGCAGGCACCCGAGGATTCGGTTAGCCATGGTTTGTGAAAGAAAGGTTGGAAGGAGTGCCATCCAAAAATAAAATAAAATGGGAGCCGCTCTTTGAAGGTTTGTCCGGCAAGGGGGTTAGAGTACCCGCTACCATTCGTTGACAACAACATACACCTCTCAAAACTTTATTTTTATGCTCTCTTTATGTTTTCAAAATCAAAGCTCTAGCACAAATATAGCAATCGATGCTTTCCTCTTTGAAGGACCATTCTTTTTACTTTTATGTTGAGTCAGTTCACCTATCTCTCTCCACCTCAAGAAGCAAACATTTGTGTGAACTATGCATTGATTCTTACATACTTGCTTATTGCATTTGTTATATTGCTTTGCATTGACAATTATCCATGAGATATATATGTTATAAGTTGAAAGCAACCGCTGAAACTTCATCTTCCTTTGTGTTGCTTCAATGCCTCTACTTTGAATTATTGCTTTATGAGTTAACTCTTATGCAAGACTTATTGATGCTTGTTTTGAAAGTACTATTCATGAAAAGTCTTTGCTTTATGATTCACTTGTTTACTCATGTCATTACCATTGTTTTGATCGCTGCATTCATTACATATGCTTACAAATAGTATGATCAAGGTTATGATGGCATATCACTTCAGAAATTATCTTTGTTATCGTTTTACCTGCTCGGGACGAGCAGAACTAAGCTTGGGGATGCTTGATACGTCTCCGACGTATCGATAATTTCTTATGTTCTATGCCACATTATTGATGATACCTACATGTTTTATGCACACTTTATGTCATATTCGTGCATTTTCGGAACTAACCTATTAACAAGATGCCGAAGTGCTTCCTGTTTTCTGCTGTTTTTGGTTTCAGAAATCCTAGTAACGAAATATTCTCGAATCGGACGAAATCAAGACCTGGTTCCTATTTTCTAAGCATCCAACACCCGGAAGGACCAGAGGGGGCACCGGCCCCCACCATAGGCCGGCGCGGCCCAGGCCCTGGTCGCGCCGCCCTATGGTGTGGCCACCCCTTCGACCCTCCTGCGCCGCCTCTTCGCCTATATAAAGCCTCTGTCGCGAAAACCCTGAGGTGAAAAAGCCACGGTACGAGAAACCTTCCAGAGCCGCCGCCATCACGAAGCCAAGATCTGGGGACAGGAGTCTCTGTTCCGGCATCGCCGGACGGGGAAGTTGGAAGGCTCCTCCATCGGCACCACCGCCATCTTCATCAACGCGTTTTGTCTCCCATGAGGAGGGAGTAGTTCTCCATCGAGGCTCGGGGGTACCGGTAGCTATGTGGTTAATCTCTCTCTATGTGCTTCAATACAATAATCTCATGAGCTGCTTTACATGATTGAGATTCATATGATGATGCTTGTAATCTAGATGTCGTTATGCTAGTCAAGTGAATTTTACTTATGTGATCTCCGGAGACTCCTTGTCCCACGTGTGTAAAGGTGACAGTGTGTGCACCGTGTGGGTCTCTTAGGCTATATTTCACAGAATACTTATTCACTGTTATGAAGAGCATAGTGAAGTGCTTATTTATATCTCTTTATGATTGCAATGTGTTTTGTATCACAATTTATCTATGTGCTACTCTAGCAATGTTATTAAAGTAGTTTTATTCCTCCTGCACGGTGTAATGGTGACAGTGTGTGCATCCGTGTTAGTACTTGGCGTAAGCTATGATTATGATCTCTTGTAGATTATGAAGTTAACTATTGCTATGATGGTATTGATGTGATCTATTCCTCCTACATAGTGTGAAGGTGACAGTGTGCATACTATGTTAGTACTTGGTTTAGTCGAATTGATCTTTCATGCACTCTAAGGTTATTTAAATATGAACATTGAATTGTGGAGCTTGTTAACTCCGGCATTGAGGGTTCGTGTAATCCTACGCAATGTGTTCATCATCCAACAAGAGTGTAGAGTATGCATTTATCTATTCTTATGTGATCAATGTTGAGAGTGTCCACTAGTGAAAGTCTAATCCCTAGGCCTTGTTCCTAAATACTACTATCGCGCTTGTTTACTTGTTTTACTGCGTTACTACGCATTACTACGCTTGTTTACATGGGCAAAGCACTTTTCGGGTGCCGTTGCTACGCTTATTCATACCACCTATTTCACTATCTCTTCGCCGAACTAGTGCACCTATTAGGTGTGTTGGGGACACAAGAGACTTCTTGCTTTGTGGTTGCAGGGTTGCATGAGAGGGATATCTTTGACCTCTTCCTCCCCGAGTTCGATAAACCTTGGGTATCCACTTAAGGGAAACTTGCTTGCTGTTCTACAAACCTCTGCTCTTGGAGGCCCAACACTGTCTACAAGAATAGAAGCTCCCGTAGACATCAGTATCTCTCCTTTAGTTAGTCTATGTATCCTTTGGTGTGAGTTATCGTTATGGAATATTAATGAGAAGTCTTATCATTTACATTTTGCACACCTTATTTTAGTTTGCAATTTCTATTATATGATTGATCTTGATTTTAGTATTGGTACCACTTTGGGAGCATTGAGTTAATCTATTTGGTTTTGGCAAACTTAGCAATGGTCAATAGCAACAACACTTTGAGTTTAAGAAGAATAGAGGAAGTACATGTAGAAGATATTATTATCTTTCTTATCAGTTCTTAGCTTAGTATTCTAAAGTTAAAACTGTTTGTGCTTACAAGTAAGATGCATGATTGTTTCTATCACATGTATATTTGTTTGTTTCCCTCAACTCTTATGCTTGCTAATTAACCTTGCTAGCCAAAGACCTGTACTGAGAGGGAATACTTCTCGTGCATCCAAACCTGAACCCAAACCTATGCCATTTGTGTCCACCATATCTACCTACTGCATGGTATTTTATGCCATTCCAAGTAAATACTTCATGTGCTACCTTTAAACAATTCAAAACTTATTACTCTTTATTTGTGTCAATGTTTTATAGCTCATGAGGAAGTATGTGGTGTTTTATCTTTCAGCTTGTTAGGCAGCCTCCACTAAAGGACTAGTGGCTTCATCCACTTATCCTATAATTTTGCAATAAGAGCCAACGGGGTTCCCAGCCCCAATTAATCAACTTTCATTAATAATTCTCTTCACATGTTTTGCCCTGATTCATCAGTAAGCAACTTAATTTTGCAATAGACACTCCTCCATGGTATGAGATTGTTGGAAGGCACCCGAGGATTCGGTTAGCCATGGCTTGTGTAAGCAAAGGTTGGGGGAGTGTCATCCTTAAATAAACTAAAATACATGTGTAAACAAAAGAGAAGAGGGATGATCTACCTTGCTGGTAGAAATAACGTCCTTCATGGGAGCCGCTCTTTGGAGGTCTGTTTGGCAAGGGGGTTAGAGTACCCGCTACCAGTCGTTGACAACGACAAACACCTCTCAAAACTTTACTTTTATTCTCTTTATATGATTTCAAAACTGAAAAAGCTCTAGCACATGATTTAATCCCTGCTTCCCTCTGCGAAGGGCCTGTCTTTTACTTTATGTTGAGTCAGTAAACCTATTTCCCTCCATCTCAAGCAAGCATTTGAGTTGTTGTGATCAAACTATTATATTGTGATTTGCTTCATCATGTCTTTACTCTTTCTTGTTTAGTACAAGTTTTACCTGAATGAATATAGCTTTGAAAGTCATCAATGATTAATATGATTGAGTATGCAAGTTTACCATAAGTTTTAATATGAGAGCGCTGCTCAATAGATAAGTATAATTTGTTAAATGTTCTCTGACCAAGAACAAAGTTTGCCATCACCAATTATGATTTCTTATGCACCTTTATTTGTGATTACCTTATACTTGTTTCAAGTTGAGTTATATGAGGAAGTTGTTTACTATAATATCCTGTGTGGATGAATATGATGCTTCTTGTCCGTATTTTATTTATCGACTCTTCACTCCATAAACATGTGGTCCTGTTTACTGAGTTCAGTTTCGCTTGGGGACAAGCGAAGTCTAAGCTTGGGGGAGTTGATACGTCCAATTTGCATCACTATTTTATATCATAATTTGCTGTTATTCATTGATATATTTCATATTGGGACACAATACTTATGTTATTTCATCTATTTTGCATGTTTCATGATTATTTGGGGATCGAGCACCGGAGCCAGGATTCTGCTGGAAAAAGCACCGTCAGGATGCAATATTTCGGAAGATCAACTGTGGAAGGAAGTTTTACCAAAAATCCTATTTTTCCAGATGACGGAGGAAGCCAGAAGGGGGAGCCAGCTGGACCCAGGGTGGGCCCACACCATAGGGTGGCGCGGCCCATGGCCTGGCCGCGCCACCATGTGGTTTGGGGCCCCACGGCCTCTTTCGCCTCCTTTTCTTCGCGAAACCCTTCGTCCCGAAGACCTAAGCCACAGAGGAATCCTCACGAGGGTTACAGCCGCCTCTGCGGGGCGGAGAACACCAGAGAGAAAAGAGCTCTCCGGCGGGCAGGAATCCGCCGGGGAAATTCCCTCCCGGAGGGGGAAATCGACGCCATCGTCACCGCCATCGAGCTGGACATCATCTCCATCACCATCATCATCATCTCCACCATCATCACCGCCATCTCCACCGCTGGACATCGTCACCGCTGTAGCAATTTGGGTTTGATCTTGATTGTTTGATAGGGGAAACTCTCCCGATACTGATTTCTACTTGTTGTTGATGCTATTGAGTGAAACCATTGAACCAAGGTTTATGTTCAGATTGTTATTCATCATCATATCACCTCTGATCATGTTCCATATGATGTCTCGTGAGTAGTTCGTTTAGTTCTTGAGGACATGGGTGAAGTCTAATTGTTAGTAGTGAACTATGGTTGAGTAATA
This sequence comes from Lolium multiflorum, assembly GCA_030979885.1. Classification (NCBI taxonomy): domain Eukaryota; kingdom Viridiplantae; phylum Streptophyta; class Magnoliopsida; order Poales; family Poaceae; genus Lolium; species Lolium multiflorum. The sequence goes on from CM061747.1 coordinate 145,614,737, forward strand.
TTCAATGTTATGATATTTAAGTTGTGGTGTTATTCTTCTAGTGGTGTCGTGTGAACGTCGACTACACGACACTTCACCATTTATGGGCCTAGGGGAATGCATCTTGTATTCGTTTGCCAATTGCGGGGTTGCGGAGTGACAGAAACCTAAACCCCCGTTGGTATATCGATGCAGGAGGGATCGCAGGATCTCAGAGTTTAAGGCTGTGGTTAGATTTATCTTAATTACTTTCTTGTAGTTGCGGATGCTTGCAAGGGGTATAATCACAAGTATGTATTAGTCCTAGGAAGGGCGGTACATTAGCACAGGTTCACCCACACAACACTTATCAAAACAATGAAGATTAATCAGCTGTATGTAGCGAAAGCACTAGACTAAAATCCCGTGTGTCCTCGAGAACGTTTGGTCATTATAAGTAAACAAACCGGCTTGTCCTTTGTGCTAAAAAGTATTGGGCCACTCGCTGCAATTATTTCTCTCGCATTTTACTTACTTGTACTTTATTCATCTGTTACATCAAAACCCCCTGAATACTTGTCTGTGAGCATTACAGTGAATCCTTCATCAAAACTGCCTGTCAACACCTTATGCTCTTCGGACAGTTTTACATGAAAGTGGACACACATCCGTTCCCTGGAGTCAACATGGTGGAACCTAACCACTCCGCGAGGCGTCGACTGGATTTCTCGTTCGATGTCAACATGGCAGGGCCTGTGCGCCACCATGGCAAGGATAAAGAGGAAAGCAGTCACTCCCGCAGCAAGGAAAAGGAGGAGGCCGATCCACGCGACCGGCCCCGATATGATGACAAGCGGTACCTCACCAAGGAACAAGTGAGAAGCGTGCGATACCAAAAACCACTTTCCACGCATCTCCTCAACAAATATGAATATCAGTATGACCGACGTCGGCAGTACGACAGAAACGACGAGAGATACAATCGGTCTGATGAAGACAAAGGAAGGTACCGTCGGCATGACAGAGACGACGAAGGACGTGAGCACCGCGCTAAGGAGAGGTCAAGGGAGCAGGAAGACATGGATAGACACTGGGACTGTCCCTTCTTTAAACACTGCTGGGATTCAGGGATGAGCCGATTGCCTACAATCGACAACTGCCCGGAGTGTAGACGCCGGAAGAAGGATGCAGGGGAAGTTTCAGTTTTCAAGCGTCTAGGACCTCTCCCGCCACAGAACAAACGAGCTGAGTCCTCTCAAGATGAAGACTTTGAGGAGTCAGAAGATGAAGAAGAGGATAGGTACCACCGGCCAAGGTGGTGCCCCGATGGACTCAGCCACTCCCAAAAGCGTAGGGTTCAGCGGCTACGTAGCTTGGAGCAAGCCGAAGCGCGATACTTGCACACGTTGAGGAAAGCGCGGCCCGATCTGGCCGTGAAAATTCAGCAGACTTTGGACGAAGAGACTCGTCCACCAAAGAAAGTTTGGCGTCCCAAGCAAGAAAAAGCCGATGTGAGTACATCGGCTGGCACAAACATGGTGTTCTTCCTTCCATCAGAGTTTCGTGCCCCAGGAACTGAAGAAGTGCCGATAGCACAGTTTGACTGCGGTCCACGGCCAGTCATCTTTGAAAAGCCACGAGAGAAGAGCTACAAACACATGAAGGCCATGTACCTAAAGGGTTACATCAATGGGCAGCCCGTCGGCAGGATGTTGGTTGACACGGGAGCGGCGTCAATATAATGCCATATTCCATGCTACGGCGTTTGGGACGCTCCAGTGCCGATCTGATCAAGACCAACGTCACACTAAACGACTTCAACGGCCAAGCATCAGGGACGCAAGGTGTCCTGAACGTGGATCTAACCATAGGCCGAAAGACGATCCCAACGACATTCTTCATCGTCGACAGCAAGAGCACCTACGCTGTCCTGCTAGGAAGGGATTGGATTCACGCCAACTGCTGCATTCCATCTACAATGCACCAATGCCTGATACAGTGGGATGGAGACGACGTAGAAGTCGTACATGCAGATGACTCGATCGACGTCTCAATAGCCGGCATGAACATTTGGGACTCGGAAGACCAAGAGCCGCTCTCTGGAATCAGTTTGGACGGCTGTGATCGCATCGAGGTGACAAAAAACGGGGTGAGGCTGGTCTTATCCACCGGCCTGATAGAGTAGCAAGAGCAACATCCATCGACATACGTGGCAAGGCCGATCCCTGCGATCGGCCCCAAAAAATAAAAGCAAGGATCTCACTTCAAACATGTCACGTAGTCGTAGTAGGAAGACTCCCTCCTGTAAGGGAGCACATACAAGTTGTAAACCTTCATTGAGCAATTCAATCGACATGGAGGCCGATTCCAGCAATCGGCCAAAATTATCTTCAACATACGTTCTGTCTGTGTTCAACGTCGACTGGCGACGGAAAGCTAGGGTATGGGTTTACGTCAGCTGATGAGCTAGAAGAGATTGACATTGGTCCTGGGGATAAGCCACGACCAACATGCAAGAGCCGATATCTTCAATCACTTGGAAGATTCGGCTCGGGGGGCACCTAATATGGAATAATGGACAATAAGATATGTAGGCCGATGCACGAAATCGGCCAGTAAAAAAAAACAAAAAGCCGATGCACAGCTATCGACTCTAGAGTACCAACTCAATAATGATTACATGGAGGAGCTCTACTGAAGGAATGCCTCAAGGGCATGGAGTGCATCAGCACGGACACGATCCACCTCGGCGATCTCGGCCTCATCATCTTCGTCTTTGCCTGCCACCAGCTGCTTGTTCAAGGCGCGGATTTCGGCCAGACCAGTCTTCAGTTCAGCTTTGAGGCCTTCTGCTTCCTCGAGGGAGTGGGCAATAAGAGCTTCCTTAGCTTCAATGAGCTGTTTTGTTGCCCGAACCTTCTTCAAGGGCCTCCAACTTTTGCGCAAGGTCGCCAGTGCAGACAGAGGTGTCAGTTTTGGCGTCCAAAGCTGCCTTTTTCTCATTAAGCCGCTGGCATTTGTCTGCAATATCGGCTTTCAACGGAAGCGGGCGTGGCGCAGCGATTCTCTGACGAGCCAATTTCACCCTTGACCTGTAGGCAGACAGAGTCACAACTGGCCAGAGTTTCACCTGCAACGTCACCGGGAGATGAGGCTGGATGTCTTCAAGAATGCTCTTCACCCTCGGGGTCTTCAACCAATGTCTCAATTGAGGAGGAGAGCAGGGCCTTGAGATGCTGGAGTTGACCATGTGTAGCGCTGGGTCCCGACTCTTCACTTGCTTTAGATGCAGCTGGTTCGATGGATTCAGGGTCGAACGTTAGCAAGCTTGAGAGGTCATAACCCTGACAAACAACAAGAACAACGTCAGTATACAGCGAAAGAGCAAGGAAGAGCTAAGGAAAGGAAGTGTACCTCTCCTAAGACCATAGGAGCAGCCGATGAAGAGGTGATCGGCTCTTGTCCGTGGGCTTGGCCAAGGTGGCAGCCTTGTCAGCTACACTCGTAGAGGTGGCTAGGTCCAGGGTGGCGGATGGCATCAGTACCTCCTCGACTTCCCCACTAGAGGTGTCATCAGTCTGCAAAGGAAGTGGTTAGCCGATGAGAACAGCAATGGGTTAGCATGAAATATGAGCCAAGGAGAGTATGGAGGGATTACATTTGATATCTCCTGGTTTGATGAAGAGGCTTGCGGTTCCTTGCGAGCTCTCTTGATGCATCGGCTCTTTGTGCGTAGACCGCCCTGCCCGCTTTGATGGGAGCTTGGGAGCAACAGGTTCGGGGGGATCTTTTCTTGGAAGCCGACGCTGGCGAGTCTGGCTGGCTCTGCGTTGTGGTTTTCCCAGAGTCGCCCGAGCTCGGGCCCCTTCGGCTGGACTGTTTGTCTTCACTGGAGTTTTCTTCAGTGGAGGTCTGTAAAAGAAATACAAGCATGCTGCATAAGCCTAGAAGGATAAATGAAATCAGCCAAAGCATGGATCAACTTACATGCAAACTTTCTTGAGCTGGAGTAGGGTTTTGGCGCTTCAGAGTCTTCCTGGCAGCTACCTTCCTCATCGCTGTTCTCGCCTTGACCGAGGCTCGGGGGGCAGCTGGCCCGGAGGATACTGCTTTTGGAAGCCGATTTTGGTGTCATCGGCTGGCTCTGCATCACAACCTTTTTCAAGGATGGTGAGTTTTTGCAAGAGGACCACCGGAGCCGGTGGGAGGAATCGAAGGGGGAGCCGTCATCATGTACAGGCTCTGGACCGTCTTGTTGCTGCATGGAGACAGAGCAATAAAATAAAAATCATTGTAAGCCACTTCAAGATAATTCGTGAGTAGTGGTACCTGTTCTGCAGGGATATCATATTCAGCATCAAGTTGTTTCAGCAGGGGTCCCAGAGCTCTCCTGAAGGCATGAGTCTTCCACATTGACCACCAGGTCTCAAAACCATCGGTTGATGAGGTGAAAGAGAGGTTGTGAGGAATTGGGATGGCTAGAGCATCAAAGAAGGTATAACACCTCTGGCTGGTGAGGACATCAGGTAGATCAGCTCTGCTCTCTGTCAGGTGGTGCAGTGGGGAGATACCTGTCCAAGACCAAATTGCCGGGCTGCTACGACCGGCTGATAAGACTCATAACCAGGTTTGATGATCCTGTTTGAGGTGCTCATGCCAACTGGAAGGAAGCAGGGACGGATCATGATGGAATACAATTGCCGAGTGTCGCATCATCGGCAAAGCTATCTAACCTGAAGGAGACTGGATTTTCAAAATTTTCAGACTCCGTATAAGGAAAGAAGAGAGGATTGTCCAGGCCTTGGTAGAAAGTTCTGAACCACTCTGATGCTTCCTTAGGGGTCAGTTTGCTGCCTGGGAGGCTATATAGAGCTTGGCCGTAGCTAGTGCATCGGATCTGCCTCCCATTAGTATCTGGAAAGGTGCAAGTGGCCAAGGGTGGAAGGTTTGGGATCTGGTTTTGGAAGTACAGCTGAGCCCATAGCTGAATAAACCACCAGGGACCTCCTGTTTTGACTGTCTTTTGGGAGAACAGTTTAACAGACATTAGCTGGAGATATCTATAGACCTCTCCAAGAAACAGTTTGCCAATGCCAAGCTGAGTGCCTCTGGCAAGTTCATAGGCCAGGGAAAGATAATTCTTGGTTGGAGCAAGTGAAGGACCACAAAATATGAAGTGTTCCAACCAGAAATTCAGAAGGCCGTGTGTTCTTTCTCTGTTACAGGGCCTTTGTTTTTCATGTGGCGCCGAAGGTAAGCACCCCAGTTTGTGCACTCCGTTTTGGAAGAAAGCGTGAAGGGAACCTTTGGCAGCCTAAAGGCAGATGGGCTTGGGGATGCAATGTCTAAACCAGTGATCATGGCCACATCTAGTAAGGTTGGTGTCATGGGGCCATGACCAAACATGAAGCAATTCAAAGCATCAGACCAAAAATAGCCGATGGTTTTCAGAAGGTTTTCATGTTTCTCAAGGGGAGACAGTGATAAAGCTAAAGCATCGGCTATTCCTGTTGTTTCCCAGGTGGCTTGGTGAGTTTTGGAGATTCTATTGTACCATGAAACCCAATCTTCAGGAGGATTAGGCCAGGCTCGTAAGCAGTCGGCCCAAGAAGTCAGATCTAGATTTTGGTTCACGAAGGGAATTCTATTGGCCTCGCATGAAATCAAATGGGCAGGACTCTCGGTAGAACGAGGGCCAAGACAGAGAGAATTTGGAAGAGAAGGATGCGGCAGCAGAATGTCTGATACCTAAAAATTAATGACGGAATGAGACATTAATTCAGATGTTTGCTGTTAATTCTAACACTATGCTCGGATAGCGAGGAGCGGTTGAGGATTACCTTCAGGCCAGAGACCGTAGCGTTGGCGTTGGATGATTCCGCCATTGGATTCGCTGCGGAGTTGAGTCTGCGCGATTGAGATCTGAGATTCGCGTGGCCGTAAGTTGGATCTGTTCGAGCGGCGATTTGGGGATCTGAGTTTGCTCTTTCAGGATAAGTTGCAGGTTACCGTTTGAATAGGCAACTGAGCTGGCCTTGCTCGCGTTTTATGGTAAAGACCGATACGCTGCTATCGGTTCTTTGCGTGTTGACTTGCGTTAACAATCGGCAAAATTGGTATGAAGGCAGAATCGGCTGAGAAATATTTTCTTCATTAATAAAAGGGCTTTTACAGAGAAGAGCCGATTGCTCAAGGAAGAAAGAACAAAAGCCGATTACTACTACTACTAGTCCTATACTAGTAGTCCCTAATCTAAGGGCCGTTGCTGCCCTCGTCGTCGTCATCGCTGCCGCCGGCGCAGCTGCTGGTGGGCTCCTCGTCGCTGCTCCCGTAGCCCTCTACGGGAGCCTCGTCCTCCTCGTCGTCGTCGTCGCTGTCGTCGTCCGACCCGGCGCGGAAGCGCTTCTCCGGCGGGTATTCGTCGGAGGAATCGTCTCCTCCTCTTCGTCCTCCTCGTCGGAGGAGGTGTAGCCGTCCCACGAGAAGCGATCGTCTTCGCTCCCCGCCTCCAGCTCCCCGTCGACGAGGAACTGGAAGTCATCCTCTCCGTCGGTCAAGGACTTGTCGTCCTCGGACCAGACGGAGGAATCATGGGACTCAATGTCCCACTTCTCCGGGGCGGCGGAGGTCGCCGCCACCGAGTCCCACTCCGGCGTGGGCTCACGGAGAGGAGAAGATACGTAGGAGAGGCCTGATGAGGCAGAGGAGGAGGAGGAAGACATGGCTACAGAGGAAGGGGTTTTTTGCCGATGGCTAGTACGGAGCAAGAGGATGAAGAGGCGAACTGCTCGGCGCGGTTAAATAAAGGGATATGGGGGAGAGTTAATGTTACAGCAGTTTCCGAGGAAGTGGTGCCAAAGAACTGTCAAATCGTGCAGAGAAGTTGAGAAGGCAAGGCATCATGATGAAGGATACTGCGACGGTTCTGCTCTGCCACGACGTGACCCTACGAAGAAAAAACGGAGTGGTTTTGAAATTATCATTGCCAAAACCAGGGGGGCATGTGTTATCACCAGAATTTAACCAAGTCTGGAGATGGGCCGTGATTAAATGGGCTTAGAGGATATGCACGGAAAATATTCCCGAACCGGCCTTGTACAAGAAGTTTGGGCAAGATTGCCCGTGTATCTGTAAATTATAGTAGGTTACGTGTCGGTTAGAATTAAGAGATAGAGTTTAGCTCGTACACGGTTGGGTTTATTCCCAAGTTAGAAAGTCTACGGACTATAAATATGTATCTAGGGTTATTGAGAAAGGAGGACAATCACGTTCACAACAAATCAATCTAGGCGCATCGCCACCCCTTGTTTCGAGGGTTTCTCCCGGGTAAGCATCATGCTGCCTAGATCGCATCTTGCGATCTAGGCAGTATCAGTTTATTCGTTGTTGGTGTTGCTCGTGCTGAAGCCTTTTTGATGGCGAGCAACACCCTTATCTTAGGTGTTTTGGGGCTGACGTCGATGCTTTCACGATGTACTTGTTTAGCTACGCTGCCCCTCGATATCTAGCTGCCCTTACGCCTATCTTAGGTGTAAGGGCAACATCTTGCTTGTTCTTTATTTAGTAGATCTAATCCGTTATAGTTGCTCCTTGTTCTTCAAGGATTGGTTTGATATCCGCATGGTTAGGCCTTATAAACGGGTTGAACGATCCGGTAGTGCGTAAGGTGTGGTTTATTAAGCCCTAGAGGGATTGTTCCGGGGATCAACTTCATGTTGGTTTTTAGGCCTCTTTAGGGCTGGTTTTCCATTATCTTACGTATCTGCTAGGCTCAACTACGCGTAGGATGTTCCGATTATGCGGTGAAAACCCCAGACTATCGTAGATTAGTTTAGCTTGATATTGATAAAGCATGATCCCCATGTCCTTATAAATCTAACATGAACCATGGGGCAATCGGCTCTTTGAGCCGATCCACAGAACAACTTAAGAGCCGATCGGGGCTCGTATTTAATGTTTACGTGTTTGCCATGCAGGAAACTAGTCGAAGCAATCCATCACCTTCCTGACCAGGTATAGGTCAGGTGGCACGCCCTCGTAAGCACCAGGACGTGTGCCAGAAGGCATTGCGGGCCGTCGCCCGAGGGACCAGGGTCCACCGCAATCCTGGGAGCCTCCCGGTTCTACGGTATTGCCCGTCGCTACTCGCCGGTGGGTTTTTGACAGCAACAAGTACACGCAAGGGTTATATTCCGCGGGGATTAATGGCGGCGCGTATAACGAAGAGGCCTGCGGTTGCTCCTCCGCGGCGGTTCGGCGCTTCATTCCGGTGGTTGGCGGGTTGATCGGCGCGGTTGCCCGCGGTTGACATTGGCGCGCTTGCCGTGCTTTAATTCGAGGCCAATCGAACCAGGGTCGCTGCCAGTGGGGAGCGAAGGACGCTAGGCGCGACCGCGCAGCGTCCGCGAAGACGCAAACGTGCCGCATATTTGTACCACGTTTGCGTCGCGGCGGACGTCCCGGACACGATGCGTCGCCCCGCTGGAGCAAGGTGAAGACGTATTTCCGGTCCGCGCAGCTGATGGCGTGTAAGATACATGTCCGTTGGGAACCCCGAGAGGAAGGTGTGATGCGCACAGCAGCAAGTTTTCCCTCAGTAAGAAACCAAGGTTATCGAACCAATAGGAGTCAAGGAACACGTGAAGTTTGTTGGTGACGGAGTGTAGTGCGGCGCAACACCGGGATTCCGGCGCCAACGTGAACCTGCACAACACAATCAAAGTACTTTGCCCCAACGTAACAGTGAGGTTGTCAATCTCACCGGCTTGTCAGAAACAAAGGATTAGATTTATAGTGTGGAAGATGATGTTTGTTTGTGAAGAACAGTAAAGAACAATTGCAGTAGATTGTATTTCAGATGTAAAGAATGGACCGGGATCCACAGTTCACTAGTGGTGTCTCTCCCATAAGATAAATAGCATGTTGGGTGAACAAATTACAGTTGGGCAATTGACAAATAAAGAAGGCATAACAATGCACATACATATATCATGATGATTACTATGAGATTTAATCAGGGCATTACGACAAAGTACATAGACCGCTATCCAACATGCATCTATGCCTAAAAAGTCCACCTTCAGGTTGTCATCCGAACCCCTTCCAGTATTAAGTTGCAAACAACAGACAATTGCATTAAGTATGGTGCGTAATGTAATCAACACAAATATCCTTAGACAAAGGATCGATGTTTTATCCCTAGTGGCAACAACACATCCACAACCTTAGAACTTTCTATCACTGTCCCAGATTCAATGGAGGCATGAACCCACTATCGAGCATAAATACTTCCTCTTGGAGTCACAAGTATCAACTTGGCCAGAGCCTCTACTAGCAACGGAGAGCATGCAAGAACATAAACAACATATATGATAGATTGATAATCAACTTGACATAGTATTCAATATTCATCGGATCCCAACAAACACAACATGTAGCATTACAAATAGATGATCTTGATCATGATAGGCAGCTCACAAGATCTAACATGATAGCACAATGAGGAGAAGACAACCATCTAGCTACTTCTATGGACCCATAGTCCAGGGGTGAACTACTCACACATCGATCCGGAGGCGATCATGGTGATGAAGAGACCTCCGGGAGATGATTCCCCTCTCCGGCAGGGTGCCGGAGGCGATCTCCTGAATCCCCGAGATGGGATTGGCGGCGGCGTCTCCGAAGGTTTTCCGTATCGTGGCTCTCGGTACTGGGGTTTTCGCAACGAAGGCTTTAAGTAGGCGGAAGGGCAGAGTCGGAAGGCCCACACACTAGGGCGGCGCGGGCCCCTCCTTGGCCGCGCCGCCTTAGTGTGTCGCCACCTCGTGGCCCCACTTTGTTTCTCCCTCGGTCTTCTGGAAGCTTCGTGGAAAAATAAGACCCTGGGCGTTGATTTCGTCCAATTCCGAGAATATTTCCTTTGTAGGATTTCTGAAACCAAAAACAGCAGAAAAGAACAACTGGCTCTTCGGCATCTCGTCAATAGGTTAGTGCCGGAAAATGCATAATAATGACATAAAGTGTGTATAAAACATGAAGTATCATCATAAAAGTAGCATGGAACATAAGAAATTATAGATACGTTTGAGACGTATCAAGCATCCCCAAGCTTAGTTCCTACTCGCCCTCGAGTAGGTAAACGATAACAAGGATAATTTCTGAAGTGACATGCTATCATAATCTTGATCAATACTATTGTAAAGCATATGAGATGAATGCAGCGATTCGAAGCAATGGTAAAGACAATGAGTAAACAATTGAATCATATATCAAAGACTTTTCATGAATAGTACTTTCAAGACAAGCATCAATAAAACTTGCATAAGATTTACTCATAAAGCAATAGATTCTTAGTAGAAAGCTTTGAAACAACACAAGGGAAGATATAAGTTTCAGCGGTTGCTTTCAACTTCAACATATTTATCTCATGGATAATTGTCAACACAAAGTAATATAACAAGTGCAATAGGTAAACATGTAAGAATCAATGCACACAGTTGATACAAGTGTTTGCTTCTAGGATAGAAAGAATAGGTAAACTGACTCAACAATAAAGTAGAAGATTGGCCCTTCGCAGAGGGAAGCATGGATTACTATTTTTGTGCTAGAGCTTTTCATTTTGAAAACAAGAAACAATTTTGTCAACGGTAGTAATAAATCATATGTGTTATGTATAAGATATCCTATAAGTTGCAAGCCTCATGCATAGTATACCAATAGTGCTCGCACCTTGTCCTAATTAGCTTGGATTAACATGGATTATCATTGCATAACATATGTTTCAACCAAGTGTCACAAAGGGGTACCTCTATGCCGCCTGTACAAAGGTCTAAGGAGAAAGTTCGCATTGGATTCCTCGCTTTTTGATTATTCTCAACTTAGACATCCATACCGGACAACATAGACAACAGATAATGGACTCCTCTTTAATGCATAAGCATTCAACATATAATATTCTCATAAGAGATTGAGGATTAGTTGTCCAAACTGAAACTTCCACCATGATTCATGGCTTTAGTTAGCGGCCCAATGTTCTTCTCTAACAATATGCATACTCAAACCATTTGATCATGAAAATCGCCCTTACTTCAGACAAGACGAACATGCATAGAAACTCACATGATATTCAACAAAGGTGTAATAGTTGATGGCGTCCCCAGAAACATGGTTACCGCTCAACAAGCAACTTATTAAGAAATAAGACACATAAGTACATATTCTTCACCACAATAGTTTTTAAGGCTATTTTCCCATGAGCTATATATTGCAAAGACAAGGAATGAAATTTTAAAGGTACCACTCAAGTAATTTACTTTGGAATGGCAGAGAAATACCATATAGTGGGTAGGTATGGTGGACACAAATGGCATAGTTTTTGGCTCAAGGATTTGGATGCACGAGAAGAATTCCTCTCAATACAAGGCTAGGCTAGCAAGGTTGTTTGAAGCAAACTCAAGTATAAAACGGTACAGCAAGACTTACATAAGAACATATTGCAAGCATTATAAGACTCTACGCTGTCTCCTTGTTGTTCAAACACCTTAACCAGAAAATATCTAGACTCTAGAGAGACTAATCATGCAACCCAAATTTTAACAAGCTCTATGTAGTTCTTCATTAATAGGTGCAAAGTACATGATGCAAGAGCTTAAACATGATCTATATGAGCACAACAATTGCCAAGTATCAAATTATTCAAGACATTATACCATTTACCACATGCGGCATTTTCTGTTTCCAACCATATAACAATGAACGAAGCAGTTCAACCTTCGCCATGAACATTAAGAATAAAGCTAAGAACATATGTGTTCATACGAAACAGCGGAGCGTGTCTCTCTCCCAAACAAGGAATGCTAGGATCCATTTTATTCAAACAAAACAAAACAAAAACAAACAGACGCTCCAAGTAAAGCACATAAGATGTGACGGAATAAAAATATAGTTTCACTAGAGGTGACCTGATAAGTTGTCGATGAAGAAGGGATGCCTTGGGCATACCCAATCTTAGATGCTTGAGTATTCTTAAAATATGCAGGTATGAACCATGGGGGCATCCCCAAGCTTAGACTTTTCACTCTTCTTGATCATATTGTATCATCCTCCTCTCTTGACCCTTGAAAACTTCCTCCACACCAAACTCAAAACAAACTCATTAGAGGGTTAGTGCATAATCGAAAATTAACATATTCAGAGGTGACATAATCATTCTTAACACTTCTGGATATTGCACAAAGCTACTGAAAGCTAATGGAACAAAGAAATCCATTCAACATAGCAAAACAGGCAATGCGAAATAAAAGGCAGAATCTGTCAAAACAGAACAGTCCGTAAAGACGAATTTTTCAGGGGCACTTAACTTGCTCAGATGAAAATGCTCAAATTGAATTAAATTTGCGTACATATATGAGGATCACGCACGTAAATTGGCAGATTTTTCTGAGTTACCTACAGACGGGGCGGCTCAATTTAGTGACAGCAAGAAATCTGTTTCTGCGCAGTAATCCAAATCTAGTATTGACTTTACTATCAAAGACTTTACTTGGCACAACAATGCAATAAAATAAAGATAAGGAGATGTTGCTACAGTAGTAACAACTTCCAAGACTCAAATATAAAACAAAAGTGCAGAAGTAAAATAATGGGTTGTCTCCCATAAGCGTTTTTCTTTAACGCCTTTCAGCTAGGCGCAGAAAGTGTGAATCAAGTATTATCAAGAGACGAAGCATCAACATCATAGTTTGTTCTAATAATAGAATCATAAGGTAACTTTATTCTCTTTCTAGGGAAGTGTTCCATAACTCTCTTGAGAGGAAATTGATATTTAATATTACCTTCCTTCATATCAATGGTAGCACCAATAGTTCGAAGAAAAGGTCTTCCCAATATAATGGGACAAGATGCATTGCATTCAATATCCAAGACAACAAAATCAACGGGGACAAGGTTATTGTTAACCATAATGCGAACATTATCAATCCTCCCCAAAGGTTTCTTTATAGAATGATCAGCAAGATTAACATCCAAATAACAATTTTTCAATGGTGGCAAGTCAAGCATATCATAGATTTTCTTAGGCATAACAGAAATATTTGCACCAAGATCACATAAAGCATTACAATCAAAATCATTGACCCTCATCTTAATGATGGGCTCCCAACCATCTTCTAACTTCCTAGGAATATAAGTTTCAAGTTTTAGTTTCTCCTCTCTAGCTTTTATGAGAGCATTTGTAATATGTTTTGTAAAGGCCAAATTTATAGCACTAGCATTGGGACTTTTAGCAAGTTTTTGTAAGAACTTTATAACTTCAGAGATATGACAATCATCAAAATCTAAACCATTATGATCTACAGCAATGGGATCATTGTCCCCAATATTTTGAAAAATTTCAGCAGTTTTATCACTTTCAGCACTTTTAGCAATTTCAGCAGTTTCAGGCAGTTTTGCACGCTTTGCACTAGGAGTAGAAACATTGCCAACACTAATTATTTTACCATTGATAGTAGGAGGTTTAGCAACATGTGAAGCATTATCATTACTAGTGGTGGTAATAGTCCAAATTTAGCTACATTATTCTCTTTAGCTAGTTTTTCGTTTTCTTCTCTTTCCCACCTAGCATGCAATTCAGCCATCAATCTAATATTCTCATTAATTCAAACTTGGATGGCGTTTGCTGTAGTAACAATTTTATTATCATTATCCTTATTAGGCATAACTTTCAATTTTAAAAGATCAACATCAGAGGCAAGTCTATCAACCTTAGAAGCAAGAATATCAATTTTATCAAGCTTTTCTTCAACAGATTTGTTAAAAGCAGTTTGTGTACTAATAAATTCTTTAAGCATGGCTTCAAGACCAGGGGGTACATTCCTATTATTGTTGTAAGAATTCCCATAAGAATTACCATAACCATTACCATTAGCAGAAGGATATGGCCTATAGTTGTTACCAGAATTATTCCTATAAGCATTGTTGTTGAAATTATTACTTTTAATGAAGTTCACATCAACATGTTCTTCTTGGGCAACCAATGAAGCTAAAGGAACATTATTAGGATCAACATTAGATCTACCATTCACAAGCATAGACATAATAGCATCAATCTTATCACTCAAGGAAGAGGTTTCTTCAACAGAATTTACCTTCTTACCTTGTGGAGCTCTTTCCGTGTGCCATTCGGAGTAATTTATCATCATATCATCAAGAAGCTTTGTTGCCGCCCCCAAAGTAATGGACATAAAGGTACCTCCAGCAGCTGAATCCAATAGGTTCCGCGAAGAAAAATTCAGTCCTGCATAAAAGGTTTGGATGATCATCCAAGTAGTTAGTCCATGGGTAGGGCAATTCTTCACCAAAGATTTCATTCTCTCCCATGCTTGAGCAACATGTTCATTATCCAATTGCTTAAAATTCATTATGCTACTTCTCAAATATATAATTTTAGCGGGAGGATAATATCTACCAATGAAAGCATCTTTACATTTAGTCCATGAATCAATACTATTTCTAGGCAAAGATAGCAACCAATCTTTAGCTCTTCCTCTTAAGGAGAAAGGAAACAATTTTAATTTTATAATGTCACCATCTACATCCTTATACTTTTGCATTTCACAAAGTTCAAAAAAATTATTAAGATGGGCAGCAGCATCATCAGAACTAACACCAGAAAATTGCTCTCTCATAACAAGATTTAGTAAAGCAGGTTTAATTTCAAAAAATTCTGCTGTAGTAGCAGGTGGAGCAATAGGTGTGCATAAGAAATCATTATTATTTGTGCTAGTGAAGTCACACAACTTAGTATTCTCAACAGTACCCATTTTAGCAGTAGTAAATAAAGTAAACTAAATAAAGTAAATGCAAGCAACTAATTTTTGTGTGTTTTTAGTATAGAAGAAACAAGACAGTAAATAAAGTAAAGCTAGTGATACGTCTCCGACGTATCGATAATTTCTTATGTTCTATGCCATATTATTGATGATACCTACATGTTTTATGCACACTTTATGTCATATTCGTGCATTTTCTCGGAACTAACCTATTAATAAGATGCCGAAGTGCCAGCTGCTGTTTTCTGCTGTTTTGGTTTCAGAAATCCTAGTAACGAAATATTCTCGAATCGGACGAAATCAAGACCCAGGTTCCTATTTTCACCGAAGCATCCGTAAAACCGGAAGGACCAGAGGGGGCACCGGCCCCTGCACCATAGGCCGGCGCGCCCGGCCCCGGCGCGCCGCCATATGGTGTGGCCACCCCTTCGACCCTCCTGCGCCGCCTCTTCGCCTATATAAAGCCTCCGTCGCGAAAACCCCGTCGCGAAGAACCACGATACGGAAAACCTTCCAGGGCCGCCGCCATCGTGAAGCCAAGATCTGGGGGACAGGAGTCTCTGTTCCGGCACCCTCGCCGAGCGGGGAAGTGCCCCGGAAGGCTTCTCCATCGACACCGCTGCCATCTCCACCGCCATCTTCATCACCGCTGCTGCTCCCATGAGGAGGGAGTAGTTCTCCATCGAGGCTCGGGGCTGTACCGGTAGCTATGTCTCTCTCCTATGTACTTCAATACAATAATCTCATGAGCTGCCTTACATGATTGAGATTCATATGATGATGCTTGTAATCTAGATGTCATTATGCTAGTCAAGTGAGTTTTACTTATGTGATCTCCGGAGACTCCTTGTCCCACGTGTGTAAAGGTGACAGTGTGTGCACCGTGTGGGTCTCTTAGGCTATATTTCACAGAATACTTATTCACTGTTGAATGGCATAGTGAGGTGCTTATTTATATCTCTTTATGATTGCAATGTGTTTGTATCACAATTTATCTATGTGCTACTCTAGCAATGTTATTAAAGTAGTTTTATTCCTCCTGCACGTGTGCAAAGGTGACAGTGTGTGCACCGTGTTAGTACTTGGTTTATGCTATGATCATGATCTCTTGTAGATTGCGAAGTTAACTATTGCTATGATAATATTGATGTGATCTATTCCTCCTACATATGCATGAAGGTGACAGTGTGCATGCTATGTTAGTACTTGGTTTAGTCTTTTGATCTATCTTACACTAAAGGTTACTAAAATATGATCATTGTGGAGCTTGTTAACTCCGGCATTGAGGGTTCGTGTAATCCTACGCAATGTGTTCATCATCCAACAAGAGTGTAGAGTATGCATTTATCTATTCTGTTATGTGATCAATGTTGAGAGTGTCCACTAGTGAAAGTCTAATCCCTAGGCCTTGTTCCTAATATCGCTATCGCTGCCTGTTTACTGTTTTAGTGCGTTACATTACTGCTCGTTACTACGCTTGTTTATGTCCTGGGCAAAGCACTTTTCTGGTGTCGTTGCTACTACTTATTCATACCACATGTATTTCACTATCTCTTCGCCGAACTAGTGCACCTATTAGGTGTGTTGGGGACACAAGAGACTTCTTGCTTTGTGGTTGCAGGGTTGCATGAGAGGGATATCTTTGACCTCTTCCTCCCTGAGATCGATAAACCTTGGGTGATCCACTTAAGGGAAACTTGCTTCTGTTCTACAAACCTCTTCTCTTGGAGGCCCAACACTGTCTACAAGAATAGAAGCTCCCGTAGACATCAGCTAGCAACTAATTTTTTTGTATTTTTGATATAAAGAGCAAACAAAGTAGTAAATAAAGTAAAGTAAAGCAAGACAAAAACAAAGTAAAGAGATTGGATGTGGGAGACTCCCCTTGCAGCGTGTCTTGATCTCCCCGGCAACGGCGCCAGAAAAAGAGCTTGATGGCGTGAAAGTGATACGTCCAAAACGTATCTACTTTCCCGAACACTTTTGATGTTGTTTTGCCTCTAATTTGTGTATTTTGGATGCAACTAACACAGACTAACGCTGTTTTCAGCAGAATGCTCTGGTGTCTCGTTTTTGTGCAGAAATCCAACTTTCAGGAAAAACCTCGGAATTTATACGAAGGCCCTATTTTCCCGTACTTACGGAGCGTAAGGGCAAGTCGTGGGAGGCCCGAGGGCCCCGCACCCTAGGCGGCGCGGCCCAGGAGGGGCGCGGCCCTAGTGTGTGGCCCCGGCCGGCCTCCGACGCCCTCCTTCGGACTACTTATCGGCCTCGACCTAAAAACGCACGGGGAGAAGTCGAAGTCGCCGAAACCCTCCAACGCCACATCGCGAAACTCCGTCTCGGGAGCCAAAAGTCTCCGTTCGCACCGCCGGGACGGGGAATTGGAGGAGATCATCGCCGCCATCATAACCGACGCCTCTCCATCGACCAGCCATGTTTCCCCATCCATGTGTGAGTAATTCCCCCGCTGTAGGCTGAAGGGGATGGTAGGGATTGGATGAGATTGGTCATGTAATAGTGTAAGATTGTTAGGGCATAGTGCCTAGTGTCCGTAATTGGTACTTTGATGATATTGTTGCAACTTGTTATGCTTAATGCTTGTCACTAGGGCCCGAGTGCCATGATCTCAGATCTGAACATGTTATTATTTCATCATGATATTCATTGTTTATGGTCTTACCTGCAAGTTGTATACACATGTCGCTGTCCGGAACCAATGGCCCCGAAGTGACAGAAATCGGGACAACCGGAGGGGATGGTAGTGATGTGAGGACCACATGTGTTCACGGAGTGTTAATGCTTTGCTCCGATACTCTATTAAAAGGAGTACCTTAATATCCAGTAGATTCCCTTGAGGCCCGGCTGCCACCGGCTGGTAGGACAAAAGATGTTGTGCAAGTTTCTCATTGCGAGCACGTACGACTATAATTGGAACACATGCCTATTGATTGCTTTGTACTTAGACACCATTTTATTATTATCTGCAAATGCCCTGCTTGATTGTTACATGAGTTTCTCTCATCCATGCAACGCCCGTTATCCGTCCCCGTGCCTACGTATTTTAATCTGTTACTATAATCACTACCGCTGTCTCGTTACTCATTGCCGCTATAAACGTTACCGATAAACTCTTGCGAGCAAGTTCTGTTTCCAGCTGAATTGACAACTCGCTGTTAAGGCTTTCAAGTATTCTTTGTCTCCCTTGTGTCGAATCAATAAATTGGGTTTTACTACCCGCGAAGACTGCTGCGATCCCCTATACTTGTGGGTTATCAAGACCGTTTTCTGGCGCCGTTGCCGGGGAGCATAGCTTTATTTGGAAGTTCACTTGGATTTATATTGTTCGCTGCAAATTCTCCATCATGGGTAAAACTCGCGATCCTAAAGTCGCCATATTACCATCCACTACAAGAAAAGGTACAACTCTGAGTACCTCTGCTGCTCTTGATTCACCATCTGTGATTGATAAACTTGTTTCACCGCCACAAGCTTCACTTGCTGGTACTTCTGCTGAATCTGAAAACTCTTATGATATTGATAATGTTTCTGCTGTGCTTGATGATAGTGGTTCATTGGGATCCTTTCTAGATGCTACAATTGCTAGGTCTAGACAAATTGAAAATACTGAAACTCCTGATGCTACTACACCTGTTAATTCACCTGAACTTGATTATTCTAGTGATGATCCTGATGAAGATTATGTGGAGCTTAATGATGATCTTATTAATAGATGCAATGCTACTGCTGATGCAAGTAAAATTAAAAAGTTTCTCACACAATATACTGTTAGACATAAGTTATCTCCTGATCCTAAATTTGCCACATCTCCTATATGCATTAAGGATAAAGATTATGATTTTTCTCTTGATCTATCTCATATAGCTATTGTAGAGAAAGCACCCTTTTGTGGTACTGAAAAAGAAAGTGTTGTAGAACACATGATTGAACTTTCTTCTATGAGTAGTTTGTTTTCTGATGATATCAAGATGCGTACTTATTTTGTCGCTAAAATTTTTCCTTTCTCATTAAAGGATGATGCTAAAACTTGGTATAATAATTTGCCTCCTGGTTCTATTAAAAATCCAACTGATTTGCGTGATGTTTTCTTTCGAAAATACTTTCCTGCTAGTGCTCAACATATTGCTTTACAGAGAATTTATAGATTTGACCAAGGAGATGAAGAGAAATTGCCTGAGGCTTGGGCAAGATTTTGTTCTCTTATCAGAGCTCGACCTGGACATGATTTAGAAAAGAATGATTTACTTGATATATTTTATAGTGGACTAACCATTGAGTCTAGGGCATATTTGGATAGTTGTGCTGGTTGTGTTTTCAGGAAAAGAACTCCAGACGAAGCTGAAGAATTATTGGCTAAAATAGGCCGGAATCATGATGATTGGACTACGCCTGAACCAATTCCAACGCCAATATTGAAGAAGAGGGGTTTAATTAAATTGAATGATGAAGATATGAGGGAAGCCAAGAAGTCTCTCAAGGAGAAAGGTATTAAATCTGAAGATGTGAAGAATCTACCTCCCATAGAAGATATATGTGAGATAATTCCCCCTTCATCCATGATTGAGGTAAACTCCCTTCAGCGCTTTACTAGGGAAGATATTCCGTATTCAAAACCTCCTGCGCAATGCTTAGATGAGTTTGATAATTATATTGTTAAGCAAGAAAATTTTAATATGAGAGTAGAGAATCATCTAATGGAAAATTCTCAAGCTATTAGCAATTTGCATGATATTGTGGAGAGAACCTCCAATGATGTTAAGATGCTTGTTAAACATTTTCAAATGGTTCAAACTCAAATTGATCAACTCACTAAAGTGCAAAATGACTTATTAAAAAATAATTCTAAAGAAAAACATGCTTATGAAGTAACAACTAGAGGTGGTGTCTCTACCCAGGATCCTCTATATCCTGAAGGGCATCCCAAAAGAATTGAACAAGATTCTCAACGCATTGAACCTAGTGCTCCTTCTAAGAAAAAGAAGAAGAAACATAAAAATGTTGTAGAATCCTCTGAACCTGTTAATGATCCTAATAGTATTTCTATTTCCGATGCTGAAACTAAAAGTGGTAATGAACATGATAAAGGTAATGATAAGAATGATGTTTCTGATAAAGAACAAGTTGAAGATGAACCTGAAAAGCAAGATAAAAATAAAAAGTATACTAAAGAAGATTTTATTGCTAAGAAACATGGTAATGAAAGGGAACCTTGGGTGCAAAAGCAAATGCCTTTTCCTGCTAAGAAACTAAAATCAAAGGAAGAAGAACACTATAATAAATTTTGTGATTGGATGAAACCTTTATTCTTGCAAATCCCTTTGACTGATGCTATTAAATTGCCTCCTTATTCAAAGTATATGAAAGACATTGTTACTAACAAAAGGAAAATCCCCAATGAGGAAATTTCTACTATGCTTGCTAATTACTCTTTCAATGGCAAAGTTCCAAAGAAGTTGGGCGACCCAGGTATACCTACTATTCCTTGTTCTATCAAGAATAATTATGTTAAAACTGCTCTATGTGACTTGGGAGCCGGTGTTAGTGTTATGCCTTTTTCTCTTTATAAGAGACTTTACTTAGATAAGTTGATACCTACTGATATATCTTTGCAAATGGCTGATAAATCTACTGCTATTCCTGTTGGTATATGTGAGGATGTTCCTGTTCAAGTTACTAATAACTGCTTGATATTAACTGATTTTGTTGTGTTGGAAATGCATGAAGATGATAATATGTCTATTATTCTTGGGAGACCTTTTCTTAACACCGCAGGGGCTGTTATTGATTGCAATAAAGGAAAGGTTACTTTCAATGTTGATGATAAGGAGCACACCGTCTATTTCCCCAAGAGGATTGATAAAGTATGTGGAGTTAATACTATTTCTAATGTGAGAACTATCAAAGTCGGAACTATCGATTGTCCAATATATGAGCCTAAAGAAGAATATCAAACTCTTGTGATTGGATCCATATCAATACAATTCAAGGTAACATGATTGATTTGAGGTTTATTTCTTCTTATGCTATGTAAAATTTATTTGGTGGCAAGACTTGATCAACCTTGTTAACAAATACTTTTTATATGCATAGAGGAGGTAAACAACATTTCTTTCTTCCTCCACTTGTTTTACTTACTGTAGCAATACATTTGTATCTTTACTTTATTGCATTATTGTGCCAAGTAAAGTCTCTAATAGAAGGTTGATGCTAGATTTGGATTTCTGCACAGAAACAGATTTCTTGCTGTCACGAATTTGGGTAGGGTTCTCTGTAGGTAACTCAGAAAAATCTGCCAATTTACGTGAGTGATCCTCAGATATGTACGCAACTTTCATTAGTTTTGAGTTTTCTGATTTGAGCAACGGAAGTACCTCTTAAAAATTCGTCTTTACTGGCTGTTCTGTTTTGACAGATTCTGCCTCTGTTTTTTGCATTGTCTCTTGTAGACCTTAAGTGAGGCTTTCTAGACGTGGAGAGCTGTAACTAATGTTTTATTGAGTTCTTGAAATGTTTCACTACAGGACTAAAGTGGATTAAAGTTTTTGAGTACTAACCCCTCTAATGAAGTTTATGAGAAGTTTGGTGTGGCAGAAGTTTTCAAGGGTCAAGAGAGAAGGGTGATATAATGTGATCAAGAAGAGTCAAAAGCCTAAGCTTGGGGGGGGGTATACCGGCATCACTCATTCTTTGCATATTATGGTTGCTGGATACTTGTACATACTTGTTTAGTTTCTTTGAGTGGTTTTCTAATGAGAGGGAGATGATATTTGGGGAAGTGCTGCCTGAAAACAGATTATGGATTGTTACCAAAAAATTCGTGCACACAGCCAGAACGTTATTTTGAGCTTCCAATTTTTTTGCATGTTCCCCAGGTTGTTATCTAACTTTCATTAGTTGAACACTTTTCGAGCTGAGCAACAGAAGATTTTTGTAAAAATCGATTTCTGTACTGCTATCAGGTTTTGGCAGATTTCTGTCATCTTGCTTTTCTGTGTTTCTTTTAGTTTTCATTTTCTTGTTTTTGCTTTGTTTCTTTACTAAAACACAAAAAGACCAAAAATATTTCTGTTGTTTCTCTTCACCATTTGTTTATTTTGGTTTCTTGCATTTGTTTCGCTTTATTTGCTATTGCTAGTTTGCTATAAGAAAACCCAAAAAGATTTTGCTTTGTTTGCTTGCTTCTTTTTATTCTTGTTCTCAAATTCGAAAACACCAAAAATATTTTCTGTTCTTCTTTGGTTTTGTAAAGTTCTTTATGAGTTCAATGGTCTTTGGTGGCTGGAGCGTGGTTTTCATTTCATATTATCCAAGCTACACAAGTGAAAAAGCAATAATGACGATATTCGACAATCTGATTGTGGTGAGAGGCTGGTATGAACTCTATTTGTTTTCATTTTTGTACATATACTCATCCATGTGAGCATGCTTAGTTGGTTCATGTGAGGTATATGTCATTTAAGAAAGTCTAGTAGTTCATGATCTCTCATGTTTAGCTCCAATTTATTAATATGAGTAGCATGTCGTGAATGTTTGCTTGCATTGTTTTATTCATAGATAGGTATGATATTGTGGTATCCTCCTCTGAATAATTCGTTTGAATTAACTTGGCACATGCTCACGCATGCATATGACTGAACAAAAGTCAATTAAGCCTCGATGATTTACATTGCTTCAGAGTTCTTGTATCACTTTTATGCCTCCGTTAATTTATTTTGCCGCAAGCATGATTATGACAGTTACTGCTCTCTTGATTTGTCGCTCCCTAGTCTTTTGCTAGCCTTCACTTGTACTGAGCGGGAACGCTGCTCGTGCTTCCAAACACATGAAAACCAAGTTATTCCAGAGTGTCCACCATAAATACCTATGCATGGCATTTCAAACCATTCCAAGTAAATTCTCATGTGCTACCTTTAAAACCTTCAAAATGCTTCTCAATTTGTGTTAATGTTTCATAGCTCATGAGGAAGTTTGTGGTGTTTAACTTTCAACCTTGTCATTTACTCTTGACGGATTTTCATATGGACTAGTGGCACATCCTCTTATCCAATAATTTTGCAAAAAGAGCTGGCAATGGGGTTCCCAGCCCCGATTAATCAACTTTCACTAATAATTCTCTTCACATGTTTTGCTCTGATTCATCAGTAAGCAACTTAATTTTGCAAATAGACACTCCTCCATGGTATGTGATTGTTGGAAGGCACCCGAGGATTCGGTTAGCCATGGCTTGTGTAAGCAAAGGTTGTGGGGAGTGTCACCCATAATAAAACTAAAATACATGTGTAAACAAAAGAGAAGAGGGATGATCTACCTTGCTGGTAGAGATAACGTCCTTCATGGGAGCCGCTCTTGAAAGTCCGGTTGGCGAGGTAGTTGGTGTACCC
Source organism: Lolium multiflorum (assembly GCA_030979885.1). Classification (NCBI taxonomy): domain Eukaryota; kingdom Viridiplantae; phylum Streptophyta; class Magnoliopsida; order Poales; family Poaceae; genus Lolium; species Lolium multiflorum. The sequence goes on from CM061747.1 coordinate 145,637,925, forward strand.
ATTACCATTCGTTGACAACAACAAACACCTCTCAAAATAATTTTACTCCTATTTTACAAATGAAAAGCTCTAGCGCATGTTAATCCCTGCTTCCCTCTGCGAAGGGTCAATCTTTTACTTTTATGTTGTGTCTCCATCCTTTCTTTGAGCACTTTCTTGAGAGCACAACTGTCATTCTTAGTATAATATGCTTGTCTCAAAATATGATTGATTGTGGTATAACTTTGATGCTTTTATCTTTGACAATCACTATTTCTAGTCTTTCTATGAACTTCAGAGGTGCCCGAGCATTTATGTTTTGCTGATCAAATATGGGCAAGCGAGATACCACTCTATCATACTCTTTTATGAACATTGCAATCCTGCTTATATACATGATTCATGATGCTTATTATTAATTGTTGGTACCTTTCCATGATTGACATAGCTATTAGATGATCTTATTTGCATGTATCTTATTATGAATTGCCTAAGTGTTAGCCATAGCATGAGAATATTTACATCATATGAACAAATGTGTTCGTGAAAGTTCTTTTATCGCTCAGTTGTTAACTGAATTGCTTGAGGACAAGCAATAAGCTAAGCTTGGGGGAGTTGATACGTCCAAAACGTATCTACTTTCCCGAACACTTTTGCTGTTTTTGCCTCTAATTTGTGTATTTTGGATGCAACTAACACGGACTAACGCTGTTTTGCAGAACTGTTCTGTGTCTCGTTTTTGAAATCCAACTTTCAGAAATACCTCGGAATTTATACAGAAGGCCCTATTTTCCCAGAATACTTACGGAAGGGCAAGTCGGGAGGCCCGAGGGCCCCACACCCTAGGGCGGCGCGCCCCAAGAGGGGGGCGCGCGGCCCTAGTGTGTGGCCCCCTCGGCCGGCCTCCGACGCCCTCCTTCGGACTGCTTATCGGCCTCGACCTAAAAACGCACGGGGAGAAGTCGAAGTCGCCAGAAACCCTCCAGAACGCCACCACATCGCGAAACTCCGTCTCGGGAGCCAGAAGTTTCCGTTCTGGCACTCCGCCGGGACGGGGAATTGGAGGAGATCATCGCCGCCATCATCACCGATGTCTCTCCATCGACCAGCCATGTTTCCCCCATCCATGTGTGAGTAATTCCCCCGCTGTAGGCTGAAGGGGATTGTATGGATTGGATGAGATTGGTCATGTAATAGTGTAAGATTGTTAGGGCATAGTGCCTAGTGTCCGTAATTGGTACTTTGATGATATTGTTGCAACTTGTTATGCTTAATGCTTGTCACTAGGGCCCGAGTGCCATGATCTCAGATCTGAACATGTTATTATTTCATCATGATATTCATTGTTTATGGTCTTACCTGCAAGTTGTATACACATGTCGCTGTCCGGAACCAATGGCCCCGAAGTGACAGAAATCGGGACAACCGGAGGGGATGGTAGTGATGTGAGGATCACATGTGTTCACGGAGTGTTAATGCTTTGCTCCGGTACTCTATTAAAAGGAGTACCTTAATATCCAGTAGATTCCCTTGAGGCCCGGCTGCCACCGGCTGGTAGGACAAAAGATGTTGTGCAAGTTTCTCATTGTGAGCACGTACGACTATAATTGGAACACATGCCTATTGATTGCTTTGTACTTAGACACCGTTTTATTATTATCTGCAAATGCCCTGCTTGATTGTTACATGAGTTTCTCTCATCCATGCAACGCCCGTTATCCGTCCCCGTGCCTACGTATTTTAATCCTGCTGTTTACTATATTCACTACCGCCTCTCGTTACTCGCTGCTGTTATTTCACTACCGCTATCGCTATAAACACATTATCGATAAAATCTTGCGAGCAAGTCTATTTCCAGGTGCAGCTGAATTGACAACTCTTGTTAAGGCTTTCAAGTATTCTTTGTCTCCCTTGTGTCGAATCAATAAATTGGGTTTTACTACCCGCGAAGACTGCTGCGATCCCCTATACTTGTGGGTTATCGCAAGACACCGTCCGTTGGGAACCCCAAGAGGAAGGTGTGATGCGCACAGCAGCAAGTTTTCCTCAGAAAGAAACCAAGGTTATTGAACCAGTAGGAGTCAAGGAACACATGAAGGTTGTTGGTGGATGAGTGTAGTGCGGCGCAACACCAGGGATTCCGGCGCCAACGTGGAACCTGCACGACACAATCAAAGTAGTTTGCCCCAACGTAACAGTGCGGTTGTCAATCTCACCGGCTTGCTATAAACAAAGGATTAGATGTATAGTGTGGAAGATGATGTTTGTTTGCGAAGAACAGTAAAGAACAAGTATTGCAGTAGATTGTATTTCAGATGTAAAGAATGGACCGGGATCCACAGTTCACTAGTGGTGTCTCTCCCATAAGATAAATAGCATGTTGAGTGAACAAATTACAGTTGGGCAATTGACAAATAAAGAAGGCATAACAATGCACATACATATATCATGATGAGTACTATGAGATTTAATCAGGGCATTACGTCAAAGTACATAGACCGCTATCCAGCATGCATCTATGCCTAAAAAGTCCACCTTCAGGTTATCATCCGAACCCCTTCCAGTATTAAGTTGCAAACAACAGACAATTGCATTAAGTATGTTGCGTAATGTAATCAACACAAATATCCTTAGACAAAGCATCGATGTTTTATCCCAAGTGGCAACATCACATCCACAACCTTAGAACTTTCTGTCACTGTCCCAGATTCAATGGAGGCATGAACCCACTATCGAGCATAAATACTCCCTCTTGGAGTCACAAGTATCAACTTGGCCAGAGCCTCTACTAGCAACGGAGAGCATGCAAGAACATAAACAACATATATGATAGATTGATAATCAACTTGACATAGTATTCAATATTCATCGGATCCCAACAAACACAACATGTAGCATTACAAATAGATGATCTTGATCATGATAGGCAGCTCACAAGATCTAACATGATAACACAATGAGGAGAAGACAACCATCTAGCTACTGCGCTATGGACCCATAGTCCAGGGGTGAACTACTCACACATCGATCCGGAGGCGATCATGGTGATGAAGAGACCTCCGGGAGATGATTCCCCTCTCCGGCAGGGTGCCGGAGGCGATCTCCCGAATCCCCCGAGATGGGATTGGCGGCGGCGGCGTCTCTGGAAGGTTTTCCGTATCGTGGCTCTCGGGGGTTTCGCGACGAAGGCTTTAAGTAGGCGGAAGGGCAGAGTCGGAGGGCCGACGAGGCCCACACACCAGGCGGCGCGGCCCTCCTGGCCGCGCCACCAGTGTCGCCACCTCGTGGCCCCACTTCGTTTCTCCCTCGGTCTTCTGGAAGCTTCGTGGAAAAATAAGACCATGGGCGTTGATTTCGTCCAATTCCGAGAATATTTCCTTTGTAGGATTTCTGAAACCAAAAACATCAGAAAACAAAGAATCGGTTCTTCGGCGTCTCGTCAATAGGTTAGTGCCGAAAAATGCATAATAATGACATAAAGTGTGTATAAAACATGTGAGTATCATCATAAAAGTAGCATGGAACATAAGAAATTATAGATACGTTTGAGACGTATCAGAAGCGTCCGTTTGCGTCGCCCCGTTGGAGATGCCCTCATGTTTGAGTCGTTTGTTGTAAATGTTTTTTTTAACTTTAGATTATTTTTAGCCCCTTCTGAACTTTAATACTTCTATATGGCCATTTGTCAACACCCGGATTTTTAATTCCAGATGCCTATTAAGCCATACATCGCAATCCTAGGAAGATTGTTTTTGCGAGACATAACAGTCGATATCACAGAACATTATTCATTACAAACCATAATCGTCTTACAACAAGGGATCTCATGATCCAATCTTAAAACAACAGTTGATCTAAAGATCAGATACAAAACACATAGCGGAAGAAACGTAGTAGCGGTCCATCTGTTCCACAGGCAACGCTTGACGTTGGGAGGTGATCCTAGTTATCATAGACATCCTGCTGTCCATCTTCCTGTATCTGGTGCTCTCTTCATAGTCTGTCCATTTGAATAGCCAGGGACAAAGCCATGAGTACTTCATAAAGTACTCGCAAACTAACACTAATAGCAGTACTAGTAGCTCTAATAAGGGTTCTAAGCTTCTAGGTTTATTTGCACAAAGCTAGTTTTATTTCATAAACACTTAATAGTCAAAGACTCTTTATTTGTCTAAAATTACTCAAGTGGGAACATCAGTGTCATTCCCACAACTCTGTTGTGATCAAGTCAAATTCATCTTTCAAGTCACAAGTCATTTTTAGAAAACATCTGACAACGGAACAGTATGGCCATCCAACCGTCCATGACCGCGGACGCGGCTATTCGAATAGTTTAACACTCTGCAGAGGTTGTACACTTGTGCCACAACTTTTGATTACATCCGTCAGGGATAGCCCTGAATAATCATACTCAGTATGCGGATCATCAACCATTAACCTTTTACCTACATACCCTATTATAGGCACCTCCCCTATGAGCTTGGCCTCCCAGTGATGGCGATCTGCCATCCTGGGAACTGCACAGGGCTTGTGTAGGACATTCATCTCTTGTTCACGTCATTTCACTTTTCACGGAGGCAGCCTCGACATAACCCCTATAACACTTGTTCATTGGGAATCCATACTAAAGTACATAAATTTCTAGTTAAGCCTTACCCATTATCAGGTATTGTGGGGGTACGCTAAAGTTGGAATGGTATCGCATCCGAACCGAATCATCAGTTTTTGTCAAATTCACCTTGTTATTCAATGTTCATATTCACCTTAAAAAACTTTCAGCAGAATGACTCATCATTCTAAGGTTTTCAAAGTCATTTGATTCACAAGTTCCCATCTAGAGTAGTCAATTTTAGTTTTAGCACTAGCAACTAGTCATGAGGGGTGCTAACTAAATTTTAGCTATCTAGGCTAAGTTTGATGCTCTTGTAGTACTCTATATTTAGACCAAAGTTAACTATAAAAATAAGCCTTGATAACCAAAGTAAAAGATTGCAAGATAAAAACTTGGGCTTGGAAAAATCCTTAAACAAAAGAGTATTGCAAGGGTATCTTGCACTAGTATAGCTTGCATTAGTAGAGCTTGCCTTGGTTGGTACAATGATCAAAGTGTTCCTCCTCTTCTTCGTAGAAGACCTCCTCCTCCTCGTAGCCTTCGGTACTAGCGTCTATAAACGGATACGAGGTATACAATCACCAAACAATACTTAAGTAGACTATTTAGGCACAATGGCTCACACAAGATGATCTATTATCATCACAAGAATTAATACTATGGTTTCCATTTATTTCCTTTGAAAAGTAATTTCCTCTCATTGAACATTACTAAGATTTAATACCCTCAAGTAATAAAATATGAGGCCATGTAAACTAAAGTCATCACCTCACACTAAATTACTTGGGAAAGTGATTTAAATGAGATGCTACATCTCATAGATTTTAAATACTATTTTTGAAATAATTTAAATGAGCTAGAAATGACTACATAGCCATTATTTGAATCTAGCCCATGATCATATAACTAAAAATCAATATTTTTACATATTTAGATAGAGTATCTGAGATGTGAATTTTGAGAAGTGGAAACACCTCAAAATACATTATGGTTGATTTTAAATAAATGTTTGAAGTTGGAAAAGGTACTGCCTTATTATTTTATTGCAAGTGCTCTGTAATAATTCAGGGGTTGACACTAATTGGGTTGGATAAATATTTTTATCTACTTTCCCACAAAATTTGAATCATCAAATTTGGCTTAGTAGATTTTTTTCTATTTAATTTTGAACAGGGTATCTGAATTATGTCTGGGCTCAAAAAAGGAAAATACAGATTTGAATTCACGGGCTTAGGCGGGAAAAATAAACGGGCCATGGGAAAACTAACGGGCCGGCCCAGCAGTGCACAGAGCTTGCGTGGGCGGCCTGATAGCGGGTCCCACCCGTCAGTGGGTTTTTAAACCCTGAACGGTACGCAAACCATGGTCCGTTGGATTAGAACGAGATCTAACGGCCGATGGTCGTCGGCGGCGGCGGCGAGCTCTAACCCTAACTGCGGCGGACCTAGGGGGTCGGAGGGCTCACCGGTGGCCGGCGATGGTCGGGGGTGGCGGAGATCGGCGTTGCGGACGAAGAGGAAGCAGATGGTGGTCGCGGCAGCTCCGGGGATGCTCGCAACTCCCGCTCCACCTTCTCCAGCCCGGCGGGTCTCCGGCCAGCAATTGGGGCTCAGTGGTTGAAATTGGGATGGGGCATTGCTTGAGGAGGGTCAGGGAGAGGAGTGGAAGATGGTGTGGAGAAAGAGGGCCGGGGCGTGCTCCTTTTATAGGCTCATTGAGCAGCTGCGGGAGGTCACGGGGGCGGACGGTGAGGTGGTGCTACGGGCGGTTAGAGGCATGGGCGAGGACGGGGTGCTGTTCAAGGTGTCATGGCGATCATCACGCGCGTCTTCGCACATGAAACGGTGGTCAAACACAGTGCGGAGCTTGACGCGTCCGGCGGTACTGTGGCGGACGTCGCCGACGAGAGCGACGGCGACAGGGCACAGGGAAGAGAAGGATGGTGTCCGACAGTCTCCTGGTGTCATGGCGATGCTCCGTGCGGGCGCTGATGGCAAGGCGAGGGCTGAGGCGACGGGGCACCGTGGCGCTGATACGTCTCAAACGTATCTATAATTTTTTTATGTTCCATGCTACTTTTATGATGATACTCACATGTTTTATACACACTTTACATCGTTTTGATGCGTTTTCCGGAACTAACCTATTGACGAGATGCCGAAGTGCCAGTTCCTTTTCTTGCTGTTTTTGGTTTCAGAAATCCTAGTAAGGAAATATTCTCGGAATTGGACGAAATCAACGCCCAGATCTTATATTTCAAGGAAGCTTCCAGAGCACCGAAGAGGGGCCAGAGGAGAGGCCCAGGGCCACCACACATGGTGGCGGCGCGGCCCAGGCGGGGCGCACCCCCCTGTTGTGTGGCTCCACCAGGGCCCCTCCGAGGCTGCCCTTCCGCCTACTTAAGGACTCCGTCGCGAAAACCCTAGACGAATAAGCCACGATACGAGAAAAGTTCCGCAGCCGCCGCCATCGCGAAGCCAAGATCCGGGGGACAGAAGTCTCTGTTCCGGCACGCCGCCGGACGGGGAAGTGCCCCCGGAAGGCATCTCCATCGACACCACCGCCATCTTCATCAACGCTGATGTCTCCTATGATGAGGAGGGAGTAGTTCTCCCCGAGGCTAAGGGCTGTACCGGTAGCTATGTGGTTAATCTCTCTCCCATGTACTTCAATACAATGATCTCATGAGCTGCCTTACATGATTGAGATCCATATGATGAGCTTTGTAATCTAGATGTCGTTATGCTATTCAAGTGGATTTTACTTATGTGATCTCCGGAGACTCCTTGTCCCACGTGTGTAAAGGTGACAGTGTGTGCACCGTGTGGGTCTCTTAGGCTATATTTCACAGAATACTTATTCACTGAGTTATGATTTGAGTTGGATGTCTCTATGAAATTGTGGTGTGTTAGTACCTTGATGACCCACAAGTATAGGGGATCGCAACAGTCTTCGAGGGAAGTATTACCCAATTTATTGATTCGACACAAGGGGAGACAAAGAATACTTGAAAGCCTTAACAGCGGAGTTGTCAATTCAGCTGCACTGGAAACAGACTTGCTCGCAAGAGTTTATCGGTGTTTTTATAGCAGAGCAGTGAAATAACAGCAGAGTAACAAAGACATCAGTAGTGATTTTAGTAAACAGGATTAAAATATGTAGGCACGGGGACGGATGACGGGCGTTGCATGGATGAGAGAAACTCATGTAACAATCATAGCAGGGCATTTGGGATAATAATAAAACGGTATCCAAGTACTAATCAATCAATAGGCATGTGTTCCAATTATAGTCGTACGTGCTCGCAATGAGAAACTGCACAACATCTTTTGTCCTACCAGCCGGTGGCAGCCGGGCCTCAAGGGAAACTACTGGATATTAAGGTACTCCTTTTAATAGAGTACCGGAGCAAAGCATTAACACTCCGTGAACACATGTGATCCTCACGTTACTGCCATTCCCTCCGGTTGTCCCGATTTCTGGGCCATTGGTTCCGGACAGCAACATGTGTATACAACTTGCAGGTAAGATCATAAACAACGAATATCTTGATGAAATAATAACATGTTCAGATCTGAGATCATGGCACTCGGGCCCTAGTGACAAGCATTAAGCATAACAAGTTGCAACAATATCATAAAAGTACCATCTACGGACACTAGGCACTATGCCCTAACAATCTTATGCTATTACATGACCAATCTCATCCAATCCCTACCATCCCCTTCGCCTACAGCGGGGGAATTACTCACACATGGATGGGGGAAACATTGCTGGTTGATGGAGAGGCGTTGGCGGTGATGGCGGTGATGATCTCCTCCAATTCCCCGTCCCGGCGGAGTGCCGTAACGGAGACTTCGGCTCCCGCGACGGAGTTTCGCGATGTCGCGGCGTTCGGAGGGTTCTCGCCACTTCGACTTCTCTCCGTGCGTTTTTAGGTCGAGGCGAATAAGTAGTCCGAAGGGGGCGTCGGAGGTCGGCAGGGGGCCACACTACATGGCCGCGCGGGCCCCCTAGGCCGCGCCGCCATGTAGTGTGGGGCCCTCCTTCACTTCAATTGCCCTTCTGGCTCCGTCATTATTCTGGAAAATAGGCCCTTTCGTCAAAATCCCGAGGATTTTCCTGAAAGTTGGATTTCTGCACAAAAACGAGACACCAGTACAGTTCTGCTGAAAACAGCGTTAGTCCGTGTTAGTTGCATCCAAAATACACAAATTAGAGGCAAAACAATAGCAAAAGTGTTCGGGAAAGTAGATACGTTTTGGACGTATCAACTCCCCCAAGCTTAGCTTATTGCTTGTCCTCAAGCAATTCAGTTAACAACTGAGCGATAAAAGAACTTTCACGAACACATTTGCTCATATGATGTATATATTCTCATGATATGGCTAATACTTGAGCAGTTCATAATAAGGTACATGCAAATAAGATCATCTAACAGCTATGTCAATCATGAAGAGGTACCAACAATTAATAATAAGCATCATGAATCATGTATATAAGCAGGATTGCAATGTTCATAAGAGAATATGATAAAGTGGTATCTCGCTTGCCTGTATTTGATTGGCAAAACATAAATGCCCGGGCACCTCTGGAGTTCATAGAAAGACTAGAAGTAGTGATTGTCAAAGATAAAAGCATCAAAGTTATACCACAATCAATCATATTTTGAGACAAGCATATTATACTAAGAATGACAGTTGTGCTCTCAAGAAAGTGCTCAAAGAAATAGTGGAGACACAACATAAAAGTAAAAGATTGACCCTTCGCAGAGGGAAGCAGGGATTAACATGCGCTAGAGCTTTTCATTTGTAAAGCAGGAGTAAAATTATTTTGAGAGGTGTTTGTTGTTGTCAACGAATGGTAATGGGTATACTAACTACCTCGCCAACCGGACTTTCAAGAGCGGCTCCCATGAATTATTTGCATTTTTATGTGGCACTCCTTCCAACCTTTCTTACACAAACCATGGCTAACCGAATCCTCGGGTGCCTGCCAACAATCTCATACCATGAAGGAGTGCCTTTTTATTTTAGTTTTATTATGATGATGACACTCCCCCCAACCTTTGCTTACACAAGCCATGGCTAACCGAATCCTTCGGGTGCCGTCCAACAATCACAAACCATGGAGGAGTGTCTATTTAAGTTAATTAATTCGGGACTGGGAATCCCATTGCCAGCTCTTTTTGCAAAATTATTGGATAAGCGGATGTGCCACTATTCCATATGAGAGTCCGTCAAAAGTAAATGACAAGGTTGAAAGCTAAACACCACATACTTCCTCATGAGCTATGAAACATTAACACAAATTAAGAAGCATTTTGAAGGTTTTAAAGGTAGCGCATGAGAATTTACTTGGAATGGTTTGAAATGCCATGCATAGGTATTTATGGTGGACACTGGAATAACTTGGTTTTCATGTGTTTGGAGGCACGAGCAGCGTTCCCGCTCAGTACAAGTGAAGGCTAGCAAAAGACTAGGGAGCGACAAATCAAGAGAGCAATAACTGTCATAATCATGCTTGCGGCAAAATAAATTAACCGAGGCATAAAAGTGATACAAGAACTCTGAAGCAATGTAAATCATTGAGGCTTAATTGACTCTTGTTCAGTCATATGCATGCGTGAGCATGTGCCAAGTCGATATAAATGAATTATTCAGAGGAGGATACCACAATGCCATACTTACTTATGAACAAAACAATGCAAGCAAACATCCATGACATGCTACTTATATTAATAGATTGGAGCTAAACATGAGAGATCATGAACTACTAGACTTTATTAAATAACATATACCTCACATGAACCAACTAAGCATGCTCACATGGATGAGTATATGTACAAAAATGAAAACAAATAGAGTTCATACCAGCCTCTCACCACAATCAGATTGTCGTAGATCGTCATTATTGCCTTTTCACTTGTGTAGCTTGGATAATATGAAATGAAAACCACGCTCCAGCCACCGAAGACCATTGAACTCATGATGAACTTTACAAACCAAAGAAGAACAGCAAATATTTTTGGTGTTTTCGAATTTGAGAATAAGAACAAAAGGAAACAAGCAAACAAAGCAAAATCTTTTTGGGTTTTCTTATAGCAAACTAGCAATAGCAAATAAAGCGAAACAAATGCAAGAAACCAAGATAAACAAATGATGAAGAGAAACAACAGAAATATTTTTGGTCTTTTTGTGTTTTGGGAAAGAAACAAAGCAAGAACAAGAAATAGCAAACTAAAAGAAACACAGAAAAGCAAGATGGCAGAAATCTGCCAAAACCTGACAGCAGTACAGAAATCGATTTTTACAAAAATCTTACGTTGCTCAGTTCAAAAAGTGTTCAACTAATGAAAGTTAGATAACAACCTGGGGAACATGCACAAAAATTTTCAACTCAAAATAACGTTCTGGCTGTGCGCACGAATTTTTACGGTAACAGCCCAGAATCTGTTTTCAGGCAGCACTTCCCCAAATATCATCTTCCTCTCATTAGAAAACCACTCAAAGAGACTAAACAAGTATATACAAGTATCCAGCAATCATAATATGCAAAGAATGAGTGATGCCGGTATACCTCCCCCAAGCTTAGGCTTTTGGCCTAAGTGGAGTTCAACCCCATCGAGGGTCTGGGTTCCACGCCGGTGGATCATACATGGAGTAGTCATAATAAGGTACCGATGCAGAAGAAAAGCGTGGGGGTTCCTCATGCCCAATGTATTGATGCGAAGAGCTTGCTGCATCGGATGTCGAATCGAGGTGTTCCTCGACCTCCTCCGTGTTTCCCCCTGCACGATGGCTTTCTCCCTCTATGTATGCATTAACCGCACTTTCCGTGACTGACCAATCCTCCCTGGAATCAAAGTTAAACAGAGAAGGTGCAGGCAATCCTACTAATTTTTCAACTTTCTTAGTCCTTGTCCAAGATTTCTTGTAAAATGTTATTCTATAAGACAGGTTCCCTAAATTAGACGAATTAGAAAGAAATTCATGCTTAATCATGGAAGCTATGTCAAGTTTCTCCATGGGGAGCGGAATATCAAGATGGTGAGGTCTCACATTATGCATAGCTAATAAACGAGAGGCGATGAGACCCCCACAAATTCCTCCCTTCTCACGGTTAGTGGCAAGTCTGTTGGCTATCAAAGCTCCCAAGTTATAAGTCCTATTACCTTGTAATGCAGCAGCTAGAAAGGCTAGATCCGGGATAGTTACTTTACCTCCATTCTTTCTCGCTAGAACGCACTTGGTAATGAAATAAGCGAAGTAACGAATAGCTGGGAAATGAATACTACTGATTTTACCATCATCCTCTGAGAAGCTCCTTCCATGACAAATCATCTTGAAGAGGTCCAAGAGCTCTTGCGGCGATCCCTTTATCTTCTCGCATGATCCCCATTGCGGCACTTTGATTGCTGCACAAAAATCACTGAATGGCAAGTTGACAGTTTTATTATAAATTTTGTACTGAACCATGGGGTTAGATCGTGACCAATTGAATTTAAAATCTTGCACTACTGACATAGTCAGCTTCACATATTGGCATGGTTCCCCATCAACAAAATCATCCAATCCTGCACGAGAGATTAAATTTTGGACGTCCTGCAAAATCCCTGCACTTCTCATGAAATCCGCACACGGATAGTAAGTGGGATATACTCCTTCTTCCCGGTGAACTCTCATGACCTGTGGCACCTCCAACTCATGTTGGTTGAGTTGGTGCCTACCTCCTTCCATTTTCTGAAATTTTCAACAAACAATATAAAACTTGATTTGGTGACATATAATTGAAGGAAACTACCATAGGAACTTGCTAGAGTACTAATCATGCATCAAAACTAGTTTCTACCACTTAGAACAAGCATGCAAACTCACTAAACATGTTACCTACAGCAGCAAAATATTCAAGATATACTCAACCAAACAAAATTCTACTTGGATGGGTGGAGGAGTCACATACCAAGGAGCAAATGTGCCAAATTTCAGCAGAAATCTGAGCTGAGCAAAGAGATCGAGAAATCTGGAGTTCTTGAGCAAAAACGCGAGTGAGAGGAACTTGGTACGAGTTTTTTCGGGAGAGAGAAGGTGCTGGGAGGAAGAGATGGCAAAGTGGGGCAAGGAGGGGCCCACACCACATGGTGGCGCGGCCACCTCCTTGGCCGCGCCGGCCTGTGGTTTGGCGCCCTCTGGTGCCCCACAGGTCATCCTCTGTGCTCCCAGCCTCGTGAAAAATAGGACCAACGGCATAATTTTCGTGAATTTTTGAAAACTTCGAAAAATGCACATTTCTGGGTATTAAGTTTATTATTACTGGCCAGGAATTTTTTTGAAATCTCAAATCAACTAAGAAACTTTGCAAATTAAAAGTGCTACAGCAACTAAAGCAAGTGGAGAAAGAAAGAGATGTTGTTTACCTCCTCTATGCATATAAAAGGTATTTGTTAACAAGGTTGATCAAGTCTTGCCACCAAATAAATTTTACATAGCATATGAAGAAATAAACCTCAAATCAATCATGTTACCTTGAATTGTATTGATATGGATCCAATCACAAGAGTTTGATATTCTTCCTTAGGCTCATATATAGGACAATCGATGGTTCCCACTTTGATAGTTCTCACATGAGAGATAGTATTAACTCCGCACGCTTTTTCAATCCTCTTGGGGAAATAGACGGTGTGTTCCTTATCATCAACATTGAAAGTAACCTTTCCTTTATTGCAATCAATAACAGCCCCTGTGGTGTTAAGAAAAGGTCTCCCAAGAATAATGGACATATTATCATCTTCAGGCATTTCCAACACAACAAAATCAGTTAATATCAAGCAGTTATTAGTAACTTGAACAAGAACATCCTCACATATACCAACAGGAATAGCAGTAGATTTATCAGCCATTTGCAAAGATATATCAGTAGGTATCAACTTATCTAAGTAAAGTCTCTTATAAAGAGAAAAAGGCATAACACTAACACCGGCTCCCAAATCACATAGAGCAGTTCTAACATAATTATTCTTAATAGAACAGTAGGTATACCTGGGTCGCCCAACTTCTTTGGAACTTTGCCATTGAAAGAGTAATTAGCAAGCATAGTGGAAATTTCCTCATTGGGGATTTTCCTTTTGTTAGTAACAATATCTTTCATATACTTTGAATAAGGAGGCAATTTAATAGCATCAGTCAAAGGGATTTGCAAGAATAAAGGTTTCATCCAATCACAAAATTTATTATAATGTTCTTCTTCCTTTGATTTTAGTTTCTTAGCAGGAAAAGGCATTTGCTTTTGCACCCAAGGTTCTCTCTCATTACCATGTTTCTCAGCAATAAAATCTTCTTTAGTATACTTTTTATTTTTAGCATGCTTTTCAGGTTCTTCTTCAACCTCTTCTTTATCAGGAGTATCATTCTTATCATTATCTTCACTATTATCATGTTCATTACCACTTTCAGTTTCAGCATCAGAAATAGAAATACTATTAGGATCATTAACAGGTTCAGAGGATTCTACAACATTTTTATGTTTCTTCTTCTTTTTCCTAGAATGAGCTCTAGGTTTAGTTTGTTGAGAATCTTGTTCAATTCTTTTGGGATGCCCTTCAGGATATAGAGGATCCTGGGTAGAGACACCACCTCTAGTTGTTACTTCATAAGCATGTTTTTCTTTAGCATTATTTCCTAACAAGTCATTTTGCACTTTAGTGAGTTGATCAATTTGAGTTTGAATCATATGAAAATGTTTAACAAGCATCTTAACATCATTGGAGGTTCTCTCCACAATATCATGCAATTGACTAATAGCTTGAGAATTTTCCATTAGATGATTCTCTACTCTCATATTAAAATTTTCTTGTTTAACAATATAATTATCAAACTCATCTAAGCATTGTGCAGGAGGTTTTGAATACGGAATATCTTCCCTAGTAAAGCGTTGAAGGGAATTTACCTCAATCATAGATGAAGGGGGAATTATCTCACATATATCTTCTATGGGAGGCAGATTCTTCACATCTTCAGATTTAATACCTTTCTCCTTGAGAGACTTCTTGGCTTCCCTCATATCTTCATCATTCAATTTAATTAAACCCCTCTTCTTCACTATTGGCGTTGGAGTTGGTTCAGGCGTATTCCAATCATCATAATTCCGGCCTATTTTAGCCAATAATTCTTCAGCGTCGTCTGGAGTTCTTTTCCTGAAAACACAACCAGCACAACTATCCAGGTATGCCCTAGACTCAATGGTTAGTCCACTATAAAATATATCAAGTAAATCATGCTTTTCTAAATCATGGTCAGGCAGAGCTCTAATAAGAGAGCAAAATCTCGCCCAAGCTTCAGGCAATTTCTCTCCATCTTCCTGATCAAAATTATAAACTCTCTGCAAAGCAGCATGTTGAGCACTAGCAGGAAAGTATTTCCGAAAGAAAACATCAAGCAATTCTTTTGGACTTTTAATAGAGCTAGGTGGCAAACTATTATACCAAGTTTTAGCGTCATCCTTTAATGAGAATGGAAAATTTTTAGCAACAAAGTAAGTACGCATCTTAACATCATCAGAAAACAAGCTACTCAAAGTAGATAACTCAGTCATGTGTTCAACAGCACTTTCTTTTTCAGTACCACAAAAAGGTGTTTTCTCAACAATAGCTATATGAGATAGATCAAGAGAAAAATCATAATCTTTATCCCTAATGTTTATAGGAGATGTGGCAAATTTAGGATCAGGAGACAGTTTATATCTAACAGCATGTTCTGCAAGCAACTTTTTAATTTTTCTTGCATCAGTAGTAGCATGGCATTTTTCAATAAAATCATCATCAAGTTCCACATAATCCTCATCAAGATCATCACTAGAGTATTCAAGTTCAGGTGAATTAACAGGTGTAGTAACATCAGGAGTTTCAGTATTTTCAATTTGTTTAGACCTAGCAATTCTAGCATCTAGAAAAGTTCCCAATGAACCACTATCATCAAGCACAGCAGAAATATTATCAGTATTATGAGAGTTTTCAGATTCAGCAGAAGTACCAGCATTTGAAGCATGTGGCGGTGAAACAAGTTTATCAATCACAGATGGTGAATCAAGAGCAGCAGAGGTACTCAGAGTTGTACCTTTTCTTGTAGTGGATGGTAATATGGCGACCTTAGTATCGCGAGTTTTACCCATGATGGAGAATTTGCAGCGAACAATATCAATCCAAGTGAACTTCCAAATAAAGCTATGCTCCCCGGCAACGGCGCCAGAAAATAGTCTTGATGACCCACAAGTATAGGGGATCGCAACAGTCTTCGAGGGAAGTATTACCCAATTTATTGATTCGACACAAGGGGAGACAAAGAATACTTGAAAGCCTTAACAATGAGTTGTCAATTCAGCTGCACTGAAACAGACTTGCTCGCAAGAGTTTATCAAGAGTAACAGCTTTATAGCAGAGCAGTAGTGAAATAACAAGAACAGAGTAACAAAGACAGCAGTAGTGATTTTAGTAAACAGCAGGATTAAAATACTGTAGGCAAGGGACGGATGATGGGCGTTGCATGGATGAGAGAAACTCATGTAACAATCATAGCAGGGCATTTGCAGATAATAATAAAACGGTATCCAAGTACTAATCAATCAATAGGCATGTGTTCCAATTATAGTCGTACGTGCTCGCAATGAGAAACTTGCACAACATATTTTGTCCTACCAGCCGGTGGCAGCCGGGCCTCAAGGGAAACTATCTGATATTAAGGTACTCCTTTTAATAGAGTACGGAGCAAAGCATTAACACTCCGTGAACACATGTGATCCTCACGTTACTGCCATTCCCTCTGGTTGTCCCGATTTCTGTCACTTCGGGGCCATTGGTTCCGGACAGCAACATGTGTATACAACTTGCAGGTAAGATCATAAACAACGAATATCTTGATGAAATAATAACATGTTCAGATCTGAGATCATGGCACTCGGGCCCTAGTGACAAGCATTAAGCATAACAAGTTGCAACAATATCATAAAAGTACCATCTACGGACACTAGGCACTATGCCCTAACAATCTTATGCTATTACATGACCAATCTCATCCAATCCCTACCATCCCCTTCGCCTACAGCGGGGGAATTACTCACACATGGATGGGGGAAACATTGCTGGTTGATGGAGAGGCGTTGGCGGTGATGGCGGTGATGATCTCCTCCAATTACCCGTCCGGCGGAGTGCCGAACGGAGACTGGCTCCCGCGGCGGAGTTTCGCGATGTGGCGGTGTTCGGAGGGTTTCGGCGACTTCGACTTCTCTCCGTGCGTTTTTAGGTCGAGGCGAATAAGTAGTCCGAAGGAGGGCGTCGGAGGCCGGCCGAGGGGGCCACACTACATGGCCGCGCGGGCCCCTAGGCCGCGCCGCCATGTAGTGTGGGGCCCTCGGGCCTCCACTTCAATTGCCCTTCTGGCTCCGTCATTATTCTGGGAAAATAGGCCCTTTCGTCAAAATCCCGAGGTTTTTCCTGAAAGTTGGATTTCTGCACAAAAACGAGACACCAGAACAGTGAAAACAGCGTTAGTCTGTGTTAGTTGCATCCAAAATACACAAATTAGAGGCAAAACAATAGCAAAAGTGTTCGGGAAAGTAGATACGTTTTGGACGTATCATACCTCCTATGAATGCTCACAGTGACAGCGTGGGGTGTTTATTAGTACTTGGGAATACATCTTTAAGGTTTGCCTACATGATGAATTAGTGTTCGTTATCTTGCCAAAGAGTAATTCAGAATCTCATAGTGAAGTGCTTATTTATATTCCTTTATGATTGCAATGTTGAGAGTGTCCACTAGTGAAAGTATGATCCCTAGGCCTTGCTTCCGAATAGAAAAGGCACTCACACTCCTCTCACGCCAGCAAGCTATTTTCTGGCACCGTTTACTTACTGTTCCACCGTTGTTTACTGTTTTACTGCAACTTTACTTCCTGCAATATTATCACCATCTATACCACCTGTGTTTCACTATCTCTTCGCCGAACTAGTGCACCTATACATCTGACAAGTGTATTAGGTGTGTTGGGGACACAAGAGACTTCTCGTATCGTGATTGCAGGGTTGCTTGAGAGGGATATCTTTGACCTCTACCTCCCTGAGTTTGATAAACCTTGGGTGATTCACTTAAGGGAAACTTGCTGCTATTCTACAAACCTCTGCTCTTGGAGGCCCAACACTGTCTACAGGAATAGAAGTGTGCGTAGACATCAGGCGCCCATGCGCGTGCTGACATCATGACCATGCCGGTCTCGGCACGCCTGGGTGACGTGGGCGCGTCCTGGTCGAGCAGAGTCTCTCCTGGCCAGGCGTGTACCAACAGGTCGTGGAGTGAGGGGTACTCCAGACACATGGTGATTGAGAGGAGAGGGCAGGGATGAGGTGAGGCGTGGTGAGTGGCATGAGGTCATGGCATGGCCATGACCACCAGTGAGCAGTGATGCAAATGCATGACATTGTTCAGAGGGTTCAAGGGGGTACTGAGGAGAACAAAAGGAGCTATGGTTTAGGCTAAAACACACTGGATTTTAGGGTGTCTGCACTTATTTGATTTATGCACACCAGGTGTTCGACCCAATGGCCGCATGAGATTTTATTTTGAATTTTGCCAAAATATTTCATGGGTGTGACTCTAATATTATTTGACATTCCTTGGTGGTATTGGTTTGCAAAATGAAGTTGGTTTGATGAAATTCATATTTGGGGTGATCTTAAATCTGTTTTAAAGTTGCCACTTTGGTTGTTTATTATAAGCATTTGAGAATGACTCAGCAAGGTTGGCCAACACCAAGTTACTCACTTTCATGGGTACTTGTGATCTGGGCAAAAAGATTATGGTGCTTGGTTTATAAAAGAATAACCACATGGGCTCAAAGTAGGCATCCTGATAATTTGGTCAAAAATGACCATTACCATTTGTGTTGCTATTTTGATTTTTCTCTCTGTGTTTGTTTGGTTCAGTGAGTAGTAGGATGAGTTGAGTAATGTGTTCCAACACTCTACACCATGCTAACATGGCAAGAGCAAACAAATCACTCATAGATACCAAGGATAATTTAATTGCACAAGTGACAAATATCACAAGCATGCATCTATTTTTATTTTTTCCTTTGCTTGCTTTGTTTTCTTTGATCTGAAAGGTAGTGTGTTGAGTTAAAATGGTTTTCAAACCATCTAAACAAAGTAAACATGGCATATGCTAATATTTGCAAATGTGGACATTTGCTCATATATGCTTCTATTTTATTTGATTTTCTTTTCTTTTGTTTCTCTTTGATCCAATAGGCATGGTTTTGGGTTTAGAAACATTTTCAAACACTTCAAACAAACATTCAGGGCATAATTCAAACATTCACCAAACACCTTATGGAAAAATATTTTACATATGGCAAGTTTTTTTTGTAAACCCTAATTTTGGAAAATATAGAAAAAGGAATTTTCTCTGTTTTAAAATTTTGAGATGTTACAAACCTTCCCCCCCTTAAACAAAATTTGGTCCCGAGATTTAAGAAAAATTAGGAACCTAAGAGAGATTGGGCAATTCAGTCCTAATGAACGGGGGTGATGCTCTGAGTAACAGGAAAACATACCCATCACGACATTTGGCGCTTCCTGGGCTTATGTTGCATTCATGCAGTAGAGACGACCGTTGCGGTTGTTCGGGTTCCTTCTAGTTGCGACACGGCGCTGCTGCTGGGTAGCTTGATACGTCTCCAACGTATCGATAATTTCTTATGTTCTATGCCATATTATTGATGATACCTACATGTTTTATGCACACTTTATGTCATATTCGTGCATTTTCTGGAACTAACCTATTAAAAGATGCCGAAGTGCCAATTCCTGTTTTCTGCTGTTTTTGGTTTCAGAAATCCTAGTAACGAAATATTCTCGGAATTGGACGAAACGAAGACCCAGGGGCCTATTTTTCCACGGAGCTTCCAGAAGACCGAAGAACATACGAAGTGGGGCCACGAGGTGGCGACACCACGTGGCGGCGCGGCCTAGGGGGGGCCCGCGCCGCCCTATGGTGTGGCCCCTCGTCTAGCCCCGACTATGCCCTTCCGCCTACTTAAAGCCTCCGTCGCGAAACCCCGATGCGAAAAACCACGATACGGAAAACCTTCCAGAGACGCCGCCGCCGCCGATCCCATCTCGGGGGATTCTGGAGATCTCCTCCGGCACCCTGCCGGAGAGGGGATTCATCTCCCGGAGGACTCTACACCGCCATGGTCGCCTCCGGAGTGATGAGTGAGTAGTTCACCCCTGGACTATGGGTCCATAGCAGTAGCTAGATGGTTGTCTTCTCCTCATTGTGCTTCATTGTTGGATCTTGTGAGCTGCCTAACATGATCAAGATCATCTATCTGTAATACTATATGTTGTGTTTGTCGGGATCCGATGGATAGAGAATACCATGTCATGTTAATTATCAAGTTATTACATATGTGTTGTTTATGATCTTGCATGCTCTCCGTTACTAGTAGAGGCTCTGGCCAAGTTTTTACTTTTAACTCCAAGAGGGAGTATTTATGCTCGATAGTGGGTTCATGCCTCCATTGAATCTGGGACAGTGACAGAAAGTTCTAAGGTTGTGTTGTGCTGTTTCCACTAGGGATAAAACATTGGCGCTATGTCCGAGGATGTAGTTGTTGATTACATTACGCACCATACTTAATGCAATTGTCTGTTGCAACTTAATACTGGAGGGGGTTCGGATGATATCCTGAAGGTGGACTTTTTAGGCATAGATGCAGTTGGATGGCGGTCTATGTACTTTGTCGTAATGCCCAATTAAATCTCACTATACTTATCATGTCATGTATGTGCATTGTTATGCCCTCTCTATTTGTCAATTGCCCGACCGTAATTTGTTCACCCAACATGCTTTTATCTTATGGGAGAAACACCTCTAGTGAACTGTGGACCCCGGTCCATTCTTTAATACTGAAATACAAATCTGCTGCAATACTTGTTTTTACTATTTTCTCAAACAATCATCTTCCACACAATACGGTTAATCCTTTGTTACAGCAAGCCGGTGAGATTGACAACCTCACCGTTTCGTTGGGGCAAAGTACTTTGGTTGTGTTGTGCAGGTTCCACGTTGGCGCCGGAATCTCTGGTGTTGCGCCGCACTACATCCCGCCGCCATCAACCTTCAACGTGCTTCTTGGCTCCTCCTGGTTCGATAAACCTTGGTTTCTTTCTGAGGGAAAACTTGCTGCTGTGCGCATCATACCTTCCTCTTGGGGTTGCCCAACGAACGTGTGAAATACACGCCATCAAGCACATTTTCTGGCGCCGTTGCCGGGGAGATCAAGACACGCTGCAAGGGGAGTCTCCACTTCTCAATCTCTTTACTTTGTTTTTGTCTTGCTTTATTTTATTTACTACTTTGTTTGCTGCATTATATCAAAACACAAAAAAATTAGTTGCTAGTTTTACTTTATTTACTGTCTTGTTTGCTATATCAAAAACACAAAAAAATTAGTTTACTTGCATTTACTTTATCTAGTTTGCTTTATTTACTACTGCTAAAATGGCCAACCCTGAAAATACTAAGTTGTGTGACTTCACTAGCACAAATAATAATGATTTCTTATGCACACCTATTGCTCCACCTGCTACTACAGCAGAATTCTTTGAAATTAAACCTACTTTATGCGAGAGCAATTTTCTGGTGTTAGTTCTGATGATGCTGCTGCCCATCTCAATAATTTTGTTGAACTATGTGAAATGCAAAAATATAAAGATGTAGATGGTGACATTATAAAATTAAAATTGTTCCCTTTCTCATTAAGAGGAAGAGCTAAAGATTGGTTGTTATCTCTGCCTAAGAATAGTATTGATTCCTGGACTAAATGCAAGGATGCTTTTATTGGTAGATATTATCCCCCTGCTAAAATTATATCTTTGAGGAGTAGCATAATGAATTTTAAACAATTAGATAATGAACATGTTGCTCAAGCTTGGGAAAGAATGAAATCTCTAGTTAAAAATTGCCCAACCCATGGACTGACTACTTGGATGATCATCCAAACCTTCTATGCAGGACTAAATTTTTCTTCGCGGAATTTATTGGATTCAGCTGCTGGAGGTACCTTTATGTCCATCACTCTTGGTGAAGCAACAAAGCTCCTTGATAATATGATGATTAATTACTCTGAATGGCACACGGAAAGAGCTCCACAAGGTAAGAAGGTAAATTCTGTTGAAGAATCCTCTTCCTTGAATGATAAAGTTGATGCTATTATGTCTATGCTTGCGAATGATAGGACTAATGTTGATCCTAATAATGTTCCATTAGCTTCATTGGTTGCCCAAGAAGAACATGTTGATGTAAACTTCATTAAAAATAATAATTTCAACAACAATGCTTATCGGAACAATTCTAGTAATAACTATAGGCCATATCCTTATAATAATGGTAACGGTTATGCTAATTCTTATGGGAATTCTTACAACAAAATAGGAATACACCCCCTGGACTTGAAGCCATGCTTAAAGAATTTATTAGTACACAAACTGCCTTTAACAAATCTGTTGAAGAAAAGCTCAATAAAATTGATATTCTTGTTTCTAGAGTTGATAGTCTTGCCTCTGATGTTGATCTTTTGAAATCGAAAGTTATGCCTAATAGGGATATTGAAAATAAAATTGTTAGTACAGCAAATGCCATCCAAGTTAGAATTAATGAGAATATAAGATTAATGGCTGAACTGCGTGCTAGGTGGGATAGAGAAGAAAATGAAAAACTAGCTAAAAAGGAAAATGTAGCTAAAGTTTGGACTATTACCACCACTAGCAAAGCTAATGATTCATATGTTGCTGCACCTCCTACTATCAATGATAAAATAATTGGTGTTGGCAATGCTTCTACTCCTAGTGCAAAGCGCGCAAAATTACCTGAAACTGCTGAAACTGTTTGTGATAAAACTGCTGAAATTTTTTCCAACCTTGGGGATGATAATCCCATTGCTTTAGATTGTAATGATTTAGATTTTGATGATTGCCACATCTCTGAAGTTATAAAGTTCTTACAAAAACTTGCTAAAATTCCTAATGCTAGTGCTATAAATTTGGCTTTCACAAAACATATTACAAATGCTCTCATAAAAGCTAGAGAAGAGAAACTAAAACTTGAAACTTCTATTCCTAGAAAGCTAGAGGATGGTTGGGAGCCCATCATTAAAATGAGGGTCAAAGATTTTGATTGTAATGCCTTATGTGATCTTGGTGCAAGTATTTCTGTTATGCCTAAAAAAGTCTATGATATGCTTGACTTGCCACCATTGAAGAATTGTTATCTGGATGTTAACCTCGCTGATAATGCTAAAAAGAAACCTTTGGGAAGAGTTGATAATGTTCATATTATGGTTAACAATAACCTTGTCCCCGTTGATTTTGTTGTCTTGGATATTGAATGCAATGCATCTTGCCCCATTATATTGGGAAGACCTTTTCTTCGAACCGTTGGTGCTACTATTGATATGAAGGAAGGTAATATTAAATATCAATTTCCTCTCAAGAAAGGTATGGAACACTTCCCTAGAAAGAGAATGAAGTTACCTTATGATTCTATCATTAGAAAAAATTATGATGTTGATGCTTCATCTCTCGATGTTACTTGAGATACACTTTCTGCGCCTAGCTGAAAGGCGTTAAAGAAAAGCGCTTATGGGAGACAACCCATGTTTTTACTACAGTATTTTTGTTTTATATTTGTGTCTTGGAAGTTGTTTACTACTGTAGCAACCTCTTCTTATCTTAGTTTTATGTTTTGTTGTGCCAAGTAAAGTCTTTGATAGAAAAGTAAGTACTAGATTTGGATTACTGCGCAGTTCCAGATTTCTTTGTTGTCACGAATCTGGGTCTATCTCCCTGTAGGTAGCTCAGAAAATTAAGCCAATTTACGAGCATGATCCTCAGATATGTACGCAACTTTCATTAAATTTGAGCATTTTCGTTTGAGCAAGTCTGGTGGCCTAATAAAATCCATCTTTACGACTGTTCTGTTTTGACAGATTCTGTCTTTTATTTCGCATTGCCTCTTTTGCTATGTTGGATGAATTTCTTTGATCCATTAATGTCCAGTAGCTTTATGCAATGTCCAGAAGTGTTAAGAATGATTGTGTCACCTCTGAACATGTGAATTTTTATTATGCACTAACCCTCTAATGAGTTGTTTCGAGTTTGGTGTGGAGGAAGTTTTCAAGGATCAAGAGAGGAGTATGATGCAATATGATCAAGGAGAGTGAAAGCTCTAAGCTTGGAGGATGCCCCGGTGGTTCACCCCTGCATATTATAAGAAGACTCAAGCGTCTAAGCTTGGGGATGCCCAAGGCATCCCCTTCTTCATCGACAACATTATCAGGTTCCTCCCCTGAAACTATATTTTTATTCCGTCACATCTTATGTACTTTGCTTGGAGCGTCGGTTTGTTTTTGTTTTTTTTGTTTTGTTTGAATAAAATGGATCTTAGCATTCACTTTATGGGAGAGAGACACGCTCCGCTGTAGCATATGGACAAATATGTCCTTAGGCTCTACTCATAGTATTCATGGCGAAGTTTCTTCTTCGTTAAATTGTTATATGGTTGGAATTGGAAAATGATACATGTAGTAAAATGCTATAATGTCTTGGATAATGTGATACTTGGCAATTGTTGTGCTCATGTTTAAGCTCTTGCATCATATACTTTGCACCCATTAATGAAGAAATACTTAGAGCTTGCTAATTTGGTTTGCATATTTGGTTTCTCTAGAGTCTAGATAACATCTAGTATTGAGTTTTGAACAACAAGGAAGACGGTATGGAGTCTTATAATGTTTACCATATGTCTTTTATGTGAGTTTTGCTGTACCGTTCATCCTTGTGTTTGTTTCAAATAACCTTGCTAGCCTAAACCTTGTATCGAGAGGGAATACTTCTCATGCATCCAAAATACTTGAGCCAACCACTATGCCATTTGTGTCCATCATACCTACCTACTACATGGTATTTATCCGCCATTCCAAAGTAAATTGCTTGAGTGCTACCTTTAAAATTCCATCATTCACCTTTGCAATATATAGCTCATGGGACAAATAGCTTAAAAACTATTGTGGTATTGAATATGTACTTATGCACTTTATCTCTTATTAAGTTGCTTGTTGTGCGATAACCATGTTTCTGGGGACGCCATCAACTATTCTTTGTTGGATATCATGTGAGTTGCTATGCATGTCCGTCTTGTCTGAAGTAAGAGAGATCTACCACCTTTATGGTTGGAGCATGCATGTTGTTAGAGAAGAACTTTGGGCCGCTAACTAAAGCCATGATTCATGGTGGAAGTTTCAGTTTAGACATATATCCTCAATCTCATATGAGAATAATAATTGTTGCCACATGCTTATGCATTAAAGAGGAGTCCATTATCTGTTGTCCATGTTGTCCCGGTATGGATGTCTAAGTTGAGAATAATCAAAAGCGAGAAATCCAAAATGCGAGCTTTCTCCTTAGACCTTTGTACAGGCGGCATGGAGGTACCCCATTGTGACACTTGGTCAAAACATGTGCATTGCAAAGATCCGGTAGTCCAAGTTAATTAGGACAAGGTGCGGGCACTATTAGTATACTATGCATGAGACTTGCAACTTGTAATATATAATGTACATAACTCATATGCTTTATTACTACCGTTGACAAAATTGTTTCATGTTTTCAAAATAAAAGCTCTAGCACAAATATAGCAATCGATGCTTTCCTCTTTGAAGGACCATTCTTTTTACTTTTATGTTGAGTCAGTTCACCTATCTCTCTCCACCTCAAGAAGCAAACACTTGTGTGAACTGTGCATTGATTCCTACATACTTGCATATTGTACTTGTTATATTACTCTATGTTGACAATTATCCATGAGATATACATGTTACAAGTTGAAAGCAACCGCTGAAACTTAATCTTCCTTTGTGTTGCTTCAATACCTTTACTTTGATTTATTGCTTTATGAGTTAACTCTTATGCAAGACTTATTAATACTTGTCTTGAAGTACTATTCATGAAAAGTCTTTGCTATATGATTTACTTGTTTACTCATGTCATTACCATTGTTTTGATCGCTGCATTCATTACATATGTTTACAAATAGTATGATCAAGGTTATGATGGCATATCACTTCAGAAATTATCTTTGTTATCGTTTTACCTGCTCGGGACGAGCAGAACTAAGCTTGGGGATGCTGATACGTCTCCGACGTATCGATAATTTCTTATGTTCTATGCCATATTATTGATGATACCTACATGTTTTATGCACACTTTATGTCATATTCGTGCATTTTCTGGAACTAACCTATTAACAAGATGCCGAAGTGCCAGTTCCTGTTTTCTGTTGTTTTTGGTTTCAGAAATCCTAGTAACGAAATATTCTCGGAATTGGACGAAACGAAGACCCAGGGGCCTATTTTTCCACGGAGCTCCAGAAGACCGAAGAACATACGAAGTGGGGCCACGAGGTGGCGACACCACGTGGCGGCGCGGCCCAGGGGGGGCCCGCACCGCCCTATGGTGTGGCCCCCTCGTCGGCCCCGACTCGCCCTTCCGCCTACTTAAAGCCTCCGTCGCGAAACCCCTGATGCGAAAAACCACGATACGGAAAACCTTCCAGAGACGCCGCCGCCCATCCCATCTCGGGGGATTCTGGAGATCTCCCCGGACCCGCCGAGAGGGGATTCATCTGAGGACTCTACACCGCCATGGTCGCTCCGGAGTGATGAGTGAGTAGTTCACCCTGGACTATGGGTCCATAGCAGTAGCTAGATGGTTGTCTTCTCCTCATTGTGCTTCATTGTTGGATCTTGTGAGCTGCCTAACATGATCAAGATCATCTATCTGTAATACTCTATGTTGTGTTTGTCGGGATCCGATGGATAGAGAATACCATGTCATGTTAATTATCAAGTTATTACATATGTGTTGTTTATGATCTTGCATGCTCTCCGTTACTAGTAGAGGCTCTGGCCAAGTTTTTACTTTTAACTCCAAGAGGGAGTATTTATGCTCGATAGTGGGTTCATGCCTGCATTGACACCTGGGGACAGAAAGTTCTAAGGTTGTGTTGTGCTGTTTCCACTAGGGATAAAACATTGGCGCTATGTCCGAGGATGTAGTTGTTGATTACATTACGCACCATACTTAATGCAATTGTCTGTTGCTTTGCAACTTAATACTGGAGGGGGTTCGGATGATAACCTGAAGGTGGACTTTTTAGGCATAGATGCAGTTGGATGGCGGTCTATGTACTTTGTCGTAATGCCCAATTAAATCTCACTATACTTATCATGTCATGTATGTGCATTGTTATGCCCTCTCTATTTGTCAATTGCCCGACTGTAATTTGTTCACCCAACATGCTTTTATCTTATGGGAGAAACACCTCTAGTGAACTGTGGACCCCGGTCCATTCTTTAATACTGAAATACAAATCTGCTGCAATACTTGTTTTTACTATTTTCTGCAAACAATCATCTTCCACACAATACGGTTAATCCTTTGTTACAGCAAGCCGGTGAGATTGACAACCTCACTGCGTTGGGGCAAAGTAATTTGGTTGTGTTGTGCAGGTTCCACGTTGGCGCCGGACTCTGTTGCGCCGCACTACATCCCGCCGCCATCAACCTTCAACGTGCTTCTTGGCTCTTCCTGGTTCGATAAACCTTGGTTTCTTTCTGAGGGAAAACTTGCTACTGTGCGCATCATACCTTCCTCTTGGGGTTGCCCAACGAACGTGTGAAATACACGCCATCAAGCATATTTTCTGGCGCCTTGCCGGGGAGATCAAGACACGCTGCAAGGGGAGTCTCCACTTCTCAATCTCTTTACTTTGTTTTTGTCTTGCTTTATTTTATTTACTACTTTGTTTGCTGCATTATATCAAAACACAAAAAAATTAGTTGCTAGTTTTACTTTATTTATTGTCTTGTTTGCTATATCAAAAACACAAAAAAATTAGTTTACTTGCATTTACTTTATCTAGTTTGCTTTATTTACTACTGCTAAAATGGCCAACCCTGAAAATACTAAGTTGTGTGACTTCACTAGCACAAATAATAATGATTTCTTATGCACACCTATTGCTCCACCTGCTACTACAGCAGAATTCTTTGAAATTAAACCTACTTTACTGAATCTTGTTATGCGAGAGCAATTTTCTGGTGTTAGTTCTGATGATGCTGCTGCCCATCTCAATAATTTTGTTGAACTATGTGAAATGCAAAAATATAAAGATGTAGATGGTGACATTATAAAATTAAAATTGTTCCCTTTCTCATTAAGAGGAAGAGCTAAAGATTGGTTGCTATCTCTGCCTAAGAATAGTATTGATTCCTGGACTAAATGCAAGGATGCTTTTATTGGTAGATATTATCCTCCTGCTAAAATTATATCTTTGAGGAGTAGCATAATGAATTTTAAACAATTAGATAATGAACATGTTGCTCAAGCTTGGGAAAGAATGAAATCTCTAGTTAAAAATTGCCCAACCCATGGACTGACTACTTGGATGATCATCCAAACCTTCTATGCAGGACTAAATTTTTCTTCGCGGAATTTATTGGATTCAGCTGTGGAGGTACCTTTATGTCCATCACTCTTGGTGAAGCAACAAAGCTCCTTGATAATATGATGATTAATTACTCTGAATGGCACACGGAAAGAGCTCCACAAGGTAAGAAGGTAAATTCTGTTGAAGAATCCTCTTCCTTGAATGATAAGTTGATGCTATTATGTCTATGCTTGCGAATGATAGGACTAATGTTGATCCTAATAATGTTCCATTAGCTTCATTGGTTGCCCAAGAAGAACATGTTGATGTAAACTTCATTAAAAATAATAATTTCAACAACAATGCTTATCGGAACAATTCTAGTAATAACTATAGGCCATATCCTTATAATAATGGTAACGGTTATGCTAATTCTTATGGGAATTCTTACAACCAATAATAGGAATACACCCCCTGGACTTGAAGCCATGCTTAAATAATTTATTAGTACACAAACTGCCTTTAACAAATCTGTTGAAGAAAAGCTCAATAAAATTGATATTCTTGTTTCTAGAGTTGATAGTCTTGCCTCTGATGTTGATCTTTTGAAATCTAAAGTTATGCCTAATAGGGATATTGAAAATAAAATTGTTACTACAGCAAATGCCATCCAAGTTAGAATTAATGAGAATATAAGATTAATGGCTGAACTGCGTGCTAGGTGGGATAGAGAAGAAAATGAAAAACTAGCTAAAAAGGAAAATGTAGCTAAAGTTTGGACTATTACCACCACTAGCAAAGCTAATGATTCATATGTTGCTGCACCTCCTACTATCAATGATAAAATAATTGGTGTTGGCAATGCTTCTACTCCTAGTGCAAAGCGCGCAAAATTGACCTGAAACTGCTTGTGATAAAACTGCTGAAATTTTTTCCAACCTTGGGGATGATAATCCCATTGCTTTAGATTGTAATGATTTAGATTTTGATGATTGCCACATCTCTGAAGTTATAAAGTTCTTACAAAAACTTGCTAAAATTCCTAATGCTAGTGCTATAAATTTGGCTTTCACAAAACATATTACAAATGCTCTCATAAAAGCTAGAGAAGAGAAACTAAAACTTGAAACTTCTATTCCTAGAAAGCTAGAGGATGGTTGGGAGCCCATCATTAAAATGAGGGTCAAAGATTTTGATTGTAATGCCTTATGTGATCTTGGTGCAAGTATTTCTGTTATGCCTAAAAAAGTCTATGATATGCTTGACTTGCCACCATTGAAGAATTGTTATCTGGATGTTAATCTCGCTGATAATGCTAAAAAGAAACCTTTGGGGAGAGTTGATAATGTTCATATTATGGTTAACAATAACCTTGTCCCCGTTGATTTTGTTGTCTTGGATATTGAATGCAATGCATCTTGCCCCATTATATTGGGAAGACCTTTTCTTCGAACCGTTGGTGCTACTATTGATATGAAGGAAGGTAATATTAAATATCAATTTCCTCTCAAGAAAGGTATGGAACACTTCCCTAGAAAGAGAATGAAGTTACCTTATGATTCTATCATTAGAACAAATTATGATGTTGATGCTTCATCTCTCGATGTTACTTGAGATACACTTTCTGCGCCTAGCTGAAAGGCGTTAAAGAAAAGCACTTATGGGAGACAACCCATGTTTTTACTACAGTATTTTTGTTTTATATTTGTGTCTTGGAAGTTGTTTACTACTGTAGCAACCTCTTCTTATCTTAGTTTTATGTTTTGTTGTGCCAAGTAAAGTCTTTGATAGAAAAGTAAGTACTAGATTTGGATTACTGCGCAGTTCCAGATTTCTTTGCTGTCACGAATCTGGGTCTATCTCCCTGTAGGTAGCTCAGAAAATTAAGCCAATTTACGAGCATGATCCTCAGATATGTACGCAACTTTCATTAAATTTGAGCATTTTCGTTTGAGCAAGTCTGGTGGCCTAATAAAATCCATCTTTACGGACTGTTCTGTTTTGACAGATTCTGTCTTTTATTTCGCATTGCCTCTTTTGCTATGTTGGATGAATTTCTTTGATCCATTAATGTCCAGTAGCTTTATGCAATGTCCAGAAGTGTTAAGAATGATTGTGTCACCTCTGAACATGTGAATTTTTATTATGCACTAACCCTCTAATGAGTTGTTTCGAGTTTGGTGTGGAGGAAGTTTTCAAGGATCAAGAGAGGAGTATGATGCAATATGATCAAGGAGAGTGAAAGCTCTAAGCTTGGGGATGCCCCAGTGGTTCACCCCTGCATATTATAAGAAGACTCAAGCGTCTAAGC
This sequence comes from Lolium multiflorum, assembly GCA_030979885.1. Classification (NCBI taxonomy): domain Eukaryota; kingdom Viridiplantae; phylum Streptophyta; class Magnoliopsida; order Poales; family Poaceae; genus Lolium; species Lolium multiflorum. The sequence continues at coordinate 145,668,363 of CM061747.1, forward strand.
TTGGGGATGCCCAAGGCATCCCCTTCTTCATCGACAACATTATCAGGTTCCTCCCCTTAAACTATATTTTTATTCCGTCACATCTTATGTACTTTGCTTGGAGCGTCGGTTTGTTTTTGTTTTTTTTGTTTTGTTTGAATAAAATGGATCTTAGCATTCACTTTATGGGAGAGAGACACGCTCCGCTGTAGCATATGGACAAATATGTCCTTAGGCTCTACTCATAGTATTCATGGCGAAGTTTCTTCTTCGTTAAATTGTTATATGGTTGGAATTGGAAAATGATACATGTAGTAAAATGCTATAATGTCTTGGATAATGTGATACTTGGCAATTGTTGTGCTCATGTTTAAGCTCTTGCATCATATACTTTGCACCCATTAATGAAGAAATACTTAGAGCTTGCTAATTTGGTTTGCATATTTGGTTTCTCTAGAGTCTAGATAACATCTAGTATTGAGTTTTGAACAACAAGGAAGACGGTATGGAGTCTTATAATGTTTACCATATGTCTTTTATGTGAGTTTTGCTGCACCGTTCATCCTTGTGTTTGTTTCAAATAACCTTGCTAGCCTAAACCTTGTATCGAGAGGGAATACTTCTCATGCATCCAAAATACTTGAGCCAACCACTATGCCATTTGTGTCCATCATACCTACCTACTACATGGTATTTATCCGTCATTCCAAAGTAAATTGCTTGAGTGCTATCTTTAAAATTCCATCATTCACCTTTGCAATATATAGCTCATGGGACAAATAGCTTAAAAACTATTGTGGTATTGAATATGTACTTCTGCACTTTATCTCTTATTAAGTTGTTGTTGTGATAACCATGTTTCTGGGGACGCCATCAACTATTCTTTGTTGGATATCATGTGAGTTGCTATGCATGTCCGTCTTGTCTGAAGTAAGAGAGATCTACCACCTTTATGGTTGGAGCATGCATGTTGTTAGAGAAGAACTTTGGGCCGCTAACTAAAGCCATGATTCATGGTGGAAGTTTCAGTTTAGACATATATCCTCAATCTCATATGAGAATAATAATTGTTGCCACATGCTTATGCATTAAAGAGGAGTCCATTATCTGTTGTCCATGTTGTCCCGGTATGGATGTCTAAGTTGAGAATAATCAAAAGCGAGAAATCCAAAATGCGAGCTTTCTCCTTAGACCTTTGTACAGGCGGCATGGAGGTACCCCATTGTGACACTTGGTCAAAACATGTGCATTGCAAAGATCCGGTAGTCCAAGTTAATTAGGACAAGGTGCGGGCACTATTAGTATACTATGCATGAGACTTGCAACTTGTAAGATATAATGTACATAACTCATATGCTTTATTACTACCGTTGACAAAATTGTTTCATGTTTTCAAAATAAAAGCTCTAGCACAAATATAGCAATCGATGCTTTCCTCTTTGAAGGACCATTCTTTTACTTTTATGTTGAGTCAGTTCACCTATCTCTCTCCACCTCAAGAAGCAAACACTTGTGTGAACTGTGCATTGATTCCTACATACTTGCATATTGTACTTGTTATATTACTCTATGTTGACAATTATCCATGAGATATACATGTTACAAGTTGAAAGCAACCGCTGAAACTTAATCTTCCTTTGTGTTGCTTCAATACCTTTACTTTGATTTATTGCTTTATGAGTTAACTCTTATGCAAGACTTATTAATACTTGTCTTGAAGTACTATTCATGAAAAGTCTTTGCTATATGATTTACTTGTTTACTCATGTCATTACCATTGTTTTGATCGCTGCATTCACTGCATATGTTTACAAATAGTATGATCAAGGTTATGATGGCCTCACTTCATAAATTATCTTTGTTATCGTTACCTGCTCGGGACGAGCAGAACTAAGCTTGGGGATGCTGATACGTCTCCGACGTATCGATAATTTCTTATGTTCTATGCCATATTATTGATGATACCTACATGTTTTATGCACACTTTATGTCATATTCGTGCATTTTCCGAACTAACCTATTAACAAGATGCCGAAGTGCCAGTTCCTGTTTTTTTGGTTTCAGAAATCCTAGTAACGAAATATTCTCGGAATTGGACGAAACGAAGACCCAGGGGCCTATTTTTCCACGGAGCTTCCGAAGACCGAAGAACATACGAAGTGGGGCCACGAGGTGGCGACACCACGTGGCGCGGCCCAGGGGGGCCCGCACCGCCCTATGGTGTGGCCCCTCGTCTGGCCCCGACTCGCCCTTCCGCCTACTTAAAGCCTCCGTCGCGAAACCCCGATGCGAAAACCACGATACGGAAAACCTTCCAGACGCCGCCGCCGCCGATCCCATCTCGGGGGATTCTTCTCCTCCGGCACCCGCCGGAGAGGGGATTCATCTCCTGAGGACTCTACACCGCCATGGTCGCCTCCGGAGTGATGAGTGAGTAGTTCACCCCTGGACTATGGGTCCATAGCATTAGCTAGATGGTTGTCTTCTCCTCATTGTGCTTCATTGTTGGATCTTGTGAGCTACCTAACATGATCAAGATCATCTATCTGTAATACTCTATGTTGTGTTTGTCGGGATCCGATGGATAGAGAATACCATGTCATGTTAATTATCAAGTTATTACATATGTGTTGTTTATGATCTTGCATGCTCTCCGTTACTAGTAGAGGCTCTGGCCAAGTTTTTACTTTTAACTCCAAGAGGGAGTATTTATGCTCGATAGTGGGTTCATGCCTGCATTGACACCTGGGACAGTGATAGAAAGTTCTAAGGTTGTGTTGTGCTGTTGCCACTAGGGATAAAACATTGGCGCTATGTCCGAGGATGTAGTTGTTGATTACATTACGCACCATACTTAATGCAATTGTCTGTTGCTTTGCAACTTAATACTGGAGGGGGTTCGGATGATAACCCGAAGGTGGACTTTTTAGGCATAGATGCATTGGATGGCGGTCTATGTACTTTGTCGTAATGCCCAATTAAATCTCACTATACTTATCATGTCATGTATGTGCATTGTTATGCCCTCTCTATTTGTCAATTGCCCGACTGTAATTTGTTCACCCAACATGCTTTTATCTTATGGGAGAAACACCTCTAGTGAACTGTGGACCCCGGTTCTTTTACCGAAATACAAATCTACTGCAATACTTGTTTTTACTATTTTCTCTGCAAACAATCATCTTCCACACAATACGGTTAATCCTTTGTTACAGCAAGCCGGTGAGATTGACAACCTCACTGCTTCGTTGGGGCAAAGTACTTTGGTTGTGTTGTGCAGGTTCCACGTTGGCGCCCTGGTGTTGCGCCGCACTACATCCCGCCGCCATCAACCTTCAACGTGCTTCTTGGCTCCTCCTGGTTCGATAAACCTTGGTTTCTTTCGAGGGAAAACTTGCTATCATATACCTTCCCAACGAACGTGTGAAATACACGCCATCATAGCTGCAGCGGTATTGGGTGTTGCTTTCATTAGTTTCTTGGGGCACTCATTTGAGTAATGACCAGTAACTCCACATTCATAGCAGGTCACTGTTGACTTGTCCTTTGGGGCAATGGGGACATCATTGCTTCCAGTTCTTGGCGCAGTGTTGGTGTTGTTGTTATTACTATTATGGTTGTTGTTGTTGCCTCCGGGCTTCGGGTGTCCTCCATTGTGGTTGGTGAAGTTTGGATGGGACGTCAATGTGGCTTGTTGGGTCTTGGCAAATCATGTGAACTGGTGCGGTACTTCTGTGCATTGTTGGATCCATTCTGGTGCATCATACGGCGCTTGCGATTCTCATTGGCATGGTTGCGCTTTCCTTCCATTTGGATAGCAGAGTCAACTAGGACTTCCAGGTCAACAAATTGAATATTCACTAGCACTGTCTGCATCTCATCATGCAGTCCATTCAGGAATCTTTCCTTGCTTTGTTTTCTTTGATCTGGAAGGTAGTGTCTTGAGTTTAAAATGGTTTTCAAACCATCTAAACAAAGTAAACATGGCATATGCTAATATTTGCAAATGTGGCCATTTGCTCATATATGCTTCTATTTTTATTTGATTTTCTTTTGTTTTGTTTCTCTTTGATCCAATAGGCATGGTTTTGGGTTTAGAAACATTTTCAAACACTTCAAACAAACATTCAGGGCATAATTCAAACATTCACCAAACACCTTATGGAATTTTTTTTTGCATATGGCAAGTTTTTTTGTAAACCCTAATTTTGGAAAATATAGAAAAAGGAATTTTCTCTGTTTTAAAATTTTGAGATGTTCCATTTTTGTGACGCCATGCAGGATGGCTTGACTGAAATGAAAGTTATGCCATTTTGGTTGACAAATTTACTTAAAATATGTGCTAAAAATAACTAAGTCATTTGAATCGAGCCATACCAAATAACATCACCTATTGTTGTCTTCCCAAGAGGGTCCAAAAATATTCCAAGATCTTTGCAAACTAGCCAACCTAATAGCGTGACCTAGCTGTTTTTAGGCAAAAAAAAAACGCCAACTCAATTTCAATCTAGCCAACCCAACTGGCATGTCATGTGCTTCAGTTACTCCATCCAATATGGTGTGATCAAAAAAAGCATACAAGATTAAAAGTTTTAGGAGGGGCTAAAACTAGTCTAGAGTTTTGAAAATGGCCATTTTTTAAATGGGAGGCCTTAGCCCAGCTTTATAAATAAAGCCACGAACGGCGGAGTCATACAACAATGAAACCAAGTATCATAGTACAGACCAAAAGAACAAGGGCTCCAACATAGAGAGAAAGTCCAAGACACAACACATCTAAGCCCTTCAGTCCTCGCGCACTCTCGCATACAAGCTTTGTAAATATCCCATCACTTCATCGAGAGCTTGCTTGTCCCCGGGTTTGCTAAGCAGTCTCCAATTCTGGAAGTATATTATTATTTTGAAGATACAGTCAGCCGGTTGCCAGATGAACTTATTTTCAATGGTCATTTTACTTCTAATATTCCACAACGCCCAATACATAGCCGAAATACAAATCCAAACTACTCTACGTGTTCGTTCAGACAGGCTTTATACAACCTGCAACTCATGATTTAGGTCAAAGAACCTGCAACCTACGACTCTAAAGGGCCATTTAGGTCAAAGAACACATGTTTTGCTGGCAACCTGCAACTACTCTGGTGATCATGTTTCCGTTCGGAGACGTTTTTATATGTAAGGCTACATGATAACGATATGTAAGACCACTAATACTAATTGAACTAAAATCAGTTAGATATCTACCTTATACGATGGTGCGAAAGTTACATGCAACCATAGAGAAAGATACATCATATGCAACATACTTAATTAACCTAGAACACCATATCGCTCCCACATAGTAGTTAGTCAGATCAAATGATCTGAAACAAAGAGCTCTTATGTTTTTTCTTAGCGAACATCTGAAACACGCACAATAACAATTATCTATGTCAAAGGTTTGAAGACCTTCCAAATCTCATCTCTGCTTTCGATCTTCACATCTTGTCCTGAACTCCAACAATCTGGTGGCACCCCCAACCCCATGCAGGAGCGGAGCCATGATTTAGGTATAGGGAGGGCGTGGCAGAGATAAAAGAAAATTTTGTATAAATTACTCGAGTTTCTCTTTCTTAAATAATCTTTAGATAAACCTCGACAATTCAATAGCAAACACATTAGTAGTTTTACACCCTTAAACAACTATTTAAGCCCATGCATAAGTTTACTACTTCCCTCTTATGGATGGAGAAAGTATCAAAATTTATGTACATATTGTAGATAAAAATAATGTTGATTTTTTACTAGCCTTGTACCGAGCTTGAAGCCTTGAACAACAAATCGTTGCTGCCAGGCTACTAGATATATTTGATAGTTTTTTTTGAAACAAGGCAAAAGACTTGCCATTTTCATTGATAAAGAAGAAGTTTTAGAGTTTTACATTCCCATACTTGGCCAAAAGGCCAAGCCAAAAAACGTAACACCTACTCTCGCGGTATTACATTACTCAATTCTTTCGTTCCCGCCATACTCCACGTAGCAACCTCATCTTTGAGTCCGTGGTGGAAGCTTTGTTTCGGAAAACACGTGCATTTCGCTCCTTCCATATTTTCCATGATATCAACATAGCAAGAGAAGCCATGGCCTTTCTACCTTGCCTTTGCTTATGGATCTCCTCCGTCCACCATTCTTTGACATTTCCTCTAGAATGCCAAGCACTTGGGTCAACATCATGTAGCCCTAGCCAACTTCTCACACTTGACCAAACTCCAATGGTGAAACGACACTTGAAGATCAAGTGGGAGGCGGATTCATGAACTTGGTTGCAAAGCTTGCACCTTCCACAATTTGGCCGTCCCCTCTTTGGAGCCTATATGCCGTCCAAACTCTATTTTGGATAATCAACCACGCGAATGTTTTGCATTTAGGTGGAGCCCAAGGTTTCCAAACAAGGGAAGGAAAAGATGATTTTGTGTGACCCAAGAATTGCATATTGTATGCCGATTTGGAGGAGTAGCATCCACTATTGGTGAGCTTCCAAGAGATGGAATCCGAGGTGTTGGAGTTCAATTGCACCGGTTGAATCATTTCCCAAAGGGTTGCAAATTGCGTGATGTGCTCAAGTGTTAGACCATCATTGGTGTTGATCTTAGAGATTCAAAAATTGGCATCCAAAGCCTTGCTAACGGAACACCTTTTTTCTTGTGATATTTTGTAGACGAGGGGTGCGATTTCTTTCGGTCTTTTCCCATCAAGCCAAGGGTCCACCCAAAAAATTGCCTTCTTTCCATTTCCAATGGAGATCTTTGTCGCCGCGGCGAATAGCTCTTTATCTTAGTAGTTGCATGGGTTTCCAAGGCCAACCCACGGTCTTGCCTCATCACTCCATTCATACCAAAGCCACCTCATGGAAAGAAGTCTAAATCACCCCCCAAGATTGAGTTGGGATCGGTAACCCCCTAACTTTAAACCTATTTTTAACCCCTATGTTTGCAAAACCGGACGACTAGCCCCCTCATGGTGGTTTTGCCTGTATTGCGGGCGGTTTTGGTCGCCGCCTGTCTGGCATGTGCGATGATTAGCCCCTCGCGTCATTGCCAGCTCCGCTCGCAGCGTGTCGTTCTCGCGTGTCAGCGCCGCGTTCGCCTTGGCTTGCATGCGCGCAGACCTAGCCTCCGACCTCGCTTCCTCGTCGTCGTGACCGACCTCGGCGTAGCAAAGTTTCAGCTGGTCGTAGTAGAGCGAGCGCGCTGAGCACGACCAGGAGCGGGAGTTGCATGTTCTGGGAAGCGTGGAGGTACGCAGCGTGTAGGAGAGTTTGATGGTGTCCATGACGACCCTAACCCTACACAGCTTATCCTGCTCGATCTCATCCAGCGACGGTGCGTCTTCAGGTTGATTTCCATGGCGGGGTACATGCAGTCGTAGGTGGCGCGCGCCTCTTTGGGCACCGCGTCGGCCACGCTCATGAACTTGGAAATGGGCAGCGACCCCTTCGTCGCGATCTCAGCAACAGCCTCCTGTTCCGCCCGGCGCCGGACTACTAGACTATCGCTCCACAAACGCGGCGTTGACACGCCGGAGGGTGTCGCTGTTGGTGGCGTGCTCCCAGCCGCTGTCGAACGCGACGGACAGCAGGTCGCCTGCAGAGGCCTGGTCGAGCACGGCTGCGATACGCAGCTCCAAGCTCCAGGTCATGGCACGTCTTGGCGGATGACCCTGCGGTGACAGCGGCATGGAGGAGCCGCCAGAGGAATTCCGTCGGAAGGGGCGCGTCGTCCGCGGAAGGGAGCATGGCCACGACAGTATCGAGCAGTGCGCTGTCAGCGTCATCACCCAAAACAAGCTCCGCGTAGACGGTGGCCGCGCTGACGAGCACGTTCGGGCCGGTGCATCTGCAGCGAAGTCCGTGACGACATTGTGTACGGACGCCGACGAGAGGGTCGTGAGCTCAGACGTTAACCAGTCAGGCAGCGACCAAAACCGCCCGCAATACAGGCAAAACCACCGTGAGGGGGCTAGTCGTCCGGTTTCAAAACATAAGTTAAGTCTTCCCGAAAGAGTGCTCATCCCAAACTCAATACTTAAAAAATGATTTGACTTCTTTCCCACCTCATGCGAAGAGCCTCCAGATTTGATAGTTGTACACACAAGTGCTCAAAGAAAACCAGAACACTATATATCAGCGTTACCTCCAGATTTAAGTGTTCGATGAGTACGGCTTGGGAGGTCGACGATGGTGCGGCACAGCGGCAGTTGGCTTGATCAACCCTGGAACAAAGAAGCGATAAGAGAACATCATGGCTCGACTACATGCCCTGTTCTCGTAGGGGCTGACGCTCCGTGTAGGTTGCGAGCGGCGGTAACCTCCATGGCAGATTGACAGGAGAAGATCAGATATTTTATAAGGGAAGGCAGATTAGAGGAACTGAAGACGATTAGATAGGCGTTCGCAGCTCGGCCTCGGCGAAGAAAGAGGAAGTAACGGAAAATTAATCGAGCACCAAACGGATGGACTAATTGGCCTGCATGTTAGGATTCGCTGTGTTGCAATGCATGGGCCTTAAATACTGATGGTGCGATTATGTGCATCAATTAGCACTTATCGAGGGGCGCTCCTCTCCACTTACCTGGTCAGCCGCCACGTGCGCCCTTCCTATATGCCGACTAGGTCGGCACCTGCACCGCGTCATACACCGCCGCGTGTGGTGTCGGTGGCTCGGTTAGGCATTTTTTCTGTTTTTTCCTTTTCTTTTCTGTTTTAAGGTTCCTTTTCTGTTTATTTTTTCTTTTCTGTTTTCTTTTTTGCTTTCTCGTTTTATTTTTTCTGTTTAAAAATAATTTTCGAAATTTTTTCAAAATTTTAAAATATTCAAGTTTGACAAAATGTTTAAATTGAAAAAAATTTCACGGTCGAAATTAAAACGAAATTTGAAATTTAAACAAACTTTGAATTTTGAGCAAATTTAAAATTTTGGCCGATTTTTGAAATTTGAACGAATTTGGAATTTTGAACAAATTTTGAATTCTGAAACGTTTATTTTGAACAAATTTAAAATAAAAATCAATAAACAGAAAATTTTGAACAAAATATGAAAACATAAAAAAGAAATTTAAAAATGTTTACATGTTGGGTCACGGCCTAGTTAACAGCCGTCGGGTTAGAGGGGTGTGCGGCACCCCGAACGTGCCGACCCGGTCGGCATATAGCAGCTCCCTCCGCGTGTGCCGCAGACCCTATGCCATAGCAGTTAGTTGGGCCGCGGCCCAGGTAACACCTCTTTTTTTTCTTTTTTTCAATTGTTTAATTTCTGTTTTATAAAAAACTTATTATTTGTGAGAACCAAAAATTGAAGTTTTATCAAGATGTGAACATTTGTTAGATATGAATATTGTTTGAACTTGAATTTTTTTTAAAAAATAATATTCTAAATTTTATTTTTTCAATTTGAACAAATTTAAATAATGATCATTTTTTAAATTTGAACAAATTTTAAATTTGAACAATTTCGAAATTTAACAAAATTTCAAATATGAATAGTTTCGAAATTTGAACATTTTTAATATGAACAATTTTCAAATCTGGATGTTTTCCAAATTTGAACATTTTTTGAAAATTTTAACAACTTCCAAATCTAAGTATGTTCCAAATTTGAGCATTTTTAAAATTAGATTTTTTTTGAAAATATCTCAAATCTTGAAAACCAGACAAATAAAGAAAATAGACCGGAAACCCCCAAAAAATAATAAAAACTTGAATGAAAAATCGGACTGAAAAATCATACTGAAAAACAAAACTGATAAAGGCAAAAAAGTTAAATGGCATGGCCCACACCCGACCGGGGGGTGTGCGGCGAGGAGTTTCTGCCGACTAGGTGGGCATATAGGAATTGCCAGTATAGAGTACTATGGCTGTACTAGTACATAGGCTGAATCATTAGAGCATCTCCACTGCCCCGAATGGCCCCGATGAGCGTTTTTCCATCCGACGCGTATTCGCCCACCCGGCCCCTGCTCGTTGTCCGGATTTGGGCCTAAATTCATTCGGCGATCCCACGCCATCCCGGCCCCGGGGAGCGCTCGGGAGTCCGGACGAAACGAAAGCGCGCTGGCCCCAACTTGTCTACGCACAATCGTCTTCCCGATCTACGGCAATACCCTCGTCTTCCCGATCTACGGCAATACCCTCGTCTTCCCGATCTACGGCAATACCCTCGTCGAACGAAAGCTTTGAACTCTCAAGTGGTGCAACATAGATAGATTATATATATTTCGAATATAATTCGAATAAACATAAAAATTACATATAAAAACTTTAAAACAAACTTAAACTACTTCTTCTTCCTACATGGCCCCGCCTCATCGTCGTGGCGGCGACGCTTCCGGCTCGTCACCTCCTCGTCGGAGGAAGTTGAGTCCTCCTCCTCCTCATCCTCCTCAGCCTCTTCGTCGTCTTCCTCCTTTTCCTCGGCCTCTCCTCCCTCTCCTCGGCCTCTTCCTCGGCCTGCTCCTTGGCCTCTTCGTCCTCTTCGTCCTCCTCCTCGTCGTCATCCCATTCGTCCTCGCTGGCCGGCGGGGGGGAATCGTCGCTGCTGGACGATGCAGCTTTATCCCACCAATGGCGCCATCCAGGCGGCTTCCCCTCGCTGTCGGTGTCCGATGGCCAAGAGAATCGCTATGGGGATCGAAGATGGTGAGGAGAGAACAGATTTATTGATTCGACCAAGGAGGTAAAGAATACTTATAAGTCTTAACAACTGAGTTTTCAATTCGCTGCACTCGGAAAAGCACTAGCAACAGGGGTGATGTGAAAGTAGTAATATGAGAGTGAGTAATAAAGAATACAGCACAGTAATAGTAATATGAGAGCAATGGCACCAAAAATAGTTGATACTACTTCCAATGTCATGTAGAACGAGTATATGATGATGAAAGATGGACCGGGGTTCCCAGCTATCTACACTAGTGGCAACTCTCCAATAATAAGTGTTGGGTGAACAAATTACAGTCGGGCAATTGATAGGATTGAAATAGCATTAAGACAGAACATCAAGATCATTAATCATGTAGGCATGTTTTCCATATATAGTCATACGTGCTCGCAATGAGAAACTTGTACAACATCTTTTGTCCTACCAGCCGGTGGCAGCCGGGCCTCTAGGGAATCTACTGGATATTAAGGTACTCCTTTTAATAGAGCACCGGAGCAAAGCATTAACACTCGGTGAAAACATGTGATCCTCATATCTAAGCCTTTCCCTCCAGTTGTCCCAATTTCTGTCACTTTGGGGCCTTTGGTTCCGGACATAGACATGTGCATACAACTTGTAGATACAATCTAAGCAATAATTATAGAGCTTAAATCTAAGATCATGCCACTCGGGCCCTAGTGACAAGCATTAAGCATAACAAGATTGCAGCAACAATAACTTCACAAACTTTGTAGATAGACAATCATAACGTAACAATCCATCGGATCCCGACAAACGCAACACCGATTACATCAGATGAATCTCAATCATGTAAGGCAGCTCATGAGATCATTTTATTGAAGTACATGGGGGGGGAGAATACCAACTAGCTACAGCTAGAACCCGTAGTCCATGGGGGAAATACTCACGGAGCATGATGGAGTGATGACCCACAAGTATATGGGGTGTATCGTAGTATCTTCGATAAGTAAGAATGTCGATCCCAACGAGGAGCAGAAGGTGTTGACAAGCAGTTTCGATGAAGGTTTCACTGTAAATGCTCACGACAAGTATTCAGTGGGGTTTTTGATGTAATGATGAATAAAGTACAAGTAAGTAAAATGCGAGAGAAATAATTGCAGCGAGTGGCCCAATCCTTTTTAGCACAAAGGACAAGCCGGTTTGTTTACTTATAATGACCAAACGTTCTCGAGGACACACGGGATTTTAGTCTAGTGCTTTCGCTTCATATAGTTGATTAATCTTCATTGTTTTGATAAGTGTTGTGTGGGTGAACCTATGCTAATGTACCGCCCTTCCTAGGACTAATACATACTTGTGATTATACCCCTTGCAAGCATCCGCAACTACAAGAAAGTAATTAAGATAAATCTAACCACAGCCTTAAACTCTGAGATCCTGCGATCCCTCTGCATCGATATACCAACGAGGGCTCAGGTTTCACTCCGGCAACCCCGCAATTGGCAAACGAGTACAAGATGCATTCCCCTAGGCCCATAAATGGTGAAGTGTCGTGTAGTCGACGTTCACACGACACCACTAGAAGAATAACACCACAACTTAAATATCATAACATTGAATATTACTCAACCATAGTTCACTACTAACAATTAGACTTCACCCATGTCCTCAAGAACTAAACGAACTACTCACGAGACATCATATGGAACATGATCAGAGGTGATATGATGATGAATAACAATCTGAACATAGACCTTGGTTCAATGGTTTCACTCAATAGCATCAATAACAAGTATAAATCAGTACCGGGAGAGTTTCCCCTATCAAACAATCAAGATCAAACCCAAATTGCTACAGCGGTGACGATGTCCAGCGGTGGAGATGGTGGTGATGATGGTGGGGATGATGATGATGGCGATGGAGATGATGTCCAGCTCGATGGCGGTGACGATGGCGTCGATTTCCCCTCCGGGAGGGAATTTCCGGCGGATTCCTGCCGGAGAGCTCTTTTCTCCTGGTGTTCTCCGCCCCGCAGAGGCGGCTGTAACCCTTCGTGAGGATTCCTCTGTGGCTTCGGTCTTCGTGATGAAGGGTTTCGCGAAGAAAAGGAGGCGAAAGAGGCCGAGGGCCCCACACCACATGGTGGCGCGGCCAGCCATGGGCCGCGCCACCCATGGTGTGGGCCCACCCTGGGTCCAGCTGGCTCCCCCTTCCGGGTTCCTCCGTCATCTGGAAAAATAGGAGTTTCGGGAAAACTTCCTTCCACAGTTGATCTTCCGAAATATTGCATCCTGACGGTGCTTTTTCCAGCAGAATCCTGGCTCCGGTGCTCGATCTCCAAATAATCATGAAACATGCAAAATAGATGAAATAACATAAGTATTGTGTCCCAATATGAAATATATCAATGAATAACATCAAATTATGATATAAAATAGTGATGCAAATTGGACGTATCAACTCCCCCCAAGCTTAGACTTCGCTTGTCCCCAAGCGAAACTGAACTCGGTAAACAGGACCACATGTTTATGGAGTGAAGAGTCGATAAATAAAATACGGACGAGAAGCATCATATTCATTCACACAAGACATTATAGTAAACAACTTCCTCATATAATTCAACTTGAAACAAGTATAAGGTAATCACAAATAAAGGTGCATAAGGAATCATAATTGGTGATGGCAAACTTTGTTCTTGGTCAGAGAACATTTAACAGATTATATTCATCTATTGAGCAGCGCTCTCATATTAAAGCTTATGGTAAACTTGCATACTCAATCATATTAATCATTGATGACTTTCAAAGCTATATTCATTCAAGGTAAAACTTGTACTAAACAAGAAAGAGTAAAGACATGATGAAACAAATCACAATATAATAGTTTGATCACAACAACTCAAATGCTTGCTTGAGATGGAGGGAAATAGGTTTACTGACTCAACATAAAGTAAAAGACAGGCCCTTCGCAGAGGGAAGCAGGGATTAAATCATGTGCTAGAGCTTTTTCAGTTTTGAAATCATATAAAGAGAATAAAAGTAAAGTTTTGAGAGGTGTTTGTTGTTGTCAACGACTGGTAGCGGGTACTCTAACCCCCTTGTCAAACAGACTTCCAAAGAGCGGCTCCCATGAAGGACGTTATCTCTACCAGCAAGGTAGATCATCCCTCTTCTCTTTTGTTTACACATGTACTTTAGTTTATTTAAGGATGACACTCCCCCAACCTTTGCTTACACAAGCCATGGCTAACCGAATCCTCGGGTGCCTTCCAACAATCTCATACCATGGAGGAGTGTCTATTGCAAAATTAAGTTGCTTACTGATGAATCAGGGCAAAACATGTGAAGAGAATTATTAATGAAAGTTGATTAATTGGGGCTGGGAACCCCGTTGCCAGCTCTTATTGCAAAATTATAGGATAAGTGGATGAAGCCACTAGTCCATTAATGGAGGCTGCCTAACAAGACTGAAAGATAAAACACCACATACTTCCTCATGAGCTATGAAACATTGACACAAATAAGAAGTAATAAGTTTTGAATTGTTTAAAGGTAGCACATGAAGTATTTACTTGGAATGGCAGAAAATACCATGTAGTAGGTAGGTATGGTGGACACAAATGGCATAGGTTTGGGCTAAGGTTTGGATGCACGAGAAGTATTCCCTCTCAGTACAGGTCTTTGGCTAGCAAGGTTAATTAGCAAGCATAAGAGTTGAAGGAAACAAACAAATATACATGTGATAGAAACAATCATGCATCTTACTTGTAAGCACAAACAGTTTTAACTCTAGAATACTAAGCAAAGAACTGATAAGAAAGATAATAACATCTTCTACATGTACTTCCTCTATTCTTCTTAAACTCAAAGTGTTGTTGCTATTGACCATTGCTAAGTTTGCCAAAACCAAATAGATTTACTCAATGCTCCCAAAGTGGTACCAATACTAAAATCAAGATCAATCATATAATAGAAATTGCAAACTAAAATAAGGTGTGCAATATGTAAATGATAAGACTTCTCATTAATATTCCATAACGATAACTCACACCAAGGGATACATAGACAAACTAAAGGAGAGATACTTCCACACTGCAACCCATCTTATACGATAACTTCCCTACTCATGATATGACACTACTTGATAGTAAAAAGTAAAAGGTAGTGATAATGTGATACCGCGGCACTCCCCCAAGCTTGGAACAAACCAAGGGGATGCCAATACCGATGATGAATTACTCCTTTGGTGATGGTGGTGATGAATTCCTGACAAGCTTCTCAATAAGCTCCTGAAGCTCATCAATCCTGTATATGAGGTTGCGAATCATCTCCGAATTGTGCTCGACGCGGTTAAGAAGTCTGTCCGACGACGAGTCCCAACTCTTGGAGTTATTTCCCCAACCTTCAGCTTCGGGCTCCGTCTTTCCTGCATTGTTAGAACGATCTATATCCCAATTGCTAGGCAATGCTGCCTTGGGAGTCCTTTCAATTTGATTATTGTAGATTAGATTGTGGAAAGGATGGTGAATGCCTGAAGAAGATGTCCTTGGAGCTAGGTAATGGCGGGGAAGTCCTCCTCCGGTCCTAATCCGTGCGCTCTTCTTGGCGTTGAGCGAGTTTGTCACCACTCCGATGCTTGCAATGGTGGTGCGTGGGTGCTCTTGCGGAACTTCTTCGACTTCCTCTTCATCCTCCTTTGCTTCTTCCTTAACGCTCTTGTCCTCTTCTTTCCACTCACGATCCTGATTATCTTCATCCGGAAACTCCTTGCCCTTGTTCTTGGAGACCATGGTGCCTCTAAACTGAAGACAGATCCTGACAGAAACAGCTCGAAACAAAACACGTCGAGAAAACGATATACGGACCTCCAGGGGTCCGGGGATTTATAATAAAAATTTTCAGAACAAACGGAAAGTACCAGATCGAACCAGAGTCGGAAAGGGGCGACGAGGCGGCCAGACCATAGGTCGGCGCGGGCCCAGGTCAGGCCGCGCCGGCCTGTGGTGGAACGCCTCGTGCGTCCTTTCCACTCCGTTTCGAACTCGTAATTTTTCATATTTTCCAAAAACAACAAAAATAATGTTCGGAAAGTAAATCGCGAACTTTTCATTACCAGTACTGTTACCTATTCAAAGTCGAGTTCTGGCGGACTGTCAATTTGTCCTTTGATGAAAGCCTCCGGTGTTTCCACTTGAATAATATCAACATCAACATTATAAGAATCACCCGAAATATAATGCTTGAGTCTTTGTCCATTCACCACTTGCGTAGCATTGCCTTGGAGAGAGCTAATTTTAATTGCTCCTGAACGATACACCTCCTCAACAACATATGGTCCTTCCCATTTCGAGAGTAATTTCCCTGCAAAGAATCTGAGACGAGACCGATACAATAGGACTTTATCCCCAATATTAAACTCTCTTTTGATGATCCTTCTATCATGCCATTTTTTAACTTTTTCTTTAAAGAGTTTAGCATTTTCATAAGCTTCACTTCTCCATTCATCTAGAGAACTTAATTGTAGCAACCTCTTATCACCGGCAAGTTTAGGATCTTTATTTAATTCTCTAACAGCCCGATAAGCTTTGTGTTCTAGTTCTAAAGGTAAATGACAAGCTTTTCCGTAAACCATTTTATAAGGTGACATTCCCATAGGGTTTTTATAAGAAGTTCTATAAGCCCATAGTGCGTCTTTCAATTTACTAGCCCAATTCTTTCTAGATTTATTAACGGTTTTCTGCAAGATAGATTTAATTTCTCTATTTGATAATTCTACTTGACCACTACTTTGAGGGTGATAAGCGGAAGCAATTCTATGATTAATACCATACTTAGCAAGAGTTTTTCTAAAACCTCCATGAATAAAATGAGAACCTCCATCAGTCATAATATATCTAGGTACTCCAAATCTAGGAAAAATAATATCTAAAAGCATTTTTAAAGAGGTCTCACCATCAGCACTTTTTGTAGGTATGGCTTCCACCCATTTAGTAACATAATCAACAGCAACAAGTATATGAGTGTTACCTTCTGAAGAGGGAAATGGTCCCATGAAGTCAAATCCCCAACAATCAAACGGTTCAATAACAAGAGTATAATTCATAGGCATTTCATTGCGTCTGGAGATATTACCAACCCTTTGACATTCATCACAAGATAAAATAAACTTCCTTGCATCTTTGAAGAGAGTTGGCCAATAAAAACCTGATTGTAGAACCTTTTGCGCGGTTCTATCTCCGGCATGATGTCCTCCATAAGCACTGATGTCTACGGAGCTTCTATTCTTGTAGACAGTGTTGGGCCTCCAAGAGCAGAGGTTTGTAGAACAGCAGCAAGTTTCCCTTAAGTGGATACCCAAGGTTTATCGAACTCAGGGAGGAAGAGGTCAAAGATATCCCTCTCATGCAACCCCCAACCACAAAGCAAGAAGTCTCTTGTGTCCCCAACACACCTAATAGGTGCACTAGTTCGGCGAAGAGATAGTGAAATACAGTGGTATGAATAAGTATGAGCAGTAGCAACGGTGCCAGAAAAGTGCTTGCTGGCGTGTAGTTGATGGTGGTAGTATTGCAGCAGTAGTAAAAACAAAAAAGCGTAGTAACTCAGCAGTATTTAGGAACAAGGCCTAGGGATTACACTTTCACTAGTGGACACTCTCAACATTGATCACATAACAGAATAGATAAATGCATACTCTACACTTTTGTTGGATGATGAACACATTGCGTAGGATTACACGAACCCTCAATGCCGGAGTTAACAAGCTCCACAATAATGCTCATGTTTTAGTAACCTTTAGTGTAAGATAGATCAACAGACTAAACCAAGTACTAGCATAGCATGCACACTGTCACCTTCATGCATATGTAGGAGGAATAGATCACATCAATATTATCATAGCAATAGTTAACTTCGCAATCTTCAAGAGATCATGATCATAGCATAAACCAAGTACTAACACGGTGCACGCACTGTCACCTTTGCACACATGCAGGAGGAATAAAACTACTTTAATAACACATCACTAGAGTAGCACATAGATAAATTGTGATACAAACTCATATGAATCTCAATGAGATCATTGTATTGAAGTACATGGAAGAGAGATGAACCACATAGCTACCGGTACAGCCCCGAGCCTCGATGGAGAACTACTCCCTCCTCATGGGAGCAGCAGCGGTGATGAAGATGGCGGTGGAGATGGCAGCGGTGTCGATGGAGATGGCAGCGGTGTCGATGGAGAAGCCTTCCGGGGCACTTCCCGCTCCGCAGGTGCCGAACAGTTCGTCCCCGAATTGAGTTTCGTGACGGTGGCGGCGCCTGGAGTCTTTCTGAGTTTCGTCAATTGGTACCGCGTTTTTAGGTCGAAAGGGCTTTTATAGGCGAAGAGGCGGCGCAGGGGCACTGGGGCGCCACACCCAGGCCGGCGCGCCTAGGCCTGGCCCGCGCCGCCATGTGGTGTGGTGGCCCTGGCCCCTCTCCGACTCTTCTTCGGTGTTCTGGACGCTTCCGGGAAAAATAGGAGGTTTGGCGTTGATTTCGTCCAATTCCGAGAATATTGCCCGAACAGCCTTTCTGGAACCAAAAACAGCAAAACAGGAACTGGCACCGTGGCATCTTGTTAATAGGTTAGTTCCGGAAAATGCATGAAAATGATATAAAGTGTGAACAAAACATGTTGGTATTGTCATAAAACAAGCATGGAACATCGGAAATTATAGATACGTTGGAGACGTATCAGCATCCCCAAGCTTAGTTCCTACTCGTCCTCGAGTAGGTAAACGATAAAAGATAATTTCTGAGGTGACATGCTACCAACATAATCTTAATCATACCATTGTAAAGCATATGAGATGAATGCAGCGATTCGAAACAATGTAAATGCAATGAGTAAACAAGTGAATCATATAGCAAAGACTTTTCATGAATAGTACTTTCGAGACAAGCATCAATAAGTCTTGCATAAGAGTTACTCATAAAGCAATAAATTCATAGTAGAGACATTGAAGCAACACAATGGAAGATTAAGTTTCAGCGGTTGCTTTCAACTTGTAACATGTATATCTCATGGATAGTTGTCAATGCAAAGCAATATAACAAATGCAATAAGCAAGTATATAAGAATCAATGCACAGTTCACACAAATGTTTGCTTCTTGAGGTGGAGAAAGATAGGTGAACTGACTCAACAATAAAAGTAAAAGAATGGTCCTTCAAAGAGGAAAGCATCGATTGCTATATTTGTGCTAGAGCTTTTATTTTGAAAACATGAAACAATTTTGTCAACGGTAGTAATAAAGCATATGTATCATGTAAATTATATCTTACAAGTTGCAAGCCTCATGCATAGTATACTAATAGTGCCCGCACCTTGTCCTAATTAGCTTGGACTACCGGATCATCACAATGCACATGTTTTAACCAAGTGTCACAAAGGGGTACCTCTATGCCGCCTGTACAAAGGTCTAAGGAGAAAGCTCGCATTGGATTTCTCGCTATTGATTATTCTCAACTTAGACATCCATATCGGGACAACATAGACAACAGATAATGGACTCCTCTTTTATGCATAAGCATGTAACAACAATTAATAATTTTCTCATTTGAGATTGAGGATATATGTCCAAAACTGAAACTTCCACCATGGATCATGGCTTTAGTTAGCGGCCCAATGTTCTTCTCTAACAATATGCATGCTTAACCATAAGGTGGTAGATCGCTCTTACTTCAGACAAGACGAACATGCATAGCAACTCACATGAAATTCAACAAAGAGTAGTTGATGGCGTCCCCAGTGAACATGGTTATCGCACAACAAGCAACTTAATAAGAGATAAAGTGCATAAGTACATATTCAATACCACAATAGTTTTTAAGCTATTTGTCCCATGAGTTATATATTGCAAAGGTGAATGATGGAATTTTAAAGGTAGCACTCAAGCAATTTACTTTGGAATGGCAGAAAATACCATGTAGTAGGTAGGTATGGTGGACACAAATGGCATAGTGTTGTTTGGCTCAGGATTTGGATGCATGAGAAGTATTCCCTCTCGATACAAGGTTTAGGCTAGCAAGGTTGTTTGAAGCAAACACAAGCACGAACTAGTACAGCAAAACTCACATAAAAGACATATTACAAGCATTATAAAACTATACATCGTCTTCCTTGTTGTTCAAACATCTTACTAGAAAATATCTAGACTCTAGAGAAACCACTCATGCAAACCAAATTTTAACAAGCTCTATGTATTTCTTCACTAATAAGTGTAAGGTATATGATGCAAGAGCTTAAACATGAGCACAACAATTGCCAAGTATCACATTACCCAAGACATTATAGCAATTACTACATGTAGCATTTTCCAATTCCAACCATATAACAATTTAACGAAGAGGAAACTTCGCCATGAATATTATGAGCTAAGAACACATGTGTTCATACGAACCAGCGGAGCGTGTCTCTCTCCCACACAAGCATTTATTCAAACAAAAACAAAACAAAAACAAACCGACGCTCCAAGAAAAAGCACATAAGATGTGATGGAATAAAAATATAGTTTCAGGGGAGGAACCTGATAATGTTGTCGATGAAGAAGGGGATGCCTTGGGCATCCCCAAGCTTAGACGCTTGAGTCTTCTTGATATATGCAGGGGTGAACCACCGGTGCATCCCCAAGCTTAGAGTTTTCACTCTTCTTGATCATAGTATATCATCCTCCTCTCTTGACCCTTGAAAACTTCCTCCACACCAAACTCGAAACAACTCATTAGAGGGTTAGTGGACAATAAAAATTAACATGTTCAGAGGTGACACAATCATTCTTAACACTTCTGGACATTGCATAATGCTACTGGACATTAGTGGATCAAAGAAATTCATCCAACATAGCGAAAGAGGCAATGCGAAATAAAAGGCAGAATCTGTCAAAACAGAACAGTCCGTAAAGATGGATTTTATTAGGCCACCAGACTTGCTCAAACGAAAATGCTCAAATTGAATGAAAGTTGCGTACATATCTGAGGATCACTCACGTAAATTGGCATAATTTTCTGAGTTACCTACAGAGAATTAGACCCAGATTCGTGACAGCAAAGAAATCTGTTTCTGCGCAGTAATCCAAATCTAGTACTTACTTTACTATCAAAGACTTTACTTGGCACAACAAAATACAAAACTAAGATAAGGAGAGGTTGCTACAGTAGTAAACAACTTCCAAGACACAAATATAAAACAAAGTACTGTAGTAAAATAACACATGGGTTATCTCCTAAGAAGTTCTTTCTTTATAGCCATTAAGATGGGCTCAGCAGTTTTAATGATGCACTCGCAAGAGATAGTATGTGAAGCAAAAGAGAGCATCAAGAGGCAAATTAAAAACACATTTAAGCCTAACATGCTTCCTATGAAGAGGAATCTTGTACACAAATGAATTCATGAAGAACAAAGTGACAAGCATAAGAGGATAAAACACGAGTAACTTCAAGATTCTCAACATAAAGAGGGGAAACTTAATATTATTAAGATGCATATAACCATATTTCCCTCTCTCATAATAACTTTCAGTAGCATCATTGATGAAATCCACAATATACCCATCACTTAAAACATTCTTATCATGGTTCATATGCATAGAAGTATCATTAAATTTGGCATAAGAAGAATTATTCTCATTAATAGTAATTGGAGCAGGATTATTATCAAGAATTTGAACATGGTAAACAAGTTGCATATTAAGGGAATTGTTTTTGGTAAGCCTATCATAACTATGACAAGTTTCATAAGGATAATTGTAACATGTGTCATATCCATCTCTATAGCGATTATCTAAACCAGAATATGTAATATCATCATTTTCACTAAAAGTAGAGGTCTCAAATATAGGATCTTCGAGCACAACATCCCCAAGCTTAGAGCTTTCAATATCATCGTTTGAGGGGACATGAATAATGCTATCATCATTACTTTCATAATCAGTACCAAAGAGATTTCCAACATCAAAGGTAGTGTGCTCTTCCAAATCATGATCACTAATATGGGTAAAGGGTATAGGAAGATCATCGTACTCAGATTCATTATCACAATAATCATCAGGAGCAACATACTTACGGTTACCTATCGTTATCTCATATACGCGGGGATATGATGTTACCTCTTTCTTTTTATTCTCCTTCTTCTTCTTCTTCTTCTTCTTCTTCTTCTTCTTCTTTCTCCTTCTTCTTCTCTCCTTCTTCAGGAGGGAGAGGCTTGAAGGGTGGCTTGTCCGCATAACCTGATTTACTTTCAGAAACAATAGAAGAAACTTGGGAGGATCCCTCCTTTTCATTAATTAGTTGAAAACACACAGCGGTCCTATCATATTTTGGCAAGGTGTCATCTTCTAAAATATTTTGTATGTAAGTATTTGTATGGCTATTATCAATGCAATAAGAAAAACACCCATGCAGGACATCATCAACATCAAGATCACTCATATGTAACAAAGAGATTTTTCTCGACAGTTCTTCACACCCCAAAAATAAAGTAAGTTCATCATGCTGATTAGGAGTAATTTCATCATCACAATACAAATTTGCAGCACTCATTGGGTTCAAAATATCACTGGAGGAACATTGAAAATTAAAATGACCCACTTCATGGCAAACTTCACAAATAAAAGGATAGAGGGCACAAACTTTTTTACCAAGATCATCTAGAGCCCTAAACCACTTTCTAGTTTTTTCATTAGCATGATGGATGCAATATTCATCTTTGATTTGATTAATTCCACAAGGTCTATGTATTCCACAAAAATTAACATGCTTATAGGAAATAGCATTCTTAGGAGTTTGAGCATGCTTATTGCAATAATTAACAACAATTTCATTCTTCATGCAAGCCTCTTTAAAAGGTTCATGATACTTATCAAAATTATTTTTAGGCAATTCAAAATGAGAAGCAAAGGCTTTATAAAGATTTGCAGCAACTTGAGAGTCAAGACCATAAGTAGCACTCATATTTCGAAATTCATCGGTATCCATAAAAGCTTCAATGCATTCATAATCATAATTTATACCTGACTCTTTACCTTCATTGTTCTCCCATCCTTCAGCGTTGTCCTCAATCCGATCAAGGAGGTCCCACCTAGCTTCAACCTCCTTGCTTGTGAAAGATCCCTCCGAACACGCGTCCAGATAGTCCTTGTGTTGTCCTGAAAGCCTCGCATAAAAATTGTTAACAATAACATTACGGGGGAGCTCATGAATGGGACATTTGAGCATTAGTGATTTCAATCTCCCCCACGCTTGAGAAATACTCTCTCCATCACGAGGATAAAAGTTATAAATATAATTCCTATCAATATGCACTTCATGCGGAGGATAAAATTTAGAATAAAAGAGAGATGCAATTTCCTCCCAACCAAGAGAATGCCTATTCTCCAACAATTTATACCAATGCGCCGCTTTACCAGACAGCGAAACAGAGAATAGCTTCTTCCTCACTTCATCCATAGAGATACCTGCACACTTGAATAACCCACATAATTCGTGCAAAAACAGTAAATGATCTCTAGGATGGACAGTTCCATCCCCTTTATAGTGGTTGTCCATAACACGTTCAATAATTTTCATGGGTATTTTATACGGAATACTTTCAGCAGGTGGATTTAAAATATCAGAAGCATTATTAGAGTTATCGCATATGGGAGATAAAGCATTATCAGAACAAATTTTCTCCCCTAAAGATGGGAAGCTAAAAAGACCACAAAAACTAGCTTCCCCAAGCTTAGACTTCTTCATAGCATTAGCAGTAATTGCATTCATACTAATAACATCGCTACTAACATGCAAATAAGGTTCCATAGGTTTTTTAATTTTCGCATCAAACAATTCTAAATCAGGAAAAAGATTAAAAAGCTCACTAAATTTTTTGTTGTTTTCCATTATGCCTAACTAGTGTAAACAAGAAACAAAAAGTTGCAATTGCAAATAGCTTCGAGTACTTACAATGACGGAAAATAGCTTGGTAGCCGAGGTCCGGAGTGTGAGTACCTTTTACCTTTCCTCCCCAACGGCGCCAGAAAAGTGCTTGATGTCTACGGGAGCTTCTATTCTTGTAGACAGTGTTGGGCCTCCAAGAGCAGGTTTGTAGAACAGCAGCAAGTTTCCCTTAAGTGGATACCCAAGGTTTATCGAACTCAGGGAGGAAGAGGTCAAAGATATCCCTCTCATGCAACCCCGCAACCACAAAGCAAGAAGTCTCTTGTGTCCCCAACACACCTAATAGGTGCACTAGTTCGGCGAAGAGATAGTGAAATACAGTGGTATGAATAAGTATGAGCAGTAGCAACGGTGCCAAAAGTGCTTGCGGCGTGTAGTTGATGGTGGTAGTATTGCAGCAGTAGTAACACAGTAAAACAGTAAACAAGCAGTAGTAACTCAGCAGTATTTAGGAACAAGGCCTAGGGATTACACTTTCACTAGTGGACACTCTCAACATTGATCACATAACAGAATAGATAAATGCATACTCTACACTTTTGTTGGATGATGAACACATTGCGTAGGATTACACGAACCCTCAATGCCGGAGTTAACAAGCTCCACAATAATGCTCATGTTTTAGTAACCTTTAGTGTAAGATAGATCAACAGACTAAACCAAGTACTAGCATAGCATGCACACTGTCACCTTCATGCATATGTAGGAGGAATAGATCACATCAATATTATCATAGCAATAGTTAACTTCGCAATCTTCAAGAGATCATGATCATAGCATAAACCAAGTACTAACATGGTGCACGCACTGTCACCTTTGCACACATGCAGGAGGAATAAAACTACTTTAATAACACATCACTAGAGTAGCACATAGATAAATTGTGATACAAACTCATATGAATCTCAATGAGATCATTGTATTGAAGTACATGGAAGAGAGATGAACCACATAGCTACCGGTACAGCCCCGAGCCTCGATGGAGAACTACTCCTCCTCATGGGAGCAGCGGTGATGAAGATGGCGGTGGAGATGGCAGCGGTGTCGATGGAGATGGCAGCGGTGTCGATGGAGAAGCCTTCCGGGGGCACTTCCCCGCTCCGGCAGGGTGCCGGAACAGAGTTCTGTCCCCGAATTGGAGTTTCGTGACGGTGGCGGCGCCCCTGGAGTCTTTCTCGGAGTTTCGTCAATTGGTACGCGTTTTAGGTCGAAAGGGCTTTTATAGGCGAAGAGGCGGCGCAGGGGCACCGGGGGCGCCACACCCAGGCCGGCGCGGCCTAGGCCTGGCCCGCGCCGCCATGTGGTGTGGTGGCCCCCTGGCCCCTCTCCGACTCTTCTTCGGTGTTCTGGACGCTTCCGGGAAAAATAGGAGGTTTGGCGTTGATTTCGTCCAATTCCGAGAATATTGCCCGAACAGCCTTTCTGGAACCAAAAACAGCAGAAAACAGGAACTGGCACTGTGGCATCTTGTTAATAGGTTAGTTCCGAAAAATGCATGAAAATGATATAAAGTGTGAACAAAACATGTTGGTATTGTCATAAAACAAGCATGGAACATCGGAAATTATAGATACGTTGGAGACGTATCAGCATCCCCAAGCTTAGTTCCTACTCGTCCTCGAGTAGGTAAACGATAAAAGATAATTTCTGAGGTGACATGCTACCAACATAATCTTAATCATACCATTGTAAAGCATATGAGATGAATGCAGCGATTCGAAACAATGTAAATGCAATGAGTAAACAAGTGAATCATATAGCAAAGACTTTTCATGAATAGTACTTTCGAGACAAGCATCAATAAGTCTTGCATAAGAGTTACTCATAAAGCAATAAATTCATAGTAGAGACATTGAAGCAACACAATGGAAGATTAAGTTTCAGCGGTTGCTTTCAACTTGTAACATGTATATCTCATGGATAGTTGTCAATGCAAAGCAATATAACAAATGCAATAAGCAAGTATATAAGAATCAATGCACAGTTCACACAAATGTTTGCTTCTTGAGGTGGAGAAAGATAGGTGAACTGACTCAACAATAAAAGTAAAAGAATGGTCCTTCAAAGAGGAAAGCATCGATTGCTATATTTGTGCTAGAGCTTTTATTTTGAAAACATGAAACAATTTTGTCAACGGTAGTAATAAAGCATATGTATCATGTAAATTATATCTTACAAGTTGCAAGCCTCATGCATAGTATACTAATAGTGCCCGCACCTTGTCCTAATTAGCTTGGACTACCGGATCATCACAATGCACATGTTTTAACCAAGTGTCACAAAGGGGTACCTCTATGCCGCCTGTACAAAGGTCTAAGGAGAAAGCTCGCATTGGATTTCTCGCTATTGATTATTCTCAACTTAGACATCCATATCGGGACAACATAGACAACAGATAATGGACTCCTCTTTTATGCATAAGCATGTAACAACAATTAATAATTTTCTCATTTGAGATTGAGGATATATGTCCAAAACTGAAACTTCCACCATGGATCATGGCTTTAGTTAGCGGCCCAATGTTCTTCTCTAACAATATGCATGCTTAACCATAAGGTGGTAGATCGCTCTTACTTCAGACAAGACGAACATGCATAGCAACTCACATGAAATTCAACAAAGAGTAGTTGATGGCGTCCCCAGGAACATGGTTATCGCACAACAAGCAACTTAATAAGAGATAAAGTGCATAAGTACATATTCAATACCACAATAGTTTTTAAGCTATTTGTCCCATGAGTTATATATTGCAAAGGTGAATGATGGAATTTTAAAGGTAGCACTCAAGCAATTTACTTTGGAATGGCAGAAATACCATGTAGTAGGTAGGTATGGTGGACACAAATGGCATAGTGTTGTTTGGCTCAGGATTTGGATGCATGAGAAGTATTCCCTCTCGATACAAGGTTTAGGCTAGCAAGGTTGTTTGAAGCAAACACAAGCACGAACTAGTACAGCAAAACTCACATAAAAGACATATTACAAGCATTATAAAACTATACATCGTCTTCCTTGTTGTTCAAACATCTTACTAGAAAATATCTAGACTCTAGAGAAACCACTCATGCAAACCAAATTTTAACAAGCTCTATGTATTTCTTCACTAATAAGTGTAAGGTATATGATGCAAGAGCTTAAACATGAGCACAACAATTGCCAAGTATCACATTACCCAAGACATTATAGCAATTACTACATGTAGCATTTTCCAATTCCAACCATATAACAATTTAACGAAGAGGAAACTTCGCCATGAATATTATGAGCTAAGAACACATGTGTTCATACGAACCAGCGGAGCGTGTCTCTCTCCCACACAAGCATTTATTCAAACAAAAACAAAAACAAAAACAAACCGACGCTCCAAGAAAAAGCACATAAGATGTGATGGAATAAAAATATAGTTTCAGGGGAGGAACCTGATAATGTTGTCGATGAAGAAGGGGATGCCTTGGGCATCCCCAAGCTTAGACGCTTGAGTCTTCTTGATATATGCAGGGGTGAACCACCGGGTGCATCCCCAAGCTTAGAGTTTTCACTCTTCTTGATCATAGTATATCATCCTCCTCTCTTGACCCTTGAAAACTTCCTCCACACCAAACTCGAAACAACTCATTAGAGGGTTAGTGGACAATAAAAATTAACATGTTCAGAGGTGACACAATCATTCTTAACACTTCTGGACATTGCATAATGCTACTGGACATTAGTGGATCAAAGAAATTCATCCAACATAGCGAAAGAGGCAATGCGAAATAAAAGGCAGAATCTGTCAAAACAGAACAGTCCGTAAAGATGGATTTTATTAGGCCACCAGACTTGCTCAAACGAAAATGCTCAAATTGAATGAAAGTTGCGTACATATCTGTGGATCACTCACGTAAATTGGCATAATTTTCTGAGTTACCTACAGAGAATTAGACCCAGATTCGTGACAGCAAAGAAATCTGTTTCTGCGCAGTAATCCAAATCTAGTACTTACTTTACTATCAAAGACTTTACTTGGCACAACAAAATACAAAACTAAGATAAGGAGAGGTTGCTACAGTAGTAAACAACTTCCAAGACACAAATATAAAACAAAGTACTGTAGTAAAATAACACATGGGTTATCTCCCAAGAAGTTCTTTTCTTTATAGCCATTAAGATGGGCTCAGCAGTTTTAATGATGCACTCGCAAGAGATAGTATGTGAAGCAAAAGAGAGCATCAAGAGGCAAATTAAAAACACATTTAAGCCTAACATGCTTCCTATGAAGAGGAATCTTGTACACAAATGAATTCATGAAGAACAAAGTGACAAGCATAAGAGGATAAAACACGAGTAACTTCAAGATTCTCAACATAAAGAGGGGAAACTTAATATTATTAAGATGCATATAACCATATTTCCCTCTCTCATAATAACTTTCAGTAGCATCATTGATGAAATCCACAATATACCCATCACTTAAAACATTCTTATCATGGTTCATATGCATAGAAGTATCATTAAATTTGGCATAAGAAGAATTATTCTCATTAATAGTAATTGGAGCAGGATTATTATCAAGAATTTGAACATGGTAAACAAGTTGCATATTAAGGGAATTGTTTTTGGTAAGCCTATCATAACTATGACAAGTTTCATAAGGATAATTGTAACATGTGTCATATCCATCTCTATAGCGATTATCTAAACCAGAATATGTAATATCATCATTTTCACTAAAAGTAGAGGTCTCAAATATAGGATCTTCGAGCACAACATCCCCAAGCTTAGAGCTTTCAATATCATCGTTTGAGGGGACATGAATAATGCTATCATCATTACTTTCATAATCAGTACCAAAGAGATTTCCAACATCAAAGGTAGTGTGCTCTTCCAAATCATGATCACTAATATGGGTAAAGGGTATAGGAAGATCATCGTACTCAGATTCATTATCACAATAATCATCAGGAGCAACATACTTACGGTTACCTATCGTTATCTCATATACGCGGGGATATGATGTTACCTCTTTCTTTTTATTCTCCTTCTTCTTCTTCTTCTTCTTCTTCTTCTTCTTCGTTCCCTTCTTCTTCTCCTTCTCTTCCTTCTCATCATTCCCTTCTTCAGGAGGGAGAGGCTTGAAGGGTGGCTTGTCCGCATAACCTGATTTACTTTCAGAAACAATAGAAGAAACTTGGGAGGATCCCTCCTTTTCATTAATTAGTTGAAAACACACAGCGGTCCTATCATATTTTGGCAAGGTGTCATCTTCTAAAATATTTTGTATGTAAGTATTTGTATGGCTATTATCAATGCAATAAGAAAAACACCCATGCAGGACATCATCAACATCAAGATCACTCATATGTAACAAAGAGATTTTTCTCGACAGTTCTTCACACCCCAAAAATAAAGTAAGTTCATCATGCTGATTAGGAGTAATTTCATCATCACAATACAAATTTGCAGCACTCATTGGGTTCAAAATATCACTGGAGGAACATTGAAAATTAAAATGACCCACTTCATGGCAAACTTCACAAATAAAAGGATAGAGGGCACAAACTTTTTTACCAAGATCATCTAGAGCCCTAAACCACTTTCTAGTTTTTTCATTAGCATGATGGATGCAATATTCATCTTTGATTTGATTAATTCCACAAGGTCTATGTATTCCACAAAAATTAACATGCTTATAGGAAATAGCATTCTTAGGAGTTTGAGCATGCTTATTGCAATAATTAACAACAATTTCATTCTTCATGCAAGCCTCTTTAAAAGGTTCATGATACTTATCAAAATTATTTTTAGGCAATTCAAAATGAGAAGCAAAGGCTTTATAAAGATTTGCAGCAACTTGAGAGTCAAGACCATAAGTAGCACTCATATTTCGAAATTCATCGGTATCCATAAAAGCTTCAATGCATTCATAATCATAATTTATACCTGACTCTTTACCTTCATTGTTCTCCCATCCTTCAGCGTTGTCCTCAATCCGATCAAGGAGGTCCCACCTAGCTTCAACCTCCTTGCTTGTGAAAGATCCCTCCGAACACGCGTCCAGATAGTCCTTGTGTTGTCCTGAAAGCCTCGCATAAAAATTGTTAACAATAACATTACGGGGGAGCTCATGAATGGGACATTTGAGCATTAGTGATTTCAATCTCCCCCACGCTTGAGAAATACTCTCTCCATCACGAGGATAAAAGTTATAAATATAATTCCTATCAATATGCACTTCATGCGGAGGATAAAATTTAGAATAAAAGAGAGATGCAATTTCCTCCCAACCAAGAGAATGCCTATTCTCCAACAATTTATACCAATGCGCTGCTTTACCAGACAGCGAAACAGAGAATAGCTTCTTCCTCACTTCATCCATAGAGATACCTGCACACTTGAATAACCCACATAATTCGTGCAAAAACAGTAAATGATCTCTAGGATGGACAGTTCCATCCCCTTTATAGTGGTTGTCCATAACACGTTCAATAATTTTCATGGGTATTTTATACGGAATACTTTCAGCAGGTGGATTTAAAATATCAGAAGCATTATTAGAGTTATCGCATATGGGAGATAAAGCATTATCAGAACAAATTTTCTCCCCTAAAGATGGGAAGCTAAAAAGACCACAAAAACTAGCTTCCCCAAGCTTAGACTTCTTCATAGCATTAGCAGTAATTGCATTCATACTAATAACATTGCTACTAACATGCAAATAAGGTTCCATAGGTTTTTTAATTTTCGCATCAAACAATTCTAAATCAGGAAAAAGATTAAAAAGCTCACTAAATTTTTTGTTGTTTTCCATTATGCCTAACTAGTGTAAACAAGAAACAAAAAGTTGCAATTGCAGGATCTAAAGGAAATAGCTTCGAGTACTTACAATGACGGAAAATAGCTTGGTAGCCGAGGTCCGGAGTGTGAGTACCTTTTACCTTTCCTCCCAACGGCGCCAGAAAAGTGCTTGATGTCTACGGGAGCTTCTATTCTTGTAGACAGTGTTGGGCCTCCAAGAGCAGAGGTTTGTAGAACAGCAGCAAGTTTCCCTTAAGTGGATACCCAAGGTTTATCGAACTCGGGGAGGAAGAGGTCAAAGATATCCCTCTCATGCAACCCTGCAACCACAAAGCAAGAAGTCTCTTGTGTCCCCAACACACCTAATAGGTGCACTAGTTCGGCGAAGAGATAGTGAAATACAGGTGGTATGAATAAGTATGAGCAGTAGCAACGGTGCCAGAGAAAATAGCTTGCTGGCGTGTAGTTGATGGTGGTAGTATTGCAGCAGTAGTAACACAGTAAAACAATAAACAAGCAGTAGTAACTCAGCAGTATTTAGGAACAAGGCCTAGGGATTACACTTTCACTAGTGGACACTCTCAACATTGATCACATAACAGAATAGATAAATGCATACTCTACACTTTTGTTGGATGATGAACACATTGCGTAGGATTACACGAACCCTCAATGCCGGAGTTAACAAGCTCCACAATAATGCTCATGTTTTAGTAACCTTTAGTGTAAGATAGATCAACAGACTAAACCAAGTACTAGCATAGCATGCACACTGTCACCTTCATGCATATGTAGGAGGAATAGATCACATCAATATTATCATAGCAATAGTTAACTTCGCAATCTTCAAGAGATCATGATCATAGCATAAACCAAGTACTAACATGGTGCACGCACTGTCACCTTTGCACACATGCAGGAGGAATAAAACTACTTTAATAACACATCACTAGAGTAGCACATAGATAAATTGTGATACAAACTCATATGAATCTCAATGAGATCATTGTATTGAAGTACATGGAAGAGAGATGAACCACATAGCTACCGGTACAGCCCCGAGCCTCGATGGAGAACTACTCCCTCCTCATGGGAGCAGCGGTGATGAAGATGGCGGTGGAGATGGCAGCGGTGTCGATGGAGATGGCAGCGGTGTCGATGGAGAAGCCTTCCGGGGCACTTCCCGCTCCAGGGTGCCGAACAGTTCGTCCCCCGAATTGGAGTTTCGTGACGGTGGCGGCGCCTGGAGTCTTTCTGGAGTTTCGTCAATTGGTACTGCGTTTTTAGGTCGAAAGGGCTTTTATAGGCGAAGAGGCGGCGCGGGGGGGCACTGGGGGCGCCACACCCGGCGCGGCCTAGGCCTGGCCCGCCCGCCATGTGGTGTGGTGGCCCCCTGCCCCTCTCCGACTCTTCGGTGTTCCCTTCCGGGAAAAATAGGAGGTTTGGCGTTGATTTCGTCCAATCGAGAATATTGCCCGAACAGCCTTTGGAACCAAAAACAGTCAGAACTGCACTGTGGCATCTTGTTAATAGGTTAGTTCCGAAAAATGCATGAAAATGATATAAAGTGTGAACAAAACATGTTGGTATTGTCATAAAACAAGCATGGAACATCGGAAATTATAGATACGTTGGAGACGTATCACTGCCATGACATTTACTCAATATCTCTTGTTGTTCATATTCGGGAACACACCTTCGCATAATACCATCCACTCCTTCTTTATATAAGTGTGGGTCATCCCAAAAATAATGCCTCAAGTCATAAAAGAATTTCCTCCTTTGCTGAGCTGAAAAGGTTGGAGGCAAGTACTTGGAAACAATAAAGTTAGCATAATCAGCATACCAAGGACTGTCTCGCGAACTCACCTTTATTACAGCCAATTGTTCATTTGGAAAACTATCATTAACAGGAACAGGATCATAAGCAATATTTTCCAATCTAGACAAATTATCAGCAACAGGATTATCAGCACCTTTCCTATCTACAATATGTAAATCAAATTCTTGCAAAAGAAGTACCCATCTAATAAGCCTCGGCTTAGCATCTTTCTTTGTCATAAGGTATCTAATTGTAGCATGATCAGTATGAATTGTAACTTTTGAATCAACAATATAAGACCTAAATTTATCACAAGCAAAGACTACAGCTAACAATTCTTTTTCAGTTGTAGCATAATTTCTTTGAGCAGCATCAAGAGTTTTACTAGCATAATGAATAACATTTAATTTTTTATCTACTCGCTGTCCAAGAACAGCGCCTACAGCAAAATCACTAGCATCACACATAATTTCAAATGGTAAATTCCAATCAGGGGGTTCAACTATAGGAGCAGTTGTTAAGGCTTTCTTAAGAGTTTCAAAAGCTTCCTTACAATCATCATCAAAAACAAAAGGTACATCTTTTTGAAGAAGATTAGTAAGAGGCTTTGAAATCTTGGAGAAGTCTTTAATAAATCTCCTATAAAACCCAGCATGTCCAAGAACACTACGAATACCTTTAACATCCCTTGGATAGGGCATCTTCTCAATGGCTTCAACTTTAGCTCTATCAACTTCAATACCTCTTTCAGAAATTTTATGTCCCAATACAATTCCTTCATTAACCATAAAGTGACATTTCTCCCAATTAAGAACAAGGTTAGTTTCTTCACATCTCTGCAAAACTTTATCAAGGTTTCGCAAGCAACTATCAAAAGAATTCCCGTAGACAGAAAAATCATCCATGAATACTTCCACAATACTCTCACAAAAACCATGAAAAATAGCAGACATGCATCTTTGAAAAGTAGCAGGAGCATTTGATGACCCACAAGTATAGGGGGTGTATCGTAGTATCTTCGATAAGTAAGAATGTCGATCCCAACGAGGAGCAGAAGGTGTTGACAGGCAGTTTTGATGAAGGATTCACTGTAAATGCTCACAGACAAGTATTCAGGGGGTTTTGATGTAACAGATGAATAAAGTACAAGTAAGTAAAATGCGAGAGAAATAATTGCAGCGAGTGGCCCAATCCTTTTTAGCACAAAGGACAAGCCGGTTTGTTTACTTATAATGACCAAACGTTCTCGAGGACACACGGGATTTTAGTCTAGTGCTTTCGCTACATACAGTTGATTAATCTTCATTGTTTTGATAAGTGTTGTGTGGGTGAACCTAATGTACCGCCCTTCCTAGGACTAATACATACTTGTGATTATACCCCTTGCAAGCATCCGCAACTACAAGAAAGTAATTAAGATAAATCTAACCACAGCCTTAAACTCGAGATCCTGCGATCCCTCCTGCATCGATATACCAACGGGGGCTCAGGTTTCTGTCACTCCGGCAACCCCGCAATTGGCAAACGAGTACAAGATGCATTCCCCTAGGCCCATAAATGGTGAAGTGTCGTGTAGTCGACGTTCACACGACACCACTAGAAGAATAACACCACAACTTAAATATCATAACATTGAATATTACTCAACCATAGTTCACTACTAACAATTAGACTTCACCCATGTCCTCAAGAACTAAACGAACTACTCACGAGACATCATATGGAACATGATCAGAGGTGATATGATGATGAATAACAATCTGAACATAGACCTTGGTTCAATGGTTTCACTCAATAGCATAAACAACAAGTAGAAATCAGTACCGGGAGAGTTTCCCCTATCAAACAATCAAGATCAAACCCAAATTGCTACAGCGGTGACGATGTCCAGCGGTGGAGATGGCGGTGATGATGGTGGAGATGATGATGATGGTGATGGAGATGATGTCCAGCTTGATGGCGGTGACGATGGCGTCGATTTCCCCCTCCGGAGGGAATTTCCCCGGCGATTCCGCCCGCCGGAGAGCTCTTTTCTCTCTGGTGTTCTCCGCCCCGCAGAGGCGGTTGTAACCCTTCGTGAGGATTCCTCTGTGGCTTAGGTCTTCGGGACGAAGGGTTTCGCGAAGAAAAGGAGGCGAAAGAGGCGAGGGGCCCCACACCACATGGTGGCGCGGCCAGCCATGGGCGCGCCACCCTATGGTGTGGGCCCACCCTGGGTCCACGGCTCCCCCGGCTTCCTCCGTCATCGGAAAAATAGGATTTTTGGTAAAACTTCCTTCCACAGTTGATCTTCCGAAATATTGCATCCTGACGGTGCTTTTTCCAGCAGAATCCTGGCTCCGGTGCTCGATCTCCAAATAATCATGAAACATGCAAAATAGATGAAATAACATAAGTATTGTGTCCCAATATGAAATATATCAATGAATAACAGCAAATTATGATATAAAATAGTGATGCAAATTGGACGTATCAACTCCCCCCAAGCTTAGACTTCGCTTGTCCCCAAGCGAAACTGAACTCTGTAAACAGGTCCACATGTTTATGGAGTGAAGAGTCGATAAATAGAATACGGACAAGAAGCATCATATTCATTCACACAAGACATTATAGTAAACAACTTCCTCATATAACTCAACTTGAAACAAGTATAAGGTAATCACAAATAAAGGTGCATAAGAAATCATAATTGGTGATGGCAAACTTTGTTCTTGGTCAGAGAACATTTAACAGATTATATTCATCTATTGAGCAGCGCTCTCATATTAAGGCTTATGGTAAATTTGCATACTCAATCATATTAATCATTGATGACTTTCAAAGCTATATTCATTCAGGTAAAACTTGTACTAAACAAGAAAGAGTAAAGACATGATGAAGCAAATCACAATATAATAGTTTGATCACAACAACTCAAATGCTTGCTTGAGATGGAGGGAAATAGGTTTACTGACTCAACATAAAGTAAAAGACAGGCCCTTCGCAGAGGGAAGCAGGGATTAAATCATGTGCTAGAGCTTTTTCAGTTTTGAAATCATATAAAGAGAATAAAAGTAAAGTTTTGAGAGGTGTTTGTTGTTGTCAACGACTGGTAGCTGGTACTCTAACCCCCTTGCCAAACAAACCTCCAAAGAGCGGCTCCCATGAAGGACGTTATTTCTACCAGCAAGGTAGATCATCCCTCTTCTCTTTTGTTTACACATGTACTTTAGTTTATTTTAAGGATGACACTCCCCCCAACCTTTGCTTACACAAGCCATGGCTAACCGAGTCCTCGGGTGCCTTCCAACAATCTCATACCATGGAGGAGTGTCTATTGCAAAATTAAGTTGCTTACTGATGAATCAGGGCAAAACATGTGAAGAGAATTATTAATGAAAGTTGATTAATTGGGGCTGGGAACCCCGTTGCCAGCTCTTATTGCAAAATTATAGGATAAGTGGATGAAGCCACTAGTCCATTAGTGGAGGCTGCCTAACAAGACTGAAAGATAAAACACCACATACTTCCTCATGAGCTATAAAACATTGACACAAATAAGAAGTAATAAGTTTTGAATTGTTTAAAGGTAGCACATGAAGTATTTACTTGGAATGGCAGAAAATACCATGTACTAGGTAGGTATGGTGGACACAAATGGCATAGGTTTGGGTTCAGGTTTGGATGCACGAGAAGTATTCCCTCTCAGTACAGGTCTTTGGCTAGCAAGGTTGATTAGCAAGCATAAGAGTTGAGGGAAACAAATAAATATACATGTGATAGAAACAATCATGCATCTTACTTGTAAGCACAAATAGTTTTAACTTCTAGAATACTAAGCTAAGAACTGATAAGAAAGATAATAATATCTTCTACATGTATTTCCTCTATTCTTCTTAAACTCAAAGTGTTGTTGCTATTGACCATTGCTAAGTTTGCCAAAACCAAATAGATTTACTTAATGCTCCCAAAGTGGTACCAATACTAAAATCAAGATCAATCATATAGTAGAAATTGCAAACTAAAATAAGATGTGCAATATGTAAATGATAAGACTTCTCATTAATATTCCATAACGATAACTCACACCAAGGGATACATAGACAAACTAAAGGAGAGATACTTCCACACTGCAACCCATCTCATACGATAACTTCCCTACTCATGATATGACACTACTTGATAGTAAAAAGTAAAAGGTAATGATAATGTGATACCGCGGCACTCCCCCAAGCTTGGAACAAACCAAGGGGATGCCAATACCGATGATGGATTACTCCTTTGGCGATGGTGGTGATGAATTCCCGTCTTCAGACTTCCAAGATAGAGGCTCTCCATCAACAAATGACATCTTGGTCTCGGGAATCCTGAAACTAGCAGCACGGCTTATATGTTTAAACCTGTTTTCATACTCACAGTTCTGATTATGAATGTCATAGAGTTGAGCTTGGAGTTTGTTGGTGGTGTCGTGAAGTGAGAGGATGTCGCCCCATAGCTTTGCAGTTTCCTTCTCGTGTTCAGCAATGAGTTCAGACACAATCTTGTGAAAGATATCCACTTCACGCTCGGCCATCTTCTTGTAATTGAAGACCTCTTGTTCTAGCTTCTCCATCCTGTCTTCCAAGCTTCCTTCTCCTTTGGGACCCTGAACATCTTTGATCTGCAGTTTTCCCTCGACGAGCATCAACTCCTTTGGGTGCATCCTCAGCTCCTCCATGTACAAGTTGCCAACATCCTTGCAGGAGCTGTCCTTCGGAGTTCCCGATGAAGACATGATGGCTCTAGATCTAAAACAAATCCTGGCAGAAACAGCTCGAAACAAAACACGTCGAGAAAACGATATACGGACCTCCAGGGGTCCGGGGGATTTTATAATAAAAATTTTCAGAACAAACGGAAAGTACCAGGTCGAACCAGAGTCGGAAAGGGGCGACGAGGCGGCCAGACCATAGGTCGGCGCGGGCCCAGGTCAGGCCGCGCCGGCCTATGGTGGCACGCCCTCGTGCGTCTTTTCCACTCCGTTTCGAACTCGTAATTTTTCATATTTTCCAAAAACAACAAAAATAATGTTCGGAAAGTAAATCGCGAACTTTTCATTACCAGTACTGTTACCTATTCAAAGTCGAGTTCTGGCGGACTGTCAATTTGTCCTTTGATGAAAGCCTCCGGTGTTTCCACTCGAATAATATCAACATCAATATTATAAGAATCACCTGAAATATAATGCTTGAGTCTTTGTCCATTCACCACTTGCGTAGCATTGCCTTGGAGAGAGCTAATTTTAATTGCTCCTGAACGATACACCTCCTCAACAACATATGGTCCTTCCCATTTCGAGAGTAATTTCCCTGCAAAGAATCTGAGACGAGACCGATACAATAGGACTTTATCCCCAATATTAAACTCTCTTTTGATGATCCTTCTATCATGCCATTTTTTAACTTTTTCTTTAAAGAGTTTAGCATTTTCATAAGCTTCACTTCTCCATTCATCTAGAGAACTTAATTGTAGCAACCTCTTATCACCGGCAAGTTTAGGATCTTTATTTAATTCTCTAACAGCCCAATAAGCTTTGTGTTCTAGTTCTAAAGGTAAATGACAAGCTTTTCCGTAAACCATTTTATAAGGTGACATTC
The DNA here is from genome assembly GCA_030979885.1 of Lolium multiflorum. Taxonomy (NCBI): domain Eukaryota; kingdom Viridiplantae; phylum Streptophyta; class Magnoliopsida; order Poales; family Poaceae; genus Lolium; species Lolium multiflorum. The sequence continues at coordinate 145,706,181 of CM061747.1, forward strand.
CCATGGGGTTTTTATAAGCAGTTCTATAAGCCCATAGTGCGTCTTTCAATTTACTAGCCCAATTCTTCCTAGATTTATTAACAGTTTTCTGCAAGATAGATTTAATTTCTCTATTTGATAATTCTACTTGACCACTACTTTGAGGGTGATAAGCGGAAGCAATTCTATGATTAATACCATACTTAGCAAGAGTTTTTCTAAAACCTCCATGAATAAAATGAGAACCTCCATCAGTCATAATATATCTAGGAACTCCAAATCTAGGAAAAATAATATCTAAAAGCATTTTTAAAGAGGTCTCACCATCAGCACTTTTTGTAGGTATGGCTTCCACCCATTTAGTAACATAATCAACAGCAACAAGTATATGAGTGTTACCTTCTGAAGAGGGAAAAGGTCCCATGAAGTCAAATCCCCAACAATCAAATGGTTCAATAACAAGAGTATAATTCATAGGCATTTCATTGCGTCTGGAGATATTACCAACCCTTTGACATTCATCACAAGATAAAATAAACTTCCTTGCATCTTTGAAGAGAGTTGGCCAATAAAAACCTGATTGTAGAACCTTTTGTGCGGTTCTATCTCCGGCGTGATGTCCTCCATAAGCACTGCCATGACATTTACTCAATATCTCTTGTTGTTCATATTCGGGAACACACCTTCGCATAATACCGTCCACTCCTTCTTTATATAAGTGTGGGTCATCCCAGAAATAATGCCTCAAGTCATAAAAGAATTTTCTCCTTTGCTGAGCTGAAAAGGTTGGAGGCAAGTACTTGGAAACAATAAAGTTAGCATAATCAGCATACCAAGGACTGTCTCGCGAGCTCACCTTTATTACAGCCAATTGTTCATTTGGAAAACTATCATTAACAGGAACAGGATCATAAGCAATATTTTCCAATCTAGACAAATTATCAGCAACAGGATTATCAGCACCTTTCCTATCTACAATATGTAAATCAAATTCTTGCAAGAGAAGTACCCATCTAATAAGCCTTGGCTTAGCATCTTTCTTTGTCATAAGGTATCTAATTGCAGCATGATCAGTATGAATTGTAACTTTTGAATCAACAATATAAGATCTAAATTTATCACAAGCAAAGACTACAGCTAACAATTCTTTTTCAGTAGTAGCATAATTTCTTTGAGCAGCATCAAGAGTTTTACTAGCATAATGAATAACATTTAATTTTTTATCTACTCGCTGTCCAAGAACACGCCTACAGCAAAATCACTAGCATCACACATAATTTCAAAAGGTAAATTCCAATCAGGAGGTTCAACTATAGGAGCAGTTGTTAAGGCTTTCTTAAGAGTTTCAAAAGCTTCCTTACAATCGTCATCAAAAACAAAAGGTACATCTTTTTGAAGAAGATTAGTAAGAGGCTTTGAAATCTTGGAGAAATCTTTAATAAATCTCCTATAAAATCCAGCATGTCCAAGAACACTACGAATACCTTTAACATCCCTCGGATAGGGCATCTTCTCAATAGCTTCAACTTTAGCTCTATCAACTTCAATACCTCTCTCGGAAATTTTATGTCCCAATACAATTCCTTCATTAACCATAAAGTGGCATTTCTCCCAATTAAGAACAAGGTTAGTTTCTTCACATCTCTGCAAAACTTTATCAAGGTTTCGCAAGCAATTATCAAAAGAATTCCCATAGACGGAAAAATCATCCATGAATACTTCCACAATACTCTCACAAAAGCCATGAAAAATAGCAGACATGCATCTTTGAAAAGTAGCAGGAGCATTACATAAACCAAAAGGCATACGCCTATAAGCATAAGTTCCATAGGGACAAGTAAAAGTGGTTTTCTCTTGATCTTTAGCTTTAACAGCAATTTGTGAAAACCCAGAATAACCATCAAGAAAGCAAAAATGAGTATTTTTAGACAATCTTTCTAACATTTGATCAATAAATGGTAAAGGGTAATGATCTTTCTTAGTAACTTTATTAACTTTTCGATAATCAATGCACATTCTATAACCTACAACTACTCTTTGAGGTATGAGCTCATCATTATCATTAGGCACAACAGTCATTCCTCCTTTCTTAGGAACACAATGCACAGGACTAACCCATCTACTATCAGCAATAGGATATATAATACCAGCTTCAAGAAGTCGTAATACCTCATTTCTTACCACATCCTTCATCTTGGGAATTAGACGACGCTGAGGTTCAACAACAGGCTTCGCATCATCTTCCATATTAATGGCGTGTTGGCAAATAGAGGGAGAAATCCCCTTCAAGTCATCAAGAGTATAGCCAATAGCACCTCGGTGTTTCTTCAATATTTGCAATAATCTTTCTTCTTCAAACTCTGTAAGCTTAGAACTAATAATAACAGGATATATTTTCTTATCATCAATATGAGCATATTTAAGATTATCAGGCAAAGGCTTTAAATCAAAAACAGGATCTTCCTTTGGTGGCGGTGTTGTACCCAAGTCTTCCACCGGTAAATCATGCTTGAGAATAGGTTGGCGAAGAAAAATCTCCTCAAGCTCATCTCTTTCTTTCCTAAAAACTTCACTCTCGCTATCCTCCAAATGTTGCTGCAAAGGATTATTAGGAACAAGAACAATAGATGCACATTGCTCCATTTTAAAATCATTACTAGGCAAATCAGCTTTATAAGGAGTTTTAGTAAATTTAGAAAAGTTAAACTCATAAGATTCACCAACAAATTTAGTCAAAATTTTCTCTTTCTTGCAATCTATAATAGCTCCACAAGTATTTAGAAAAGGTCTACCAAAAATGATAGGACAATAATCACTAGCAGCAGAACCAAGTACCAAAAAGTCAGCAGGATATTTAATCTTACCACATAGAACTTCCACATCTCGAACAATACCAATTGGTGAAATAGTTTCTCTATTAGCCAGCTGAATAACCACATCAATATCTTCAAGTTCACAAGAATCAATTTCGTGCATAATCTCCGTGTAAAGCTCATAAGGTATAGCACTAACACTTGCACCAATATCACATAAACCATAATAGAAATGATCACCAATTTTAACAGATAGCATAGGAACACTAGCTTGTTTGGGTTTATTAGGATGTGAAACAATATTAGAAGCATCTTCACAGAAAATAATATGACCATCCTCCACATTTTCAGTCACAAGATCTTTAACTATTGCAACAGCAGGTTCAACTTTTATTTGTTCTTCAGGTTCTCTAGGTTTCTTTTCACTTTTATGAACCGCACTATTTATAACAGAGTACTCTTTCATTTTAGCAGGGAAAGGAGTTTTTTCAATATAAGCTTCAGGAATAACATGATCAGCAGTTTCAACTACAACACACTTATTAATAGATGAATCAATTTTATCTTTATACGGTTCATGATACTTATCAAAATTCTTCTTAGGCAATTCATAATGAGAGGCAAAAGCTTTATAAAGATTTGCAGCAACTTGAGAATCAAGACCATATGTAGCACTCATATTACGAAATGTATCAGTATCCATAAAAGCTTTAATGCATTTATAATCATAAATTATACCTGATTCTCTATCTTTGTCGTTCTCCCAACCTTCAGTATTTTCTTGGATCCGATCAAGAAGGTCCCTTTTAAACTCTTCTTTATTGCGTGTAAATGATCCAGAACAAGAAGTATCCAGCAAAGTCTTGTCTTGAAAAGAAAGTCTTGCATAGAAATTATCAATAATAACATTACCAGGAAGCTCATGAATGGGGCATTTGAGCATTAAAGACTTCAATCTCCCCCAAGCTTGGGCAATACTCTCTCCATCATGAGGCCAGAAATTATATATGCGGTTCCGATCTTTGTGAATTTCACTTGGAGGATAAAATTTGGAATAGAATAAAGGCACAATGTCCTCCCAATCAAGAGAATCACCATTCTTCAGCAATTTATACCAATGCGCCGCTTTACCAGACAGCGATATAGAGAATAGTTTCTTCCTAACTTCATTCATAGCAATACCTGCACATTTGAATAACCCGCATAATTCATGCAAAAACAGTAAATGATCACCAGGATGGACAGTTCCATCCCCTTCATAGCGGTTATCCATAACATGTTCAATAATTTTCGTAGGTATTTTATATGGTATTACTTCCTCACCTGGCGCCTCATCCACTACCGTTGCAGTAGTAGTAGATTTCCCAAATAGAAATTGAAGAGAAGATCTCTCCATAATGACTTATAGCAGCAGGCAGAAATAAAATCAGCACAAACAGTAAAGGTTTTCCTTACCAATTCCACTTACCAATAGCGCTTCACTCCCCAACGGCGCCAGAAAATAGTCTTGATGACCCACAAGTATAGGGGGTGTATCGTAGTATCTTCGATAAGTAAGAATGTCGATCCCAACGAGGAGCAGAAGGTGTTGACAAGCAGTTTTGATGAAGGATTCATTGTAAATGCTCACAGACAAGTATTCGGGGGGTTTTGATGTAACAGATGAATAAAGTACAAGTAAGTAAAATGCGAGAGAAATAATTGCAGCGAGTGGCCCAATCCTTTTTAGCACAAAGGACAAGCCGGTTTGTTTACTTATAATGACCAAACGTTCTCGAGGACACACGGGATTTTAGTCTAGTGCTTTCGCTACCTACAGTTGATTAATCTTCATTGTTTTGATAAGTGTTGTGTGGGTGAACCTGTGCTAATGTACCGCCCTTCCTAGGACTAATACATACTTGTGATTATACCCCTTGCAAGCATCCGCAACTACAAGAAAGTAATTAAGATAAATCTAACCACAGCCTTAAACTCTGAGATCCTGCGATCCCTCCTGCATCGATATACCAACGGGGGCTCAGGTTTCTGTCACTCCGGCAACCCCGCAATTGGCAAACGAGTACAAGATGCATTCCCCTAGGCCCATAAATGGTGAAGTGTCGTGTAGTCGACGTTCACACGACACCACTAGAAGAATAACACCACAACTTAAATATCATAACATTGAATATTACTCAACCATAGTTCACTACTAACAATTAGACTTCACCCATGTCCTCAAGAACTAAACGAACTACTCACGAGA